>CM067219.1:115538921-116069230 GCA_034190945.1 Octodonta nipae | reverse complement strand
AACTTTCGCAAGGGTGGTTCATTGCAGATGTTTTACTGCTCTACATTGGGAAAGCCTCTAAAGCCTACTCCTCGAAGTATTGGGGGGTTCCTTTGAGATAGTCTCCGCGTAATCTGATACCAAGTTCCAGGATTGGGGGCCCTTCAGCATGGCTTTCTACTAATTGTTCTGGAACGATATTAGTCTCCAGAATCCTCTCCACTTCAGCACGTTGATCTGAAACCGGGGGCAGGAGAAGAACACGTGTTCCGCGTCCTCTATCACGTCCGTACAGTGTGAGCAGTTTGGGCAGTTTGCCCTCCTGAACCTGTGCAGGTATGCTCGAAAGCATCCATGTCCAGTCAGGAGTTGAGTGATGTAGAACCCAACCTCCCCATGCTGGCGGTTGACCCAACGACTGATGTTAGGTATCAATCGATATGTCCACCTTCCTTTAGTAGAGCTGTCCCACCTCTCCTGCCATTGCCTTAGACTCATGGCTCTTTCATCGCTGTTTCCTGTCGGTTGGTCTTTCTCTAACTTTCTGCGATAAAGCCGTCCCCTTTCTGCAGCCAGGATGTCGATTGGTAGGGTAGAGGCAATCACACTCACCGCCTCGTAAGACACAGTGCGGTAGGATGATGCCACTCGAATCGCTGAGAGCCGCTGGACTGATTTCATTTTCCGGCGGTACGATGGTAGCTCGAGCGATTTCTCCCATACCGGTGCCCCGTACAACAAAAACAGAAGTAGTTACTGTTGCCAGTAGCTGTCTTCTTTCTGTCTAGGGCCTCCGACATTCGGCATTATTCTAGATAATGCCCCCTGTACCCCAGCTGCTTTCTTGCTCGCCGCGATTATGTGCTCTTTGAAGTTGAGCCGTGTGTCCAGGAGCACCCCCAAATAGCTGATGAAGGGCTGCGACTGTATGTAGGAGTCGCCTATTTTGAGGGTGATGGTTTCCCTTGCCTTTCGACTGCTAACAAGAAGTTTTGCTAAACTCAAGTCCGCTGCGAGCATCCAATGCTGAATTGTGGCTATAGCGAATGAGAAGGTTGTTTGTATCTCCTCTATGTGCTTGCGCACTATGATCAATGCCACATCATCGGCGAATGCCACTAGCCTGACGCCCTCAGGCAGACCGAGCAGGAGCAGGTCGTTGTACATTACGTTCCATAAGAGGGGGCCAAGAACAGAGCTCTGAGGTACACCTCCTGTGATCTTATAGTCTACTTGCCCATTTTCAGTTTGGTACAACAAGATGCGGTCCTTGAAATAGGCTGAAACCATTCTGCGCAAGTACTGCGGAACTTCCATCCTGACAAGAGCCTCCAAAATGCGGTCCCAGCGGGCCGAGTTAAAGGCGTTCTTGATATCCAGGGTGGCTATTAGACAGTACTTTTTTCCACCTCTTCTCCATCTCTTTCCCGAGATAGCCTCTCTGGCGATGTTGGTAACGAGTGTCACGGCATCGATGGTTGATCTCCCCTTTCTGAACCCGAATTGGTTGGTGGAAAGTTTCGGCTCAACGTAGGGCTCCAGCCTATCTGCTATTATCCTTTCAAGGAGTTTTCCCGCAGAGTCCAACATACAGAGGGGACGATATGATGACGGTTCGTCGGGAGGTTTCTTTCCCCCTTTAGGGAGGAGCACAAGCCTCTGCTTTTTCCACTTACTCGGGAAAACCCCCTGCTTTAGGCAGGTCTCATACATGTGTAGAAACATGTCAGGCTATTGGCTATGGCGCATTTTAGCGCGATGTTAGGTATGCCATCTGGACCGGGAGCCTTACCGTTTTGGAGCCGGTTGCACGCGCCCATCAGCTCACTCATAGTCACTGATGGTATATCTTCGTCCCTCACCTGCCACGAAGGATTAGCGGGTAGCTCAGGCTTTGCAGGAAACAAGTGAGTGACAATGCGGTGCAATGATTCGGGGCAGTTCGTTGATGTCATGGGAAGGGCCTTAATTTTATGCATCACGATTTTATACGGTTTTCCCCATGGATCTTGATTAACTTCGTCACACAACTCCTTCCAGTAGGATCTCTTGCTTGAGAGAATGGCTCTTCGTAGTTGTTGTCTTTTGATCTCATAGTCGAGCCTTAGTTCTTCTGTTGTGACCCTGTCGCGTCTCCGTGCTCGTTGATGCAGCCTTCGTGCTTTGAGACACTCTCGTCGGTGTTGTGAGATCGTGTCGTTCCACCAGTAAACTGGTGGGCGGCTGTTGTTCTGCCGTCTCCTTGGCATGGAAGCATCGCAGGACTTGACAACGCTTGTCATTACCTCTTTGGCAGTGGCTTCTGCGCTTGTTGCTATTGACAATGGTTCCTGCTCCATAACCAAGGCGAATGAATCAGCATCGAAAGCATTTTTGTTCCAGCCGACTGGCTGTGACCTCGCACGACTGACACACAATCTTCGTTTGGGAGTGGTGTTGATTTCCCACATAATAGCTTGGTGGTCGCTATTAGTAAACTCCTCATCGACCCGCCACTCACAGCCCCCTTTAATTAGGTTGCTGCTAACGAATGTTACGTCGATAATGGAGCTGGCTGTGCCTTTGCGATATGTGCTTACGGCTCCTGTGTTGAGGAGTACCAGGTTGAGCGAAGACATGGTCTCAAGGAGAGCTCGTCCTCTCGCGCTCGTTTCCCGACATCCCCAGTCAATTGCCCAGGCGTTGAAATCTCCTGCGATGGCGACCGATTCACGCTTCCGTACATCCTCCGCCAAGGTGTCCAAGAATATCTCGAACTCCTCGAGCTGTGCACTAGGAGGTGCATAGCAGCTATAGAAGTGGACCCCTCCCACTTTGGCTCTCACAAGCCATGGTTCGGGGGTATTTGGGAGTTGTTGGAACGGAAGTTTACCGCAAGCCCATATCGCTGCTCTGTCCGTTGTGTCATTTACCCAGGACAGGGTGTCGAATTTTTGTACTGCTCGCAGATTATGGCTACGTCGCAATCCAATTCCCGCACCCGCTGTACCAGTAGGTCTTGGGCTGCTTCGCAATGGTTGAGGTTGAGTTGCAGTACTTTCATTTACGGGCTTGTGCTGCTCTCATCGCCTGTTGGTAGATCGGACATTTCCAACTACCCGCAACGTGCCGGCAGTCTGACCTACTATCTTTCTCTTTGCAGAGTAAGCACTTGGCAGGTTGTTGACAAGCCGAGGCATTGTGACCAGCGCCTCCGCATCTGTGACAACAACTGCTTCGGTCAGTCTTGCCTCTGCACGCCTGGGCGTTGTGCCCAAAGTGCCAGCATTTGAAGCACCGTCGAAGGCTGATCCTCTCGCGAACACGTACTGTGCCCCACGCAAGTTTCAGCTTTCCAAGTGCGATGGCTTTCTTGGCCTGGACCTCTGGGAGACAAACAACTGCCGTTTGTGTTGATCTATATGCCCGTCGAAGTGATTTCACTGCCTCCTCAGTGATCTCTGCCAGGCCGTCGATATTATCTTTGAGCAGGTTTACTACCTCTTCCTTGGTACTGATCTCGTCCAGGTCTTTAATTTCAATCTCGATTGGGGTATTCGAGATTGTACAGTGGCCCCGCTTGGGAGCTTATTCTTGATGGCGTTACAATAGCGCTCCATCTCCTGAGCGTCTGCCTTGGCGAATAACAAAAGTAGATCTCCCTTAGCTGTTCGTCGGATCTTATTGACTTTTTTGCCTATATCCTGCAAGGTGGGATCATTCTTGATACCTCGCAAGATATCTGCATGGGAGCTCTTCTCGCCTTTCTTTATAAGCAGCGTACAATGTTGGGCTGGTTTTTGCTTATTGGTCCTCGGGCCTTTTTCCTCTTTACCACTTGCCAGTCAGTCGACTGGTTTGAAGGTTTGTTTTTGGTCTGCGGTTTAAACTTGGGTTTTAATACATTGTTTCTCTCCGCTTCTGAATTGACCACCCTACTTGTTGTTGCCTGGGTGGTTTGCCCGATGTTCTGGCAACCTTCTTTACCGGGCTTTAGCTTGCTAGGTAGCACCGGTTTAAGAGTTTTAACTAGTGGTGCCTTACTTGATGGGGCTACTGAAGGCGAGGCGTTCGGTGGCGAGGTCCTTGCTACTGAGGCTACTTTTATTGAAGCCGCCTGCTTTGGGGCCGCCGGTGTTGATGCAGTCGGTTTTGAGTTGGCTGGTTTTGAGGCAGCCGCTTTTGGGACCTCCTTTTGCTTTTCACCTTGTGTCTGAGTGTTTGACACCTTTACTGGCGATGTCTGTGTTGTAGCAGGTTTCGCTACAGGAGGTGGCCGCGTCGTTGACGTCTGATATTTGTCATATTCTGACTTAATGGCGTGTGCCAGTTTCTTGATCTCATGATGTACATTGTGCCTAGGCCCAATGAACTTCAAGAGCTCATCGATCTTTGCTCCTAATTTGTTTGGAGCGCCACTCTCAGTTGTGGCCGTTGGGAGGCGTCAACTGCACTATCCGCCTTTTGGAGGACTTGGCTGAATAGTGTCTTGCTGCCAGCTCTAGTTTTAATGGTCGATGTTGTACCATTAGCAGTGTTCTTATTCTTCTTGTCACCATGTGACGGAACCAGTGATAATTCGCTCCCCCCAGAATCCGTGGAGCGTGCACCGGCCACCGAGGCTTTCACTCGATCGGAACCGGTGGTGGGATTATCCTCTGCAGAGGTACCCACCTGGGGTATTAAGTTAACCTTATCACCCATATCCATGAATGGTTTATTTTCGGGGTTCCTTCCCCTATCTGATTTTGGTCCGCCCTGAGGAAGTCCTCAGTACTCCCCATTGCTGGAGAGCGTCCCCTATCCGCCACCTGGGGAGGCGCCCGGTGGTGGACCAGCAACCACCATCCTATGGGGTGGCAACTGTTATACGTAGATGTGACATCTGATTCTAGAGATTTTGCAATACTTTAAATGTCCATTTCTTTGAAACTCTAGATATAAGCTATAGTCAAATCACATTAAAATTAAAATACTCATTACATGGGAAGTGGTTATGTGTCTTAAAAGCAATGTTCTCTTTTCACTCTTGTTTATATGAACGTTCATTCTTATTATTGTTGTGGTTTCTAGGATCTAAATAATCCCAAGATACCAACAAAATTATGTCTAATAGATTGGCAGATATCCAAGTATGCTCTGCCTTTATCTGATATCGTTTGGTTCTTCACTGCAAGCTCGTCAAAAGATATTCTCAGAGACTATAAAAAATACTTGAAAATATACCACGACAGCTTGAGTAAAAATCTGAAAGAAATGTCCTGTGATCCAGACGAAATTTTTCCATTTGAAGATTTGCAAAGGCTATGGAAAAAATATGGAAAATTCGCGTTATTTATAGGAAGTTTTGTTTTTAAACTATTGTATATGAATAACGATAAAGCTCCGGAACCGTCAAAAAATGCGCGTGACTTAGAAGACTTTTATAATCAATTTGATAATTGCGGAGATCAAGATAAAATCAATGAGAGAATTATTGATTTGTTTAGCTTTTTGGTAGAAAACGATTTCGTGTAGTCTTTCAATAAAATTTATATCTACATTTTCATGTGTTTTACTCACCGTTAGCATATCCAGAAAGGAGGTCCCTCAGCTGATTGGTCGGACCACATATTTCCACTGCTGAAACTCTAACCGAAAATCTAGCACCAGTCTTTTGTTTCTGCTCGTTGATTCCTTTGAACAACCAGGATATTGCACATGGAATTATTCCCAAGGTACTTGAGTTTTCTGGAGTACCGATCATCGTGTATGACTTGCCTGGAAAGAATGATACATGTTTATTCCAACAAAACTTCTTTTTGTTCGGTAAGTGAAGACGGCATTGTGTGTCAAGCTAAGTCATTCTCGGACCTTTCTTATACAGCCTTAAAAGTTCTAACAAACATAACAATCCTATCAGTTTGCAATGTAATACTCTTTTTAAATACCACGAAACAGCTGCCTGGATGGCAGTCCAGCAGCATTGTGCTTCTTACTGATAACGCATTATCAGATAATAATGTGTTAAAGAAGAACTTTTATCAGTTGCTTAGATAGACAGTTTTCAAACGTCTACTTTATAGTTCGGACTTTACCTCTAGTGATTTATTCTGTGTGAACCGCTATGGAAGTGACAGCGAACTAAAAAGGACATTAGTGTCTGATACATGAATTTTAGCGGTAAATAAATACGCAAGAAACAAGACGTGGGTGATAAAACGCTCCAAAAAATATTTAAATTTGAAACCAAAAGGCTTTGAAAAATAGCTATCAAAATCAAAGATACATGTCGAAGTCCCTACGATATTTGTGATACTAACCAAGAAGAATAGTATTAAATAAAATCATTGACGTAGTTGGCGCTCCTAGTAGAAAGTAGAAATCAACAAAATGGAAACCTATACATAAAATAATGTAATAGCGAATATTTTCCTGCAACAGATAAGTATTTAAAAATATTTAATTTATTTAATAAATATATAGAACAAAGTGTAGTAAGGCAATTTCGTAAAATTGCCCGGATTACTGGCTATCTGTACAGAGATTCTTCCTCACAGTTATTCTGAGAGAAAGGGATGTCTACAAAATGATCAACCAGTATTCCTGTATATAAATAATGTATTGTATATTGTGTAATACTTATCTGTGTATGGAGACATTTCAACTCCGAGTCTGGAGTCGTTGTCAATCGTTTAGTGTTGTTTTCGAGGTTTTTTCTAAAAAATTTTTGCTTTGATCTTGAATTTGTTGTTTGTCAAAAAATTTGACACTGACAATTTGTCGTTTGGCGATCACTTGATGCTGAGGTTACCGTTTTTTTGTTCTGTTAGCAATAAATTCCTCCAGTCCAAATGAAGGTCGGCTGAAGGTGCTCCGATTTCAGTGTTGTTTATCATCATACAGCTGGCTTCTTTAAGTTTTCTCTTTTTTAAATTTTCTTCTTTCAACAAAATCTTTATTTTATTCCAGTCTATCCTATGGCTGCCGGCGCTCGTTAATACATGATTGGCCAATTTGATTTGTCCACATATCTTCTGGAAATGTTATATTGATGTTCTTTTTTCCTTACTTCTAAAGGCCACAGTCACACAAAACACTGTACACACAATTTTTAGAACTCTGGGTTGCGTTAAACGGTTTGGTATGTGTGAGGATAGAGTTTCGACATAGTTAGTCTTTTTACAAATGTACCTGTTGATAAATCATTACTAATTATAAAAAATAAATTACAACAAGATATTACCTTACCCAACAAAACAAAATTAAACATTGACACAATCATGGGACTAACCAAACTTTGCTTAAACACTACATATTTTGAATTTGAAGGAGATTTCTATAAACAAGAATTTGGTATGGCCATGGGTTCTTCTTTATAATCAGTAATATATTCATGACATATTTTGAAGAAAGATTCAGAGGCAAATATAAGAATAAACCAATAAAATTTTCAATGGAGATCTTGATTTACTTATAGATAGAACAAACAACACATTAAGTACAAGTACTTATCGAAAACCTACAAATACTAATAGATATTTGAATTTTCACTCCAACCATCCCTTAAATGTAAAGAAAGGTATTGTAAAGGGCTTATATGATAGAGCAAAAAACATATCTTCATCCACCCAAATCTTTAACAAAGAAGTCAATATTATCTACTTCAAAATGAATATCCCCAAGAATTTATAAATAAAACTATAAATCAGCTAGAAAGAAAATCGCAACAACAAACCAGCACAAATAACCATCACACTAATACCAACCAAACACAAACAGACAACCAAATTATGAACATAATTCCATATATCCCAGGTATATCGGAAAAAATTAAGGGGTTAGGAAATAAATACAGCGTTAAAACTGTTTCTAAAACAAATAATACCTTGTGCTCTATCCTCACACATACCAAACCGTTTAACGCAACCCAGAGTTCTAAAAATTGTCTGTACAGTGTTTTGTGTGACTGTGGCCTTTAGAAGTAAGGAAAAAAGAACATCAATATAACATTTCCAGAAGATATGTGGACAAATCAAATTTGGCCAATCAGGTATTAACGAGCACCGGCAGCCATAGGATAGACTGGGATAAAAAAGATTTTGTTGAAAGAAGAAAATTAAATAAAGAGAAAACTTAAAGAAGCCAGCTGTATGATGATAAACAACACTGAAATCGGAGCACCTTCAGCCGACCTTCAAATTTTTTGACAAACAACAAATTTAAGATCAAAGCGAAAATTTTTTAAAAAAAAACCTCGAAAACAACACTAAACAACGACTCCAGACTCAGAGTTGAAACGTCTCCATACACAGATAAGTATTACACAATATACAATACATTACTTATATACAGGAATACTGGTTGATCATTTTGTAGACATCTCTTTCTCTCAAAATAACTGTGAGGAAGAATCTCTGTACAGACAGCCAGTAATCCGGGCAATTTTACGAAATTGCCTTACTACACTTTGTTCTACATATACAATTTTTAAATACTTATCTGTTGCAGGAAAACATTTGGAGGAGAGAAAACCCAATGAACAGACAAAATAATTCAAGACCTCCTCAACAATCTTTTCGAAATTACTTAAAAGCGAATAAATGAGATAAAAACAATCAACGAGGATAGTATTGGAATATATGAGGTTGGTCTCCATGAGCTGATGATAGTAGAGCCTCAAATTAATTTTTTTGTCAGCTTGGCACACTGACAGTAAATGTCATGCCCATGAAATATTGGCGTTCCTCCCGAAATTTTACTGCTTAACGAATGGCAGTATCATATATTTTTAAAAATTATAGACAAAATGAATGAAGCCTACTGCTGTTTATCAAGGTATGATATTAGTTTTAGGCGAGTCTTGAGTGTCATGTTAGGTAATAAAATATAGTGCAAGTGTGAAAGAATTGAGTTTGGAACTCTTTAATTCCGTAAGCCAACCAATCACGAATGAAAACATTTCTAAGGCTGCGAGATCACTTGCAATATACAAAAATTTATGGAAGGCAATACGTTCTTCCACTGAATAAAGAAAAGTAAAATGTTTGATGGGTACCAAAAATGTTGACTGCTCAATCTGCTGAAAATGTAGTAAAGCAACAGAAAGAATTTCGTTGAGAAGTCGGTTTACTGTTAGTAAAAGAGAGATATAGTTTGAACAGTTGTTATAATTCTTGTTTTGTATTTCGTACAATTCTAAATACAAGAGTTTTTTTATTAACTTTGTAAATATTCACCCTTTATATTAATTCCTGAAATTAAGGTTAATGAGCCGTAGGTGTAACTTCGGGAAATTAAAAGTGGTCGATTGTTCAAAATGGCAAACTGTAGATACTAACAACTGTTCTACAACTATTCAGGACTTATTCCATGATATAACTTCTTTTGTACCAAAGCCATTTTGGAAAATTGCTAGCTAGCTAGCACTAAAATAAAATATTTTAGTAGAAAGTCAGAAAAGCAAATACCAAAGTTTCAAAAAAACGCGATAACTCCTTTGCAAGGCAATGGGAAAAGCATCCAATTACGTGCAATATTTCAATTTAGATCTAGGTGTTCTGTTCCTGAGTTGCGTTGTAAGTTAGATTAAAATAAAATTATTAGATAGGTATCTAAACGAGAACTAGAATTGAAAAACAATACAACTGTCACTTATAAAATTGTTCTATTAAGATACAATGAATAGCCGAAAACCAGCTTTAAAATAATGCCAGCGTTGGCCGTGATCCATTTATTCTAAAGATGATCTAATAACACTCATTGGTCTATTAATCAACATTATACGTACAATTAATATAATTCCGGCCAACTGGTTCAGGCCAAAAATCTAAACGGCGGTGAAGTGAAAAGCAACAAGTACATAACCTCTGAGTCTAAATGCTAATTTGAGGCTAATAGCAAATGAAATACTGCAGCTAAATAGATCATGTAAACTGTTTGTTCATTTCTCTGCTGGATATCACTCATAAAGCAATACAGTGTATGATGATATTGACCATCAAATACTAGAATTATACAAATAGCTGATGTTCTACCGATTAATAGTCTCGAAATTATCAACAGATTCTTGCACATTAATGACAACATAATTAGATAGTATACGAACACTTCATTATGCCCTCATTAAACACATACGGGAAGCTTTTCTGAAAATATATTTAGATAAAGGGTTAACATGCTACAAACTATGCTCCTCTCTCAAAAAATGTTAAAGCGATGTAAACAAACCAATTTGGGTGAATCCCATAATATAGTTTTAAGCATTAGTAGAGTTATATTTCAGACGCTTGGATTTGAATACAGAAAAAAAGATATTGTTACAAAAGGACCAACATTTTAATTTCGTTAAGTTTCACTAACATGGTAATTTTAATTTTTGAAGAAGGTATCGGCCAGATGGGTTAAATGAATTTTTTTTTAACGAAAACCTAATATCTAAATCTAAACACTGTTTCGTGATTCATTGGACGTTGACCACGATTCTAAAAACCATTTCGTTATCATTTTCCCTGTGGAGATCGTTTGTCATTATCATTTTTTACCATAAGTGAAAACGGGGGTACAGGAGTGAAAAAACAACACAAAAATCGTTGATGAATCTCGTAAGCGAGTTTTCAGTCAATTATTTTAAATATTTTTGGACAATGTTTAGTTAGATCAATTTTTTTTATTTTTGCCATTTTAAGTGACTATTGTTTTTGAAGTACGTGCTAAATGATCAGAGGCAATAAGTCACATTTGTTCGAAAATGTTTGTCTTGCACTTTAACAGATTAGAATGAATCAGACAACCGTTGTTGATGCCTTTAGAGAAAAATGATAGCGATAAACGATCTCCACAGTGGCGTGGTCAGCGTCCAATGAATCACTAAGCAGTATTTTTGGGAATTTTTCATCGTTTTACTCTATCACCTCTATTTTCAGCTATACTTTTGGGAGGATAGCCTTGCAATAAATATTTTTGTCTAATTCATATTAATAACAGCCGTATAAATATTTCTATTTATCTTTGAGATATACCATAAACAAAAAAGAAAAAAAAATAGAATTTTCAAATGTCCACCATTTCAACCCTCAGTTCCACCCCTATTGTAGTGGATGATGACATTCTAAATAATTTTCCGTTAATCTAAATAACCCATGGTTCAATTTAAAAAATAAATGTTTCGATACCTACATTTTGCTCAGGATATTAGGTTTCCGTTAAAAAATGCCGCTTGACCTATAGTGTGGCGTCTGTACACTCCAAAGACTGAGAAACCGTATTTCTGAGATTTTCGTGTACTTTTTAAAGGCATTGCAAAAAAATTTCTGCGATTTGGGCGCTAATGTTATTTTTGAGAGTTTATAGAGTTTGGTATAGCTGCCACACTGTTGTTTGGGTTTGGAGTTCGAATATTCGATTAGTTAAAAGTCATGTGTTAAGAAAGAATACCTAGTTATTAATTTTATTGAACTATTGCATTTGTGGATAGACGTTCGACTCATATTTGATTTAAATATGAAACGCATCAACAAGTGCAGTGTTCCCGGTTCCCTCTATTGATAAATTGGAGATGTTTCAAATATGGCTGGAGAAAATAAATAATCCAACTTTAATGAATTTAGAATTCTCTTATCTATAATTCTTATCGAGTATGTGGAAGACAAGACTGGTACAAGTCTTATTGCACTAGGGCAGAGTTGTTGCTAACTGCTTTTCCGAGTTTAGCTACCAGACATGGGACTCTGATGAATCAAAAAGTATTGTAGAATCGAAAAGTGATTTTATCGTCATAAGGCGTAACCGTGGTATAACGATGATACGAGTTATGAGTACGAACATTTCTAAAGTGACGATCACTTTTTGATTCTACAAAAGTTTTCTACTGAACGGAGTCCTGCGGCTGGTAAGGTTGAAGGTCTGGCATAAATTTCTACATATCTAGTGTTTCTATACTTTGCAAATTACGTACTCGTCAGAAATTTCGGTGTTAAAATTTAAGACACACCTTGACTACAGTGCGATATTATTGAGGATTGGGGGTCAAATATTAGATGTTTGATAATATTAGTTTTCAAATAAAACCTCATTAAATTTAGTTCATATTCTGTACTCTTTAAGAAATAAATAAAAAATATGTTTTATGTCGTTTAAATTTATGTGTTTTCTTATTCCTGTTTATATGACAAAAATGCACTGTTTACATAGGTGGTGTTAGACAATTCCATTTAGTATTTCTGATTATGAGAATAAGATATTTTTCTTAAACTCATATTGGGAATGCTAAGTAAAAATCTCATATGCCATTTACGTCCACAATGCATTTACAAAACGAATATTACAAAATTCAGTACGTACTGCAGTTTCCTGTCAATCAGCGTTTAGTGATGCACCCAAACAAGAGATGGAGTGCAAAACTTTCGTCCAATGTTTAAAAAATACTTTGTGATTATGACTCTACTATCAAAGTGAAGTATTGCACTGAAAGCTCTATGCAGATATGGACAAATGTATTAGAGACAAATTGGGACCCTAACTGAAACCTTAAATAACTCACATTTAGAACCCTTTTTACTGAAGAAATACGTAGAGGAGACTATAATTTCGAAAACAAGCTGTGTAGACTTATCTGTACCACTCCTCAACCAGTCATGAAAAGATTTTTAGTATTGTAGATCATGCAAATGGACCAAATAAGTCATGGCTCCGAGTGGACAGTAGGGGGAGAATAATTTAACATAACTTATACAAGGCTTTAATCCAATCAGTGTCAACCTGAATTCTTGAGGTTATATAACATGGTACTCCTTCTAGACCTTAATTTTTAGTACATTTTTTTCTTATAATCAGTAGCGATAGGCTAAGGCGTTTTTATGGTGAATTGATCATGAATTATTATAATCTAACTAAACACCCAGTATTTAAGTTAAATATAAATAGAAAAAAAAACAATAAGTCTACTTTATTTTCTCCCAGCATATAGTTATTAGGGATCGTAGACGGTTAACAGCGTAAAGGTATAAACATAAACCCTTCACTGTATCTTTAATACAGATAATACTAACGAAGTGCAATTAAAACTTCCATCTCAAACAAGGATTAATCCTCTTCCGCGCTGAAGACGAGGCATAAAAGTATTTTATTTTACATCGATAAATCTTTTCCCTGCAAAAAAGCCATAAATCCTTTTATTTCAGGACATTACCAGTTTTACTAGATTCCTTCTTAATTTCGTGATAACATTTAACAGATGAACGTGACTGCCTTTTGGATAATCTAAATTTAACGACCAACAGGCTAAAGTCTCCGCGCGAAAGTTTAAGGACGATTCGAAAATATCCTTAATCCCCTCAAAAAGGGATGTCTTCTTTATAGGCGCAGTATTTATTCCGAAAGCGGGATTAGGAGGGTTTATCGGCCCCTGAAAAATGGTGGCTGAATCCAATACAGTGTTTTGTATGCATACATTGCCTTTCAATGCAGAACAGTTTCATCAAATTGCAAATTTTCCACGTGCAATATAATGCGTGTTGCGAGAACTTTATCCATTGTTGGTGTCTGCAGATATTCTTCGATGCATCAATCTCGGCGGAATTCATGAGAAATATTTCGATAGAGGTTTTTTTCTACGTTCGAATTGAAAGTCGACTGAGAAATCTATGAATATTTTTCACTTTTGTGAGCTGCGTGTTGGAATATTTTAGGCAATGATGTATGACTTGAGTTTATGGGCTATTATTAGCATGTGTAATGATTTTGCGAATTTTGGAGTGTAATAATGTGACGGTGTAATTCTTTGAACTTAAACATATAACTATAATCTAAAAGAGAGAAGATGACATAAAGCGAGTATGACCTAAATTGGTCAAGACAAATTTGTGTGATCTCAAATAACGGTTTGTTAGTTGCTTCCACCTGATAACCACCAAAAAAATTCAAGATGCAATTAGCGCCTTGAAAACTATGGAAAAAAGAGCCACAATCATGCTTATATTTAAAAAATTGAATAGATGAGATAGCGCAAACTATCGTGGTATTAGTATAACGCCTTAAATGGCGATAATGTACGGTTATATCTACAAAAACAGGATCTAAGTGGCAATAACTAAATCTGGAGAGCAATATAGATTCAAACATGAACTATCTTTCACGGAGGTAGTATTTATAGTAGTAGTAATATATAAATGTAGGAGAAAATATTACTGATAAGTTCTAGATGGTTATATTATTGCCAAAGGGTGTTTGTTATAGCTTCAAATACTTAGGAGTAAATCTGTCGACAAATGATAGAAGTTAAAAAGATATAAATATTAAAATTGGTCAGGACAAACGAGCAACAGAACAACTAAATACTATTCTCTGGAGTAACGCGGAGAACAAAACACTTCATTTACCGTTCGATCGTGGAAAGTATTACGGCGCGGTGCAGAGTTATAGCCAAAGGCTTTAAAGACGGATTTTTAGAGGCGCAGTTGCGGCATGTCAAGTCTTGATCTTGTTAGAAATGACAGAATAAGAGAGATCATGTATGTACATTGATTGTATAATCAAGGATAATGTAGAGAAAAATGTTTACTATGGTATGGTCATTTGGCAACGGATATAAGACACGAAATGATCAAAACGAAAATGGAAATGGACTGCAGATAAGAAAACATGGTAGATCCACTAGATGCCAGATTGAAACGATAGCCAACTATGGAAAATACGGACCCGAGAAACGGGGGCAGCTGTAGAAGATTCGCCCAGATCAATAAGATGCACTGAATCAATATGAGTTGATATAAAAAGTCATACGTCTCTCTTTTATATAGGTCCCAATTTCGCAGGTTGTATGGGTTATAAATTAGAGACGCCTCTGGCTGAACTTTTTGATTCAGTGGGAAGTACCAAGTTGGCCACAATCGAGTTTAAGTTAAAGTAAAAATTAAGTCGGACGCAAGTCTCAGGAGTGGGTATATTTGTTCACTTCACGATCTGACACAGACAATATGTGAGAAACCTACAAACAAGATTGGTTAAGAAAATCATTGGAAGAAAAACGAGAAGTTTAATTCCAAAATCATCTAATCTTATCAACACAGGAAAATTTGAAAATTTCATTAAATCAATGCAAGAAGTATCAAAATTTAGTGACAGTATTAGAATAAAAACGAAAAGAAGAACTAAAAATCGGACGAGAAACAAGGTAAGGAAATAGTTAATAATACAATAACTGAGTGGATATTGGACATAGAGGTGAAAAAAGTGAAATTCAGAGGATAATACAAAATGATGAAAGCAAAATTAACTGCCGAAATATAGTTGAGGGTGTAAAAATCAAATTCAGCCATACTAAATACAAATTCACAAAAGTGGCATCTATAAAACCAAAACCAAAGGGAGTAATATCGGGGAAAGACAACATAATTAAATTCGAAATCAAAACGAATCCTATCGAAGACAACGTCTAAGCCGAAAAGGAAAAGTCCAGAAAGATACTGAGAACAAACCATCAATGTAATCAACCAATTTTCGATGCCAATTCTTGCTGGTCTATGTACAAAAGGCAACTTAAAAATAAACAGGATGTAGAATGGATTAGGGCACATCAGAGCTTTTGATCATGTATTGTAAATACTTCTCCAGGAAAGAAAACCTTCCCCAGAAGAAAAGGTTTGAAAAAATTACACATGGTGTGGATCGACTGCAGCAAAGACAGGCTGTTTAAATAATTCAACGGTCACCACACAAAAGATTTGCCACATCCTAATGCTATGAGTATCTTTTTAATGTTATTTGTGACATATTCTTGATTATTTTTATGTTTTCTTGTAAAATCACACCACAATCGAAATAAAAGCTGTATATTGAAAGGAAAAAACCCAACCTTTCGAAGTCGTTCTGACTGCGTTGTCAATAGCTTTAAAATATGTATTGAAAATGTAAAAGCAAATGGAAAGTTTGATTTATGACATTTATCTTGACATCAGAAAACTTTGTTGTACGCGTATAGTTTATGATTTAGTGAATTAAAAAATAAACAGCGAATTGTGGTGACCGAAAAAGTAGGTTTCATATATGTATGAGCTTATGTTCGTATTGATACCTGTATAGTCCAAAAAGGTAAGTTTATAATCTTGTTCTATATATACTGTGAATGAATTGTTAGGTTTAATTAATAAAAGGTTAACTAAGTTACCAGGTTATCATTACATTCATACCAGAAAAAGATTCTTCTAAAGATGAAGATGTATTAAAGTCTTTAAAAGATTTTTGTGGCATTAAAAAATCAGAGGTATAAAGTTCAAAATCTTATCTCCT
Source organism: Octodonta nipae (assembly GCA_034190945.1). NCBI lineage: Eukaryota > Metazoa > Arthropoda > Insecta > Coleoptera > Chrysomelidae > Octodonta > Octodonta nipae. The sequence continues at coordinate 116,053,006 of CM067219.1, read as the reverse complement.
TGTAAATATAATTACAATTCAGACCATAATTCAACTGTTAAAGAGGTCAGATTTAGAACTTGAAGCTTAGATTTTTGAATATAAGGTTTTCGTTCTCTATTTTTTTGCTAATAAATCTAAAATATTACTAAAAAAATTTATTGATTGGTGAATGTTATTTATGGCATCTTTTGGTTTCTTTTTATATTATTTTGGGAAATAACAATTCACTTAAAAATAAAAAGCTATAACTTTTAAAATGTAAGGCTTTCTTTAGGTGTTTATAATTAGGCGAAATCAATGTTTTTAGGCTGTTCACCACGTATACGTATTGGTATTTGTATGTTCGTAGGGATGCTCGTCAGTCGTATCGCATGTATAGCACACACATTGGTACTCTTGAACAGATAAACTAGGTAAGCGTCGCTAGCTTCTTTCATGACTATTCATAATTTTGAGCTCTGAAATCTTATACAGGTTTAGGTGACGGTTATTTAAAATGGATGGCATGCATTCTATTATTGGAAACTTCGAAAACCTGTTAATAAAAAATTAAAGGTACGTTTAAAACTGGTGGGTTTACCGCCGAAACTAGTCACGAAAGTCCTCAGATCTGCAGAGGTAGACAACCAATAATATAGTTAGTTTGATTCATTGTAGGAGCTTATAAAAACTCAGAAAATAATTTGTATCGATTGCCTTATTTTTTACTATAATTTGTGATAATCTTAGCCGAAAAATTTGAAGCATGCCTCACTTAGATCCCTTCAACCTGTGACAGCATTTTCATATTTACTTCAACGTCAAAACTAACAAGAACAAATACCCTCGTCCGTCAACTGTCGCAACACATTTACAAACGCAAACGAATTCATAAAACTTTTAACTCAAAATGGACTCTATTTGCGTTGAGCACACACACACACACGATGGCTGTGCAGCATGTCGTAGGAACGAGATGTATTACAGTCTATTCCCCGAATGTTCTCGAGGTGGTTATATTAAGATAAATTCTACCCTTTGTCGTGAGGCGCATTTCACAGATACTAACCAGATTTAAATGTACGGAAAATGCTCGCTTTTCTCCTTCAAGAATAACTCCACATGTAATGGGCAATTTCTATGCAAACGTTGCTCTGGAGAATCCGAGCTGGAGCACTCCGAGAAATCCGAACAGAAGTGTTTTGTCACTTTCAGCGATATTATTATGCTCGATAAGAGGTGGTTTTTATAGGTACGGAGCGGTATTTTTCATGAATGTAAACAGATGTCGAGAGCGACTGGATCCCTTACAAAAAAATATTATTTTTCATAACTTCGTGTTTGCTTGTTTCAGTGTGACGTGAACTTGTCACTAGTCCTTTGAGGGAATTTATAGACGAAAAAAAGCTCCGTTTCTCATTTGTATGAAATTTTGTAATAATCTGATTAAAGTCAAAATATTGTTATTGTATGGAAAGTTGTTTTTGTTCTCAAGGGAAAACCCTCTATATAGGAATTTATTAGACACTGTAATTCTATATTGATATTTTGATACATAAACACAACGTTTTGTACCCTAACACCAAATTTTTATTTTTTCACTCTACGTACGTTTCAACATCTAAAGAAAGGTTTTGGTTTACTCCAGATGATGACATCTTAGATGTTGAAACGTACGTAGAGTGAAAAAAAAAATAAAAGTCTGGTATTAGGGTAGAAAACTTTGTGTTTATATATCTGTGACACACCAAAAATTCCACAGTTTTTCCAATTAATATTTTGAGATAATCCCTGACAAATAAGAACAGTTCTTAGTTGTGTTCAGTTCAGTCAGTTTAGTTTCATTTGAATTGTGAATATCAAATGTTAGAAATAACGTGTCAAACTGCACTCAATTATCGTCTATAAAAAAGGTCTTTCCGAGGTTTTCCGATAGGAAAATTTTTATTTTAATGGCGAATGCGAAGGCCAAAGGAGTCACATAAAATTTTAAAAGGAGAATAATTATTTATGCGATATTTAGAGTCTGTTTGTATTATTTTATTTATCAAGTAATATTAAATGCTCTACACATTATACTGTCAAACATGTAAATTTTAAATAACCACCATCAGAATATTTTTTAAATATGGTGACATTTTACAGCTTCGTTGACCCTTTGTCAACATTAGATTTTTTTCTGTGCTGCCATGAATTCTCTTGATTATGGCATACCTTATGCCTTTGTCCCAGGATAGAAGTGATACTAACCCAATATCTGTTTATTTTGGTCTGAAGGAACGTGATCCTTTAATGGAATTCCTCAGGTTCTTCATGAGAAGAATACTTTTGACTAGCACGTAGTGCCTAAACGCAAAAGGGATAAGAATTCATAGTTCAATACCTTTCTTCAACGAATAAAGTCGTGAGTCATCATTTTGAATCCCCGAAGAGTAGGTCTCTTGATGGTTTGGATTCACAAGAGTCTGGTAGATGGCGCTGCGATCGGATTCTAGGATAATATATTTTTTGAACATCGAAACAGTTGGACCGACTTAGATAATTTTTTTATGTATGTGTTTCAGTAGCACCTAAATACTGGATTTACTCAAGTGGAGTAAATTGCAAACGTACAAATCCGGAATATGAGTATTTTTTAGAGAATTTTCATGTCGGGGGTTATTTAAATTTTTAATTTTATCTTGTTAACCGATTATATTTTTGAGCCGTAAACTCTACTAGTTAGTTATGTAAATGCACTTTTGTTGTTTTTCTTATATCCTTATTGCGTAGCACCGAATTCAGAATTCAGTTGGCTTGAGATAGCTTTACCTTTTCCTATCTACTTTCTGGAGAATATCTCTTTCTCCATTTGCATCGCCATCAACGTTACTCAAATAATTATTTTCGGTGTGTTTTTTCGTTTAACTTTTTGTGCCGTTTTGTGGAGTTTTTCCAGGTTCAACTCTAGACCTCATTTGTTAACGCCTCCAATGGTTTTCTGAACATGTAGCAAGCAAAAATCTTCCAAAAGAATAACTTGGTCGTCAAATTATGTGTACCGTCACCTTTTCATTTCTGTTGTTATCCATGCTGCTCTTAGTACATTTCCTTTCCCAGACTTTTCAGTTCATTTTTAATCAAGTAGCAGCATCTTCTATACATCTGCCTAGCTTCCTGGTAGTTTGCGGATAACAATTTGTTGTGTAAGATATTCATATTTTTAACCAAATCCTCTAGTTCTTCGTTCCAAGAAAAATTTCCATTTTCTCTTGACTTCGCTTTTCTCATAGCTTCTTTACCACCTCATGTGTGGTATTCATTGCAGTATACATTTCCTCCGATGTACCTATAGTTTCATTTTCTTTCTTTCTCTTCTGGTAATTTCTGTTTGTACAGAAAACTGGATTCGTCACAAACACTTTCTAAATTATATTTGGTTTGAACAATTTTCCTTGATCGGCTGTATGTTTTTCCTCTTTTCTATACGTATTTTTCAGTTAATCTAAAACCTTTACTAAATGTTTGCCTATCCCGCACACTGCACTTCTTTTAACGAGAATTTCAGCTAATGATGACATTAAGTTTGGAGGATCTGATTTTCCAGCTGTGTTAAAATCGGCATCCTTACATAACTTCATAGACCTTTCACCATTCAGATCCAACATAGTAAATACGTGGTTAACTAAAAATTAAAGGTATTTTCCCAGTTCTGATGTTCAAATGTCTCAATCTCTCCTCATTATGTTAAGAGGGGTTCGAAGACTTGAAGATTTCTCGCGTCCAAAATATTTCTTAACAGTAAATACTCTTGGCCAGTCAACTAACACAAAACCAGACTACTGAAGGCAAGCATTATCCCGAACATTCAAACTAAGGCTTTATTCATATAAAGCCGTTGACAACGAGGTCAGAATAGACTTTGAAACGTTTGGTTTTCCTTCAATATACGTCGTTTTATTTCGATTGTGGTGTTATTGTCAAAAAAAAAACAAAAGTAATCAAGAATATGCCACAAACAACGTTTAGAAGACAACAAGGCTGTAACCTGAAAAGTAAACGAAAATCAAATCCCTCATGGAACTTATTTAAAAAAGTTCTTTCCTTACTGTTACATAGAAAGAGACTTGCATGACGCCGTTTTATACAAAACTAACAATAGTTTCAAACAATAAAAATTTAAATAAAATTGAACGCCACATGTAAATAAACAAAGAATAATTAACCCATTGACGTCATTAATAAGATTCTGAAATTTGAGATTAAAAACAAAAAAGTGGTGTGGTGTATGAGTTAAACAAAGGCAACAAAATATATATTCTACCAAAGAAGAAAAGATATAAATTCAGCTGTACGAGGGGGGGCTACCCTCGTACAAAACAGACAAACCGCTACCACATAAGTTGTCAAAATCACTGATAAGCGATACGCTTTTCCCAGCAGCTTTCTCTGGTCACTAGCGATCTCTTCACCATCTACTTCTAGCCAATATGTCGTATTCTGTCAATTTCTCACATCAAAGATGTTATTATGTCACCGAACCCTTTGTTTATGACAATTGTTTGGTGACATAGTGACTAAAAACCAACCATTTAGACATTGATGATGTTTTACTACAAGAACTAAGGGTCGTCCTATTACGGTGGACACTTTGATAGACATGTCACCGAGTTGTGTACAGGAACGCCCTATCTTTACTACTACAGACTGTCTTCTAAGTGGAGCGATAATTCCCTAAAATACAGAAATATAACTTAACGATGCCAGGATTTTTAGTCATAATTTTGAAGCCGTTTGTGTACATTTCATAGAAAAGCAATCGCAGTTATGACGTTGATATTATTCTGCCTGCTTGAAATGTACTCTGTTACAAATAATAATAGACTAAATCAAAATATTTACAGAAATCATTTCAAGTTCTGAGACATTAATTCGTAATCCGTTTGTAATGATGGGCTCTTGTAGTACGAAGTCAGAGTAACATGAATATTCCGCAATATTCATCTTCTTGACAGACAAATATTACAAGCCTTAAAGGGGTAATTTCCATAGAACTGTTGAGAAATTTAATATGCGAGTAGGTACAACGTGTACACAGAGAGATACTTACCGAGTCCTGCGTGCCCAAAACAAAACAGACAGCCGTCAGTTCCGTTGATAACGGCATGAATGACGTCCGTTAGGGCACTAGAGCACACCTCCGTCTGAAATTAGAAACGTTGAGTTAGCAGATCATTTATTTATAAGAAAAACTAGTTATTATATCTACAGTGTGTCTGTTTACTTGTCAGTACTTCCAGAAATATCAGTTTTGTTTGAGATATATTCAGGCTATTTATGCTAATTATTTTATACCAATAATTTTATACTAGTTTTTAGGGTTCTGTACATTCAATGAACCCTTATACAATCAATATGTCTGTCTGTCACAGACAGGAAGGAATTCTGATGGTAGGGGTACATCTAAGGAAAAAATTAACAAAAATTGGCAACTCTTCAAAATTAAAAAATAACGAATATAGTTTACCGCAAAAATTATAAGAAAAACCTAATGGGCGTTTTGTAAATATTAAATGAAAGTATTCGTTCTGAGGAATTTTAATATATTTTTCATATTAAAATAATTAATGTTAAGAAAATATATACAAAATCAACCAAATTTCCCATTTCCCTCCAAATTACTATGCCTTTAACATGTGGAAAAAAATTCTACAGAAAAAATTCCTATATTAAAGAAACACATGTCAAATAAAACGGTATGAGGTATACTAATATATTTTTACTAATGTTAGTCTTCGTTCCTCGAAGTTTCCTTGGACTTCCATCGTGTTTTTTACTATTTCTATAGTAATTAGTTTTACTAAAAATTAACGAAAATATGTATCCCCTTTTATTTGAGAAAATACTTATCCGAACATTTCGAAAAAAATTAGAAATGTAGGACGTCACTTTAGAGTTTACGGGAAAAATAAAGGGAAAGTCGTAATATTTTTTTTTCAAAATTTAAAAATAATTTATTTAAAAAATATTGTGGAAAATATTCATATTCATTTGTTAATGTACCTAGTCTAAAATTTAAAAAAGTTAAATATAGGGCCTCCATCAAAGTTTATAGGAAAATAAAGCGAAAATTTTAATAATAATTTTGGGTACAAATTATAAATTAAAATTAAAATTAAAACCTCAGTTAAAATATCAAACGAAAGGCTGTCATAAAAAATACAAATATAATGCTTGGTTTAAATGATATCAGGGATAATACTTTTAATATTTTTCTCGGAATCTACTGAGACTCAATTAAAGAAAAATATATTAAAGGGACTAACTCAAAATTTATCGAAAAAATGCTGATAACAATTAATCTTTTAATAAAGCGCCATAGTCAACTCTTTCAGGTTTATGGATGTTATGAGCTGCTTCGTTTAGTTTTTGATTTTTAGGGCTTTTTAATAAAAGCTTGATCCGGCAATATTTTTTGACTTATTTAAACCTTCCAGTTCTTTTTTGATAATAAATCTTGTTTAAAAAGAATACAACCTATACTAAGAAATCATTATTTTAAATTGTGTGTTTCAAATTTATTTTAAAATTTTCTATGTTCTTGTAAATAAATTTCAAGATTATCTACAGAACCAGTCAGCATATTCATAATATTGAATTGACTCTGCTTTTTTACATTTATTAATTTTAATTTTGAAATGAGCATTTTTGGACATTTTCTTAATATTTTTCACAATATTTCGCATGTCTTCAAATTCTTAATGATTTTGTAACATTTCTGGCAATATTCACCTTTTTATGACATTTCGTACACTTATTGACATTTTTAAAGTTTTGAATATTTTCGTAAATCTTTTCTTTTTTGACATTTTTTATTTTGGTATTGTACCTTTTTGATATTTTTTTGGTGTTTTTTAACACTTCTGACGTTTTTTGACATTTCATGACAATATAATTTTTTGGATATTTTTCACATATTTTGAAAGTCTCCAAATTGTGGTCATTTTTCGGTATTTTTTACATTTTTGGTGTTTTTTGACATTTCGGAGGTTTTAGACGTTTTTTAACATTTCCTCGTATTGAATATTTTAGAAAAATTTAAAAAATATCTGGTTTTCTGACATTTTCGGAAGTTTTTGGTATTTTAGGACATTTGTTATTAGATATCGATTGGAGAATATGTAAGATCGTAAAAAATTCACTATTTCTGATTTTTTTATAGACTTAATCAATGTCGCCAATGTCTAGGTCCTTTGGAAGTGGGATTAGGTTGTTAATGGCAATCAGTATTCCGTGATAAAATTGACGATTTTTAGATGTTATTATCTCAGAACCTTTAGAACTGTATTTATAAAACTTGCATTCTAGTTTCCTGTGTTTATGTTAAACAGATTTATAGTGGTGTAATAATTGCACAGCTGCTGAGTCGCCCATAGGCAAAACTAGGGGGAGGAATTGGAGTTAAATATCCCCTCGAAATAAAGTAAAACGTTATTCTTCATTTACAGTTATTACTAAGTAACCATAATGAAGAGAAATAATTCTAAGACTTACGCAATTAGAACTACTGTAAAGGAGGTTATTAATAAAATAATTACTAAGTAATTTCTTGGCTTGACACACAGTCGCAGGTCTATATTTGTGCTGAAAGAAGAACTTTATCTTTTGTACAAAAAATAAATAACATATAATGTTTCTGGAATTTTAGTGATTGTTTTTTAAATAACGCCAGTCGGCTGAGCGGAGTTCGGTAACTCGGTATATATTAATTTCTAGTCTATTCAAAAAATTATTTCGGGCGCACAAATATTCTGTATACAAGCTAGAAATTCTGCTCCATACCTATTTGTTGAAAACTGCAATTGGAGAAATTCAAATTAAATACGGCCAATGAACAATTTTCACGTCATTTGACAACCCACTTTCGGCTTTGCATTGAAGGCATTTTCAAATAAATAACCGAATTCGTTCTCGCAAATATTCTAATGATATTAAAAATGGTGAGATTGAATATTCGAATGCGCGCATGATAAATAATGGAATCCAACAGCAATTTTCACGCTCCTAAAACTCTTGATGTTCAAAATGAATTTAAATTCAGCTTATAAATTGCTTCTGAATTTCATTCACATCTGCTGGTGTAAATAGAAATCGGCGATGAGTAATTCCAAGTTAAATTAGAAGTATATTATGAGAGATTGGTTTGTGTTATACAGGCTGTGTTCTCTAAAACATTAATCTGCGAGATTGGCATAACTATGAAATATCAATAAGACTTGGTGAGAAAGGGGGCGATATATTTATTTAACGTATTGTGACTGTTTAGAACAATTTATAGTTTAATTTTTATTTTGTTTAGTCAACTGTAATATTTAATTCTTTCTTATAACTCCGCTACAGGAGCTATATCTGCAGGAAATGGACATAAGAATTTATTTAGGTAGTTTCGCTGCCTAAGTAAAGGATCTCTGCATCTATTAGAAACCCACTAACAATGCTCATTCTTGTGCAGTGCAAATGTATAAACACAACAGGGCTGTACACTCGAGCCCGACAACTCAGAACTCCTGGAATGGAGGTGGTAAAAAAGCAACATATCTCAACCCTACTAAATCCTCCAACTGATGGATAAAAATAAGAAAATTCAATTGAGTTTAAAAACTTAAATCCCCTCGATTAAATTTTTCAATAATCTTGAAATGCTCTAGTTGCTTTTAAGGTGTCAGAGATTCAATTCGAAAATTCCTGTATACTTATATTTCAGAAAATAGATGCTAGACTTACTAGTGCGATACATCCTCTTGAAATTGTTGATCTGAGAACGTTTCAATAGCTTTGAATCTGCTATTCACCTGATGACGATATCAGATTTAAAGCTGTCGAAACGTTGTGAGTTAAACCATTCAAAGGCAACAACAACAAGGAACGAGTTACATTGCATAACTGTTTCAGACTTGCGAGTGCACTTATTTATTTATTTAGTAGTACTCCATCCAACGAGGATGGGCATTTAAATTAGTATACATGCCAATTTCGAAAGTTACATGCATATATCATAAAATTCAAATATTATGTACAACAACTTACAATATACACTTCTAACAATAAGAGAGAGCTCATTAAAAGAAAAATGAAATTTCTCCTTTATACATTGAAATGATCATTAATTCAATCCTGGGTCAGCATTTTCCTTTTAACCATTTCAATATTCCCATTAAACAAGTCAATATCTGACTGCAATTCATAATAATTATGAAACATATTGAAAAGCAGAGAATTTTGAAGCAAATTTGTTCTGGGAGTTAACATGTAAAAAACTGAGGAAAAGCGAGTTCTGATGTTAACGAGATTTGAGTTACTAAACTGGGACAGTCCAACTTGTTGTTTAATAACTTATGTAAAGTAACTATAGAATAGTATTTTCTACGTGTTGCTAAATCCATTAAATGAAATCGTTGAAGTAAAGTATCATTAGATACAGAGGCGGATCTAGACACGTGCTTCCGGGGTGGGGGCGATTTCTGTCTCAGGTGTGCGATTTCATGCTTGGGGGGGTCCTGTACTAAAGTTACCTAAATATAATTTTATACCCAGATTTCTTGGGCTACTATATTAAAAATAGCATTTGTGAGGTTTAAACCCATAGATGTTACCTTTTTCTAGGCGCTTGGAGTTAAGATTACCTCGTTTTAATATTAAATTTACTAATTGTGAAGCTCGCCCCCATCGACCCCCCTTAGATCCGCCCACGATGTGGATACACCCCGTCACGTCTAAACCACAGGTATTTAACGTATTTTCTATTGAAGTTTTCAACAGCATTATTATATGTTTCGTATTCAGGATTCCAGATAGTGGAGACAAAATCATTATACAGAGTAGTTACGGTGCTAGTTCTAGAGAAGTGAGGCACATTCCGTATTACAAATCCCAAATTTCGATACGCGTCCTTCTGAATAATGTTGACATGCTGAGCAAAATTTAGTTTTGAATCAAAAGTGATTCCTAAATCCTTATATGTAACACACCTATTAATGAAGTTCCCGTTAATGTTATATCGATATTCAATTCAAATTGTTTTCCTTGTGAAGGCCATGTGATTACACTTGAAAAAATTCAACGGCAACCTATTTTCTATACAGCAATGTGAAAGACTATTAATATCTTTATATGCCTCTTTATCATAAATTGAATTATATATTTTTAGATCATCTGCATATAGTAATGATTTACAGTTTAAAATATCCACAATGTCATTAATAAATATATCAAATAACAACGGACCAAGAACAGAACCTTGTGGCACACCAGATGTAGCTTGAATATTGAATGATTGGAAACCATAGTAATTAACTCTTAAATTGCGATTAGTGAGATAAGATTGTAAAAAAAAACAAGAAATGATGAAGTGAAACCAAGCTTCGATAATTTGCTCAATAAGATACCATGCTCCAGTCGATCAAAAGCTTTAGAAAAGTCTATATATATTACTTCAATTTGGCCACCAGCATCTAGTATCTCAGCAATATATTGTGTTAAACATAATAGATTTGTAGTTGTAGATCTACCTGGATAGAATGTTGTTCTACGCTGATGCATGGCTTTACATGTGCAAATATGAATTCATATAATACATTTTCAAATACGTTGCTAAAATTGTTAAGAATTGAACTTACACAATATATATCCGGAAACTGAAGTTTGAATTTTTGAATTTGTGGATTAGCTTGTGTATTGTAATTTTCTAAACATCTTTAATAAACGTTATTGTTTATTTGAAGACAAGTTTGATTACAAACATTTAGTGTAAAATTGCCAGAAAAAATAAGATACAATTGTGAAGGCCAAATGGAGATATTATGACAAGATTCGAAGATGGATAGAACATTAATGCCGTAAGAGCATTAAAGCAAGAAGTAATATTTTGTAGCTTACTACAAATTACAATGTTGGTATTACTGGCTGAATATTAAATCAATATCGGAAATTATTGGGTCAGCAATAAGCAGCTGAGGAAAATATAGATCAATGTTATAAAATAAAAGCAATTAGCCATTAGCCGATGGTGGGCACCGGTCATGCCACTCACGAAAAGTGATCATCCTGTCATCAAACATGTCCCAAAACACCCAAGAAATGTGTCATTTCGCTGGCATACCTTCTGGGGTTAATTTTAGCAAACGGTCCAGAAATAGTCTTGTCTCAGATAGGGTAAGGGAAAATATTCGTGATTGGCCAGTACCCAAAATTAAGCGGTTGGATTTGGTTGCATTTGCTACCATGGTGCCTATATTACATAAGCTATATGTTCTAAGGTTTGCAAGGTAACACGGCAGGTTTTTCCGTGAAATGGATGAGCAGCAAAGCGCTTGGTGTGGTTTTATTCTAGAATTAGGAGGCAGAAGATTGTGTGATAGGATAATACCAGCGAGGGTTCCTAAACCAGAGGAGAACTATTGCCTTACCAGGAACCAATTATCACTAATAATCAGAGCTCTTGATATTTACCAAAACATTTTTGTTGCTTACAAATTCTCAGAAGCCACATAGCAGTAAATAGATCTCGATGGAAAGAAATGTCGAAAGGAGGGATCACCCTAAAATAATTGTGGCTCGAGATTTTCGTTGGGTCGATAATAGTGTTCTGAAGAGAATATTGCACAGTGACGTTAGAAAGTTGACAAATCATAGCTAATCGAATAAGAAGTTCTAGCCAACTGGAAGGATGTGCTCAGCGGAATTTCTGGAAATAACTTCAGAATGAATGCCACACGTGGCCGGGTACAACGGTTGGTGCAATGTTGCAAAGATGGGACAACAACGTTCCGTAAATGGGACACATGGGCAGCCACAAGGGATCTGAAAATTAGGAAGTGTTTCCTAAGATGGGACACTTGTTACATCTTTAAAGTAGAAACCAGGTCATATTTGTTGATACTACTCACCATCAAAAAGTACTTAAATATTTACAAGATAATATACTTTTGTACCGTTTTTCTTTAATTAAGCGGCGTTCCTTTGTCTATGCTCTTTTGTCCTCAATACAGAATTAATATGTTTGGAGCCTGTGCACTTTTTGCAAGCATTGTAGATAAAAAAGCTACACTTTTAATAATATTGAATATTGTCCTGCAAATTTCCTGCAGTCGTATTCTGTAAAGCGATATAAAGATTGCGTTACGATAGAAGGCAAAATTAGTTTTGTGACTTCGAATGACTCTTTGCTTTTTATGACATTTGGTTGGGTAACTAGACTAACGCCAATAATTCCAACTGTTTGAAAATTTGGCTGTACAACTCTCAATTGGCGGGGAATTTTTCAAACCGTTGAAATTATTGACATCTGATCTCTACGAAAAAAAATTATTAAGTTTCATTTCGACTCAACTAATGCGGCTGCTGGGACAGTATGTTTACTTATTTCATACTTAATCGTGAAACGAATCAAATCACCCTGTATGGCTGGGTAGGCTTCGGCAGTCGCAAAGGGGATGCACTGCGACACCAAACACAATTCGATATAATATATTACCCTGCAATCGCATTCATTAACTAGATGGTTTTAGAGCCGATGCTATGTCGACATTGTTGATGTGTTAGTAACGTTTGATTCGGACCGACAAAGTAGGAAAAATGACGCTGAAAAATGACGATAATTGTTAAAACAGGAATAGCTTTGTTACGTTTTTTCACATTTCGCTTTTTTTCTTGTTTTTTTTTTGTTGTTGTTTCGGTAGTTGTAATGGTAGACGATGCAACCCTTTGTAATTTGGAAATGCAAAATGTTGCCAAATAAATGATATTATTTGTTTTCGTCGATTGGGGTAAATGCGAGCTGTCTGTGTTTGGAAAGTGCCGTATAAATTATACCAAATTAATCTTAATGTAGGAATTCGTAACTGTACTCCATTACATTAATATTAATTTCGATTGGGGAAATAAACCGTAGGTATACGGAATAGTGTAATATATGGACAATTTGCTGCTTTTGTTTGTTTATGGAACTCCATCGGTGCAGTAGAGACATCATACTGTGGTCAAAATTTCAATTCTTATTGTTTACTGTTTAGTGTAGATGAACAGTTGTTTAAAAATCATGATACAATCCACAATAATGCGCAATGTAATATATCATCTCTGGTGCTAGAGGGTTTTATATAGGGTTACGAACATTTTTTTTTTTATATAAGAATGATTGCTTATAGTTAGATTGCTGGTTTTTAGAAATAAAATATATAAATATGCCTTTTGCGGTCGATTCGTAAAAGTGTCTACAAAGTTTGTGGCAATAAGTCAAGAATAAAAATTTGTTACAGTGCATAAGAAAAATGCAATTTTATAAGTGTATCTCAAACTGATTATTGATCAAAAGTTAATAAGTAGCCTAATAATGACAAGTTAGATTTCGTTACACGTTTTGGAGGTCTGTGAATACGAATATGATATCGGCCACATCTTCTGGAGTATTTGGTGTCCAAAATGGCTGGAATCAACGTTACACTAAAATTGGATTATTCATCGAAAAAATAGAGATTTTGATGTACCTCTTTTTTAAATTGGAGCTTAGGTCATGGAGATTGAATCAAACTGATTTATAATTACTTTATCCCGGAAATGAATGATGAAAAGTTGCATATTTTTATAAAAATCCAGATATTCGTGTTAATATATTTTAAGGGTAGAATTGAGGAGTGAGACGATGAGAACGTGGAAAATTTTTGAAAAATATTGTAATGGATTTTTGTGGCTACTATGGAACACGATTCCGAAAACCAATTCGTTCATCATTTCCCACGGTGTGGAACATTTAGCATTCATATTTCCCACTTTGGTGGGATGATGGTGTCAGCATATAAAAAAAGTCGATGAGGAATTCGGTTAGTGAATTTTCTGCTAATTATTTTATTGGTTAACATTTAGTTAGATTTTTAATTTTTCATAACACCATTTTTGCCATTTTAAGGGTTAATTCCTGAATGACTCGAGGCAAATGTATAACATTTATACAGACTTTATCTTTCCTTTTTTATCGTGTTCTGATATGCCTTGGTTGCCTAGGTTACTTATCAACAAGGAAAACGTACCTTAATTGGGAGTATTATTTAGTTTTTGGTGTAATTTGTGTCTTTGTCGAAATAAGTAGTGTCAATCTTGGTATCATGTATGGTAACATACTTCCATGTATACAGTGACATTAATTTTTAATTAACAGGAATCCAAACCTCCATTTAATGTGATCACGGATTTTCAAAAATTGTGGACTACTTAGTTCAGAGCTCCATAGTAATATTTGTAGTGTTTTCATCTTTTCATTCCTTTTGCCAGCTCTACAGTGGTAGATGATTGTGACATTTATGGGAATTATGAATTAGAGCATTTTTCGGGGATTTGTCACTTTTTTTACCTCTTTACCTCACATGTCTGTATTCCGTTTAGGGGATGATGAGATTGTTATAAATGTAGCTTTCATCTTTGCTAACATTTTACAATTAAAGAAAATGTGCCACCCCTTGAATAAAAGATGAAAGCGTTCTAATCAAATTTATCTTAATATGCATGATCTATTTCGGAGATATTTGGTCTCAGTTGTATAACCATTTCACCCATAGTGTGATCTTCATACCAGTCGGTCAGTTGCTGTTTATGTTCGTGTTGAAAGACACCAAAAGACAGTAACAAAATTGGATAAATTTTAGTCATAATTTACCGGGTTATAAAGATTTGATTAATAATCACTATGAAATTTCTAGATGTCAAAGTTCATTTCGCGATTAAATACTATGAGTTGCACTTATGGAGATACTTTTCCTTAAGCACCGGCGCAGATTTACAAAATTCATCATTTGCTACATTAATGAAAGTATACTCTTGACTCCTCTGTAAACATACCATTGCTATGTTTATCATTCCACCCTATTCCTTCACTACACTAACTTAAGTGATTTGGGCGCTAATGCATGTGCCTTTGACATCAAATAATTAACTTCTTTGTCATAAATGCTCTGAATTTTTAGTGATGGACTAAGGAATTTTTTGCTAATTATCATCTACTATCCTAGCATAATAACAGAATTGCAATTGTTTTTTAAATGTACTTAAAATCGTTACGTTACGTATTACGTTATGCATTTGTCTGTATCGCGAAATGTATTCCGACACCCAAGAGTTTCAGGTAAATCTAGCTCACAGAGATTCCAAATCGGGAGTTAGTATTTTCATATTGTCGGTCTTGTTAGATATTTTATAAAATTGTTGCAAAATGTTTCATTTTATTTGTATCATAAGTCCGCAACTTTGGATTCATTGTCTAGTCATTTTAGACTGTTCCAGTTAGAGATAAAATGGGTAATCCTAAAAGTACCCATGAAACCGTTCTTAAAGGGATTGGAGTATGCCAATAGTACTAGATCTGCCGTAATTTGCAAATAGTCACACCCGATTTTGATAGAGCAATCTTGAAAGTCCCTGAATAAATTCACTTTCACAGAAATCCTTAGCGGACATTAATGCCGTTTGGCCATCACTTTCTTGAAGCCACTAATTTATTATTTCTGAATTTTATATCAGATCTTTGGTCATCAGTTTCGGTAACTAATTTTGATTAGGTTCAAATTAGATATTTTATAAAGCACAGTGCGTAAATACCTCAATTATTTAGCATGAAACCTAATTTTAAAAACGCCAGTTCTATGTGTACTATACAGTGATGGACAAATGTGTGGAACCAAGCAAATATCTCTGAAATTATTAGAGATATCAAAATGAAATTTGGAAGGTGGATACTGCAGTAGATTGCCTATTTGCTTCCATTTTTTTTTACAATTTTGAACTTCCTGTTTTACCGGAAGTAATGTCGATTTTAAAATTTGCAATGAAACACCCTGTATAGTATTTTAGTTTCTGATGAAACATTTTATTGCGAATACAAAAATATCGGGTTTGATATTGTTTACTTCAATACCTACCGAGATATAAACAGAAAAGTAATTAAGGAAAGGAAAAATCTAATATCCATTAAAGAAATAAATAATCACAATTATTAACTAAATCTAAGTGATTTTCAAAACATTGAAACTTAACTAAACTTAATGTATTAGTTGTTCAAACTGAGCACCGTTTACTTCTTGACAATAAGCAAGTCGGTTTTTAAATTCTCTAGTAACATTACTATTACTTCTGGTGTAATTCTCTGGATGTCTTAAGTTATTCTTGCAGCTAATTCTTGCAAATTATTTGGTCTATCAACATAAACCTTAGACATTAAGTAACCCCACAGAAAATAGTCTAGTGGATCTGTGATGAAATGTCCTATCTGAAATGGTAGTGCTCCATCCTGCTGAAACCAGATATTATTTGGTAATCGTCCATTTACCTCCAATGCCGGAATAACTTGTGTCTCCAAGAGCTGTAAATACCTATCTCCGTTTAAAGTTTCTTGTAGGAAGAAGGGTCCCACGATTCTGTTGTTATAAATGCCGGCCCAAACGTTCAATTTTTGGGGATGTTGTGTATGTGCCTCTTGTATCCAATTAGGATTACTTTGCGACCAGTAGCGGCAGTTATGTCGATTAACCGTACCATTTAAACAAAATGTAGCCTCGTCTGAAAACACCACATTTCTTATAAAATTATTATCACGGTTACAAATATCCATCATCGTTTTACAAAATTGCAAACGTCTGTCGAAATCGTCTTCGGAGAGTTCTTGAATGAGGCGAATTTTGTATGGATGATATTTTTCTCGCCTTAATATCCTTCCTACTGAACGACGGCTAATTCCATGCATATTGGCGAGGTCGGTAGTGGATAAGTGAGGATTTTCTTCCAAAGATATAGCAACATTTTGAGCTACACCTTCATTACTTGCACTTTTTAACCGTCCACTTTTTGGTAAATTGCTAACTGTTCAACTTGTATCGTACCTTCGCAAAGTTTTCGTCACTAATGAACGGGATATTTGTGTATTCGAATGAATAATGTTAAAAAGGTCACAAACTTCTTGATGCGTCCTTTTCCTCTCCCCATACCCAATCATCATTAATATTTCTATTCTTTCTCTTTCACTTAATTCGGCCATTTTACGATCAAATAAAAACAATACAATCTTTTTACGTTCAAATAAAAAAAACTAATAACTTATTTTGACAACTACTGTCACTTCTGCAATGAATTTCATGGACTACTAAACTTGATTCAGATTTAATTTGCGCCTGATTTAAACAAACGCACGTGTATTCGACTACGGAACAAGCAGTGCTTTGGCTGTGACGGTAAAATGCCACCGATTGGCCAATAGAAATACAAATCCTTACCGAGGGGTTTGTATATATCGGCCGTAAATGAAATCTGAACCGAGTTTAGCTACCATCGATTTTTTCCTTTCCTTAGTTACTTTTCTGTTAAAATCTCGGTAGGTATTGAAGTAAACAATATCAAACCCAATATTTTTGTATTCGCAATAAAATGTTTCATCAGAAACTAAAATACTATACAGGGTGTTTCATTGCAAATTTTAAAATCGTTATTACTTCCGGTAAAACAGGAAGTTCAATATTGTCAAAAAATTTGGAAACAAATAGGCAATCTACTGCAGTATCCACCTTACAAACATCATTTTGATATCTCTAATAATTTCAGAGATATTTACTTGGTTCCACACATTTGCCTATCACTGTATGTATATAAATGAAAATTTTAAATTTTTAAAATTGTTTAAGCATACTATTTACTCGCCAAGAGATGCCTGTAAATAATGGCGTATCAATTTTAAATGATTACATCTGGCGACGCGCTGAATATTTATTTGAAATCAATCAGAAATAGGAGGATGATACTGATCCATGTAATAATGTTCCAATCTCGGAAATGATATATTTTTACCATGACTATCTTAAATATACTTCAGTGGAGATAATTCTTGGACGATTTATATAAAACTGAATTACCCTGTATATCCATATCCATTCACTTCGTACATTTTCCCTTGCGCCGTTGTTTCGTCGTTCTCAAGAAACGTAGGGACTCAATCAACCTGCAGGGGACACAAATGTAAAAGTCGTGTTCAATCTTTTTAAGATTCTAGATTTCTTTGAGTGAAACACTCGGCCTTCGAATTTAGCATTCTCTTTAACGACGAGGAACCGTTGAATTCGGTAAAGATTTTCTCTTTTTGATATCTCCATGGCGTGTCCTCTAAAGCTAGAGGGTGTATTTGTTACACAATTCGAGACTCCATTATATGGTGGAATAACAGTTTGAAAAGAAGCAAAGTGTTGGTATTTTCAGATCTAAGACTAGCAAACGTTGAAAAAGAATGGCAATCGTTGCCATGGCAGACGAAATAGTTCATTATAATTTTCTGTCATTGATTGAAATTTATCCCTAGTAAATAAGGATTATGGAGAGAACTTGCTTGAGTTATAAATGTTATGAAACGGTACAGTAAATAACCAAGCGGTGTAATTAAGTAACTTTATGTTTTTTTGCCTTCAGGATGAGCAATGGACAATTCTTGTTAAATGGGGAAATACATTAGTTTAAGATAATTCTTTATTATATCTTTAAGTATCTGTTTTTTTAGCTAATTGCAGACATGTGTTTATGTTCATGGTTTAAAACTTAATCTTGATTGATTGTTAGTTAATATTCAAATCATTCAAATAGAACAAATGAACTCAACTTTTAAAATACACTGAACATTGGAGTTTATTTAAACGATAAAAATATTAGGAAACTATCTTTTCTTGACTTACAGTTCAATGAACACAAGACAATGTATTGTTTGTAGTTGTGAACCTTGATCAGTTGAGCTTCTCTCAATTGATCGAATCTCCAGTAATTATTTGTATAGTTCATATGTATAACTGAATTTAACAAATTAAAGCGAGATGAATATCGGCACCTATGAATTTCACTGAAAACAAGTCCACGCTGACCACAAATCGCTGTGTGTATCGCCATTTTTATGTGATTCTATTATAGACATCATACGAAAGAATTCGAAGGTGAACTAAAACCTATTAAAGCTATTATGATACTATATTCTCGATATTTTACAATCCGTTGAATGCAAGACAATATATTGTTTCTAGCCGAGAAACTTCATTATTTGAGCTTCCCGCAGCTGACTAAAATTTCGTATAATTACTCACCCTTGGCATAAAAAAATGTTCCCAAATTAAAATAATTATTAGTATTAGCTAAATATTTTTCACATGATGTGCCATCCATTCTTAGAAAAATATTAATTGTTGTAAATTATTGTCTCTAATAATAATGTAAATTACATAACATAATTGACTTTTTTTTATTTGTAATGACTGAAGAAAGATCAATATAAAATCAAAAGCTTTCAAAATAAAAAGACTTTTCTAAAAAGTTTATTTATACTCAGGCTGCTTTCCCGTTAACCCAAAGTTTTTGTTTTGAACCATTCAGGCGTTCAACAAATATCACATAAAAAATTCTGCATTATCTGTAGCGACACACTTTCTTACCCGACTGTTCATGACTTATCACAACAAATTGTAAATTTGAGAAATTAAATGAAACGCAGCCAGGCGGATCTAGTTTTTAGTTGATGCCGTGGCACCAGATGTAAATTATGATGAACAGGCATGACCACTAATTTTCAAAAATTGTTTTAATGATTTCGACAAAGAATCTTATTTCTGAAATGTGAAGATCCCTTTGAGTTAAGGTTTTAATTTAATCTGTAGGTTGTAAAATATTATGTAGGGGAGACGTGTACAAAATGACACAGGCCATTAATATGAAACCTAACCTATTTTTTAAAACGTTTTATTAGGTTGACGTGTATGAATGTTTGTATCTATGTAACGGAAACTTTCAACGTAATTTTTACCAACTTAAAGAAGTCTGATTAACTGGAAAATTGGCACACGTCTCAAGGGCCGATGACAATACAATTCTTTAAGTTCAATTTTCCCGTTTGTTGTCTTTTTGTCACCGTTCTTGTCTAAATGCCAAATTCGTCTATTAAGGCTGCGTTTGCCATCTAGTTGGCACTAGTAGAAAATAATTATAGTTTAAAAAAACTAAAAAATACGCTTTAATAGCAAACCGAACTAAAAAGCAGGAAATAATTTTATGAACAATTTATATTGCAGGAGTAGAAAGCCGAACAATGAATTATGATTACCTCAAATTAAAAATATAATAAAATTTAAATTATTAACAGAATAATTCGATTCAGAGTAAAAAGCGTGGGGTGCATATCACTATATTTGCATAACTCTTCTCTTATAAATAGTTGCGAACAAAACGGTTTTCGTTCAAGTTTTTAGAAATGTTTAGTAGTTTTATTGTTTTTGAATTTAGTTGATTAATCTCTATAATTCTAACTAGGTAACGAACCAAAGAATTTATACTTACTTAAAGTCTTCAATATTATTAATAAATAAAGATTTGATGATTGATTTGATAACTAGTATGACATTTTGTACGCCTCTCGCGTATATAGTAAATATCTTAATTAAGTCTAAATGTATATTAAAATCAATCCTCTTTGAGGTTAAATTTTATGCAAAAAAATGTTCAAGTTCAAATTATGTTTAGTATTACGTTAATTGTTTAATCTATTATGGCAAATTGTGCCTTTTTGTAGTTTTGTTTAATCAACAGAAATATAAAATATTAAAATAAATAATATTTTCATAACCCATTAATCCTAATTCATTGCATAAATATATAATTTTTGTGATTTTTATTATGCTTTTTTTCCATATTTTTCTGACCTATCTATTATTTATTCTTATTCAACTATTTTTCCTTCGTTTATAAAGTTACTGATTCCCTGTTTATTGTATTAGTTATAAAAATTTTCAATTTCGACTAAGCTTAAGAGAGGGGCGCGTGCTCCCTGTGTGAATCAGTCACTTGATACACATAATACATTTTATTCCGCTTCTATTATTCCCATTTTCTAAAGTATAAGTGGTTGATAAAGACTAAGAACTGAACTTCACTTTTAAACTCCATACCTCACCGACCCCTCGCAAATAACTAACTTCATGCTCAAGTAGGCCAAAACTCAGCTTACCTGCGAATCGTCCTGCGAGAAAATCGCGTCGAAGGCAAACATTTTCGGCGCTGCCACCCCAACTCTTCGGTCCTCAGGAGCAGCTGAGCCATTACAAGCTGATGGATCGATTAATGTGACTTGTTTCTTTCGCTTGTCCAGGCTGAAAAAACTATTTGAACTTTCCGATTCGGCACCTGGGGCTCCCGACGACGATGACGTCGAATTCGATACCCTCAGCATCACTTTAACCTGCAAAAAAGGAGAGAAATTTTATCTAATCTGCGAGAAAAAGAAGTTGAGAGAATAACGCAGTTAAGGAACGGGAATTGGAATTCAAGGTAAATTGTCGGAGGCTATTGTGAAAAGCAATTACCGGAAGGATTTCATTACAATATTTCTTTAGAGAGATGTACGTAATTTGTAGTATATTCTATTTAGTGACAAATTTAATCGAGCGCTCAGAAGATTCCATTGTTTATGTGAGGAAGTAGTGATAGTGATAGCTTTAACAAAATTTACTACTAACGTGCTGTAATTCTGTTGCATTGAGTATTTGATTGAAAGAGGATTATTATTAACATTATAGGACATAGTGGAATTGTGATGTTTTGGTAGTAGTTTGAGGATTTTTTTTATAGTAGCAATAGTATATAAAATTCCTTAGAGCAAAATCGTAAGAATACATAAAGACAAAGTTGGACCTAGAGAAAGTTTCCTATAATTTGAAATATGTAGTATACAAGGTGTTGATTCGAAGTTTATAGGGATGCAGTACTAGATGAAATATTTTTTTTGCTACAGAAATTTTTCGATGAATCTGATGTTAAATATAGGTTTTTAAATATTACTCTTTGTGGCTTTACGGGAAGTAGATACTAACCCGCTTATTTTGAATGGAATATGACTTTTTTTTTTAATTCTTCATCATATTTGGAATCCATTGATAGTTTTTTGTGATATTTCATTTTTCACGGTTTCTTGGTTTCTTTAAGCACTTCAATTTTTTATGTTTATAGGTACCTACCACTTAATTCAAACAATTTAAAACTCGGTTATTTCCAATACAACCTGCTGTATCTTATAACAGTTTTTGATTTACGACTTTATTTCCATTTAGCAATTCTGAAAGTGCTATTTTCAGAATTGCTAAGTCAATTCTGAAAGTAGAACTTTCAGAATTACTCCTTTGAATATGTTCAGTGGTTGGCAACCGTATTGACCGCGAGACAAAAATCAACCAAAATGTAAGTATTAAAGAGATGTTTGGGTTATACATATTTTCGTATTGTAGTTATCTATATATAAATAGGCAAAGACAAAACGATTAGGTACCATTTTCTCCTCTGTCTCTCAACCGATTTTCTTCATTTTTGTTTTGGTTAGTAGCTACTGACGACCTTCAGTGCAGAATGCTAATATTAATTTATAATATGAGTTCATTCATTAAATAAAATATAATAAAATTCATTATTTACGTCTATCAAAGCCAAACAACTGACAGTGCCGCCTGGCGCGTATTTGATCTGTGTTGCCGCCGCCGCCAGAGATATGAAGGAAGCGATCGTTAGATATATTCTTAGATCATGTACTTCTGGAAGTGGCATGCAAGCGTTGTTATTGTTTAGTGGTAAAATAGTCAATGTAGTAGATCAGTATTGATTTTTCGGACGCGTTGCAGAAACTTTCATATTAAATATTCTGTTTTTAATGTGAATTTAATTATTTGATTAATATATTATCACAACCTTCCCGAAGGTGATGTGTAAAAAATTGTCAGCCAGCGGACAATAGAGAGTGTATTAAATATTTAAGTTCTCCTAGGGTCTTGGTCCTCTCTTTTCTTTAATATTCCTGAACTTGATTGAAACCGCAAATGAAGAAAACTTTAAGATTGCAACGAACAATCTTCCAATGATTATATAGAATATTTTGCCAGGAAATAAATATTTTAAATATTTTTTTAATATATTTTAAAATATTCATTTAAAAAAAAATTAAACAAATATATTTGTATTCGTCATAATGAGCCCTTTCATTTGATATATAACATGGTGGGTTAGAAACAATTTTAATTTTATATTTTCCATTTAATTCTATAATTTGCCCCCCAAAATTAATATTAGGGGTTTCTCCTTATTTTTTCAGTAAATTTCAGGTGAGGGGCTATACCTCCATTTTTTTCAAAATTTTCCCGCTTATGGTTTCGGAGATAAGGGGGAGAATGAGTGAATTTTTTAATATTTTTGTTAATATCTTTTAATTAATTTATTTTACAAATGTGAAAAAAATATATTTGTTTTCGTCAAAATGAGCCCTTTCATTTGATATATAACATGATGGGTTAGAAAAAAAATTAAGTTTATATTTTCCACTTAATTATGTAATTTGCCCCCCAAAATTAAAAGTAGAGGTTTCTCATTATTTTTCCAGTAAATTTTTTTTCAAAACTTTACGTTTTATAGTTTCGGAGATAGGGGGGGGGGAATTGGTAAATTTTGGTATATTTTCGTTAATATCTTTTAACATATTTTTTTCAATATGAAAAAAATATATTTGTGTTGCTCAGAATGGGACCTTTCATTTGATGTATTACATGATGCGTTTGAATTTTTTTTTATTTTTAAATATTCATTTAATTCTATAAATTGCCTCCCAAAATTAATAGTAATGGTTTCTCCTTATTTTTCGTGTAAAGTTCGGGCAACGTTCTATGAATCCTATTTTTTTTTAATTTTAGGCTGAGTAGTTTCGGAGATCAGGGGGGGGGAACGGTCGATTTTTTTAGTTTTTCCCCCAGAAGTACCCTTAAAAATCAAAATCTCTTCTTTTACAATATGTACTCCTGATCGGGTCACCAAAGTAAAATAAATTGTTGCCAAATTTCAACCTCTTCCGTCCAGTAGTTTAGGAGAAAATTGCTGTGATGTGACAGAGGCAGAAATCCGGAGTGAGATTATAAGGGTATCCGAATATTGTATATACGGAACCCAAAAAATGCCAGACCGGCCTGTACTTGAAAAACCTGCCATTAGCCATTAAAGCTTCCCCCCATAAAATTATTGATTCCCCCCTGGACTAAAAAAATCTGATTTGTCCCTCTCCCTATAATAATTTTTTTTGAATTTGCCCCCGTCTAGGACATTCTTTTAACGTTTTGCACCTCCCTAAACCAAAAGCTGGGTACTCCCTTGATTCCTCCTGTTTGATTCATTCTTGTAAGTTGATTGGTTTTGAGTTATTTTCTCTTAAAAAGTTCAATGCATTTTTTTCATAAAACTGTAAAGGTGTAAATAATCAATAACATAAATATACAACAATAGAGAACTTCAAAGTAATAGTTGGAATTGTCCACCATACACTTCAATACACTTTATAATCCGCTTTCTTCAGGATATCCGATAATAACCTTTATCGGCTATTTTTAATCACGTTCATGTCTTCTTTAATTTTTCGCAGAAATCCGGGCAGTTGTTTTTAAACTATGTTCTTTATATGCAAGCAAACTAAAAAATCTAAAAGATTTAAATTAGGACTTTTCGCTGGTCAATCAAACTCAGTTACATCACTGAGGGTATTGACACATTTGAAAAAATATAGTGTGATGCAGTTTCGTTGTGCATGAAAAACCAATTCTTTCGTTAGGCGACGGATGTTAGATGCTTTTGAATAAAAAGGGAGTGGTATGATGAAAACTATGGTTGCCAACTATTTTATTTATTATTGCTTTCCTGCCTATTATTTAGGACCATATAACTCAAGTTTTTCGAATTTTTAAAGGTAATCTAAACGAAGGTCATTTAAAGTCTTTAAATGTCTAAAAGGATTGTACAACCATATATTATTAGTCCATACCAATTTTTAATCTTAAAACCATACTGAAAATGAAAGTGTCTTCTCTTGTAACATTTTTAGCATAACAAATGACGCATTTTTAGTTGAAAATTTCTTGTTTTGTAAATGCTACCTCGTGGGCAAGAAAATGTAATTAAAAAGTTTTGTTTAACAAATTGTTTATTTTTTTTTATTTTAATATTGAAAATTCTGTATTGAAACTTGAGGCATTAAAAATATCGACATTGGGTAATTCATTATTATGAGAATTATATGAAAACATTCTTGTTAACCGTAGTTCTGAAAAAGAAAACAGGTTTTGAAAATATTGGAAGTAATTTTTGTGAAGAAATTTGTGCGGATTGATCGCTGACGAAAATCAATTTAAAAATATAGTTTAAATATAAAAAAACATAGAACTATAATAGTTTAATAGTTGCAATTATTACAGTTAAATTTCGGGGCCCACCCCGGGCTGTAGAGAAACTGTGTGAGCATCCATCATAATCCGTTAAATTAGGGTGGCGCTGATGTATCAAGATTTTAAACCGCGGGCCAAAACTTTTTAGAATATAATCTAGATATTTAAGATTAAAATATGTTTTACATATATTATATTTATCCATTTACCATACCCTCTTATTTAATGTTTTCAATCAAGGGAATTTTTCAGTTTACTCCCCAAATAAGTTTGTTGTCCTTGCATCTACCATCCAAAGTTGCACATAACTGATTGTAATGCTAACCAGAAAAAAATGTCAAACTATGAAATACAATTTTGGTGTCAGGCGATTTCGATTGTTCTTGGTCGCATAAACTGGTTAAACCCATTTTCAGGATTAAATCGAGCTGTCAGTCTTCAGATAGCGGGTCAGAACAATTTTGTCATATTAATTTATAAAACCTGCCCCTTCCGCATATAACCGACACCTAGCTTTACCAAGAAAAACCGATAAAACCAGTTAAAACAGCCCAAGTGGCAAATCTAAGCAAATGACACATGAGTCTTTAACTCTGAACCAGAATTATGTAAAGACTGGAGACTTAGAGAACATCTTCGTTACGAATGACCAATTATTGAATTATGCACTGCCCAGATAAAAATTGTTAGACATGTATCAAAGATTGTTAAAGAGCTTGATGTTAATAAAACACTGAACAAAAGGATGGCTAACAAAGAACTAATAGATGAAAAAAGAGAGCTCAATTTGGTAATTATCCACCATTATTTTTCAGTTTACACTTTTTTATTGCCCATAAAGAGATCGGCTTTAAAACACGGAGACAAAGTACATTAAATTTCAAACGTCATTTGTGCCGATTCTTATCTCTTCTATTCGCAAAAATTTTATGTTCCATCGATCTGTGCGCTCCGTGTCACAAAACCGTTGTAAATTTTACGAGTTTCATTTTTACGAGACAGGCCCAGCCTACTTTGATCGCAACGCGATTGTCATGAAGCGAAGGGCTTTTGTCTCTTTACGATTCATTATGAACGATAAACTGTAGAAGCACACGTGTGGTAAATGACGTTCCGTAGAAAGTCAGGCTACCGGCATCGACTTGTTCAGGAGCAGGACGATGCGACATGTTCTGGCACTTACATCGCTTAAAATGTTCGGAGCCATAATGTCAACTTGTCGCACAGCTCGTCAGTGTTTCGTGTCGTAAAATTTTGAGGACACTTGAGAATTTAAAGGCATAGAAAGGGGATTACATCGTTTTGTGTATAAGGCTGTAGTGGAAACATCTTTGATTCAAGAGGAATTCATGCTCACGTGGAAAAATGTTTAGCGCAAGGGAGGCACAACACTACAGTTCAGAGCTTCAAGGGTGCAGCATCTGGAATTAACATTCATGTTCTGACAAAAACTCTAGAGAAACTTATCACTGTGTGATTAAATAAATTTAAATGATGTGCATGTCTTTTAGTCGTTTTGAAGAAACAATTGTTCTTTGAAGTGTTGTCAAATATTTAGACTTTCAGAGTTTTGTTCATAAAGGATTCTCTGAGGGCT
The DNA here is from genome assembly GCA_034190945.1 of Octodonta nipae. NCBI lineage: Eukaryota > Metazoa > Arthropoda > Insecta > Coleoptera > Chrysomelidae > Octodonta > Octodonta nipae. The sequence continues at coordinate 116,026,174 of CM067219.1, read as the reverse complement.
AATTCACATAGGATTTAAAATCGATATCAACGTTGATTTGAGATTTTTATCACAATAACGTATGCAAAATCTTCTAATGTAAGCAGTTTTAGAACGTAAAATAAAAATAAATACCACAGATACATAGACTGAAAAAAAATTAACCCAATACGCTCACCTGTTGTAAATGTAATTTGGTCAGTTGAACAGAATTCTGCATAAGCTAACTAAGACTCAGACACCAAATCCCAAAACTTCCAAAGTCTAAAACAGTAAATCCCACGCCCACAAATCAACCGCCCACCTATTCAAATTCCACACAAACCAACAAAATCTAAGTTCAAAATCCGTGGTCTGTGGGATTTTGATCTTACAATTTCCAAATACACAACCTAAGAACTACAACCCCAATATCTATTTTTAACAGATTTTATAACGAAGGAAGTTGTCAATTTGTCTATATATATGTCTTCATATATGTGTGTGTGAGTTGTGTTTTTTTATATTGTGTTCAGCGTTAACTCGAAACCAGCACGAGGAATTTTGAAAGTCTAAAGGGATAAATCGAAGTGGTTCCATATTTTTGTGAAAAACATAGCTTACACCATTTTTCAGAAAATCGGCAGCATTTGTTTAACCGAATTTCTTTTATAGTAACTCTTGGTGGGGGTGATAGTATCAGAACCTGGGGTGAAATAAATTGAAAATAGATTGGAGTTAAATCCAAACAAATGTTAGTTAAACAACTTCAAACGGATGTTCTTATTTGGTCTTTATGTGTGTATTTTTATAAGTTAGAATAAAATGGAAATATTTAGAGAATATTCATGTCACTTTTTGAACTAGATCAAAATAATAGTTTATCGCGAAATGGATTCGGACATCCAAGAGTTTCAGGAAAATCTAGCTCACAGAGACTCTAAATTGGGAGTCGTACTTTGTGTAACGTCGTTTCCCTGTGATTCCGGGGATAGAAATCACATGAAAAAATTCGTAGGTTTACTAGAACCTGTCAAAGAAATTACTAACTTTTCGAGATTTTTCAATCCGTTAAACGCAAGACTATATATTGTTTCTTGCGTTTAATGGATTGAAATATCTCGAAAAGTTAGTATTATATCAAACTACATTTATTCCAATTGAAAACTGCATCCAATTATACTATATCGCTAAAAAATGTATAATGGCGAATTTGTTAAACGAAAAAACTATTTCATTACAAAATTTTGCGGAGGACAAGCTAATAAATCAATGTGATTGGAATTAAATCAAATGTCTGATCGTTAATAGAACTAAAAAACTTGAGGGTTCTCAAATCGTCTACAATTTAGTGGGTCTATATGCAAAACTTTCTCATTACATGTTAAAATAACTAATTAAAAAGAAAAAAACATATTTTTTCTGCACGAAGGTGAAAGTTATTTGTGAAGTGTATTTATTAGTTGAGCTTTGTAACTTGGCATCGAATTCAGAAAATCTATTTAAATATTGCAGAAAACAAATATTTTTATAGAATTATATTCTGTGGATTAGGGCTTTGAGGTTCTGAAGTTTTTGGGCTGGGCGTATGTGAAATCGTAATATGTGGTCTTTTGGATTTCGAAGTTTTTTTGCTGGCTTTGGTTGTGTGGTGTCAGAACTGTCATATTGGGTTTAGTGAGCTGGTGAATTATGGACATGTGATTTAGTTTTTAGTCTATATGAGCTTCGACTTTTTGATGCTAGGGGTTCGTTAGCGAGTAAATAAGAAGAAAACCCTTCTTGGAGATTCGTCACTTTTTGTTCTTTACAATTACGTAGTAGATGTGAAAAAATATTTTTAACTATGACAAATAATACTGATGTGCTAAAGCAAAACGATCAACTGATCCGTCGAAACTTGTGGGGCTGGGTATTTTTTTCAAAAACAAAAACGGGCCATCAATAGGAAAGCCAAAAAAAAACTTAACTGAAAAGCAACAAAAAATATTTTCTGAAATAATTCAATATTCATCTGGCAGTAGGTAGAACCTAAAAAATATACGTTCCTAATTTTTAAAAACTTATTTTGGTTAAGTTTTTATAGAATACAGTTTTGCTGATAGAAAAGGAAGAGATTAGTTTTATTGAGCTATCGGCATTAACTACACAATGTAAGAGCTGCTGCAATGGCAAATTTTCAATACATTTTTGAAACCCTCTGAATTTGCTCCTCTACTACTTCATAATGCAACAATATGCTCATATCAAACACAATATAAATCACAACTTAATTCGCGAATTATTATTAGTCATCCACTAAAACCATAATAGAGCATGAATGGAGTAATTCGAGGTACAAACCTTTAATTTTAGATGAGAGCTCCCAATAGCTAAGGCGCTTAATTATTTTCCAAAGATCCTCAAGGAGAGAGAACTCCTTGAATGAGTCGCAACTACAAAGAGGAATGACGGAACACTTAGATGCTTATTAATAATCAGCTTCTGGCAAAATTTATTCCATTCAGTCAAGGAGCCATCGAAGCAACGTCGATAGAATGAAAAGCAGAACTCATTAAACGTCTCAGTGTTAATTAATTTTGAACTATAACATTCATAAAGTGAATCAAATTTTCAGGAATAAAAATGTCTTGCGAAAGATCCAACGGGGAGGACGATGTTTGTGCGGATTTAGTGGATAAATAATAAGGCAGGGGATAGAATAACGGGTTTTTTCATTAAGAGAGAGATTTTAAAAATATTTAAATGCTATTAGCCATGTGAGTAATTACAGATAAGATAGCCAGACACAGGTGGAACTACATAGTTGGAAATTATCATTTTTTGAATATAAAATGAGATACATGGAAGATCGTGTTTCTGTGGGTTTTGATTTAGTCGAACACTGTCAATGTTGTTTACAAGATAGAGTACAGATTGCTATAGTTAACAGTGCTAATTCGGCCAGTGAGTACTAATATTAGAGTTCTCCGGAGGTCAATACTGGGTCCATTGCTTTTTCTGCTATTCATAAATGAAAGTTAGAAAGTCAGCAAGATCTAATTGCTTATGCCGATGATACTGCTGTTCCTGTCAGTGCAATCAAGGACAAAGATGTGTCAAATAAAATGACATTCAAGTTGAATTCTATTTACAATTGGGTATTATTATAAATAGTTAGCAGTTAAAGAGAATCACTCAATATAAAAGGATCTTGATTGATTTAGTTTCCCATGTATACATAGGATGCTCAGAAAGTGCTAGGAGGAAATATTTATTTTAATGGATGTAGTTTTTTTTCTCTACCATTTGAAAGAAGTGATTTTCGGTGGGTCCGGATGGGTTCACAATGGACTTGCATTTGTTGTTTTTATTGCATCCGGCCTACAAAATCGTAAGATCAAACCACTTAGCTTCTAATGAGGCACTATTGAAGAAGGAGAAGAGGATAAATAAATTATAAAGTAAGACCTATCAACGTTACTAAAATAACGTGACAGATAACATTGTAGTGAACTTTCAATATTTTATACGCTTTTTGGAGAATACCGTACTGAATTTCTTAGCAAAATCATCCTGAGCGAAGTGAAATAGAACTGTCGGATCTGAGGCCACTGAACAGTTGTTGAGTTATCGTTTGGTGAGGTTTTTGGACCGATGATACATCAACTACAGTTGGGCCATACTTTGAGACTTCTTGTGCTCGATATTGGACAAGACGGACATTGGTTTATTATCAGCAGAAGCTACAAATCAGAATAGCAGAGAAACAATAGCAGTAGTGCGTCGGCGATTTCCCGGACTGTTATTTGTCTAGCAGACTTCAGTTGGCAGGTTAGATCTTATGAATTATCATCGCTAATTTTTTTTTACATGGGGCTAGGTGAAAGCATTAATAACCCTCCAATGATTTTAGTGCTCAATGATAATATTCAAGTTTTTATTGCCGACATACAGCAAAATGGGGCGGACGATGGACTTTTTACCATTACCATACAATGAAAATGTAACTATAACTGTGTTCCACATTTTTAGGAGTAAATGTGTTTATTGATGTGAAACATCTAATACGGTAGGTTGTTCGCGACGCGACGCACCACAAACCAACTTTGTGTAAATATGAAATTTACTTTGTCACCAAACGCGCCAAATTTATTGAAAGACTAGCTGTGTATATTATTTAACAAAAACTTATGAAGATCAGGATACTTTTTTCTTTATTAAAAATCTGAATTTTTTGTTTTCGATGATGCCTTTTGTTTTGGAAATTCGACTCTTAAGATGAAAAAGATATTTTGAATGTTCTTTTGGGATTTTCACTTCACACAATGATTTCTAAAAAATACAAGTAATTGATTGTGAGGAATGAAAATCATAAATGAACATTCAAAATAACTATTTGCCTCCTCAATCAATTAGAAAGTACCTGAGATGAAAAAGAACTGTAGCTGTTATTTTACTGAAACTTCTCAGCACTCTCATGGGTATGGTTTATTTGTCTTAAAAAACTACAGCCCTTTGACGTTTCGATAAGATTTCCCAAATCCTTAACTCGCCTGGCATTTCCGAAATTACGCAGAAACATGATATTTTCTTGCGCCTCCGCCATTATTCGAATTTTAGGATAAAAGTAATTAAAAATATGATGAAATTAAATGAAAATTAATGTTAATTAACAAACTGCAAAAATGATTAAATTGCTACCTATAACATTTTAAGGTTATCCGTTCTCTCCATTTATTTTTTATACCGTGTGTCAATTCATTTGGAATCATATGAAAAACTTTTATTAATATTTGGAAAATGTTATACTTCTTAAAAAGATTTGCATTGGCTGAAATCGAAAATGAAATCATCACATGTCACTTTTTTCAATTGTATTTGAAGATTATCGAAAAATACAAAAATACGAATTTTGTTTCAAAACCTTTATTTTTGTAGCTATTGAAAATTGTTAAGAGAAAAAAAGAAATGCTGCCCCAATTATTAAGGTATTATCTACTATGATAAATTTGGACCCCACTATATCCTTATGAAAATTGCTCATATAACAAGATGTGAGAGATTAAAATACTGCAATATGACCAATTCGATTCAGTATAGTTCCAAGGCTCCATTTTAATTTCAACGAAAACTCTCCTGATTCATAGGACAATCGCCCACCAAAATCATTTGTTTAATTTCCGGATTTTTGTTTTTCCTCTAAATAATTATTCAATCATCAGAGAAAATTATTACTTACTGCCTTATATTTATGTTGACTTTGTGGTTCATTTTTGATTTCGGTGTTTGGTTTTAAATGCTCGACTTTATATTTAATAAAGAGAAACAAATATAGACGAATGTTAATCTTTAATGATATGATTCATTGTTCCACATGATCGAACTGTCTGAAAGATTCGAAATACCACCCCGGCATAAAAGATATCATTTGGAATTGGATTATTGCACATCTTTTCATTCATTCAATCATTTCCAACACTTTTAAGCTGTTGAAAGAAATTTGAACAGGGTTGCAGGTATGTAGGTATAAGATAAAATCTAAGAAATCCAATACAAATATTGCCTCCAAGACGACAGAGGCACAAAGATTCATTCATATAATTAAAACAGCCTTAGATCAGCATACTGATCTAGATTGTTATGTTCCAATCTCAGCAATAATATAGTTTTACCACGACTTGAACAAAAGTGATTCTATAAGGGTTTCCATCAAAAGCCTGGAACTCTAAAAACGAACGTGGAAAAATATTTAACTATTTGGCCTGACATATTATCAAAACTTCGCACATTCCATTAAATCTGTAGCTTAATTTCGAATTCTCTAAGCAAATATGTTTGCTCTGATGTTATAAGTCTCATATAAACCAAACTTTGTTTTCATCACCCTGTTATTATTTGTCCCTTAAACAGCCTTAATGAACGTCATCCCAGGTAATTTTGCAAGCCGAAATATTCGTTATGAGTTCTAAATTCGCAAATGCCGATGAAGTTTATAATTTTCGCTGGCGAAATAAGATTGTCGCCTCAGGTTAAAGTTAGGCGTATCTGGTGATTAAAGCGAAACCTGCCTCCTTCCGTTCACCTTTTCCCCTACGACGAGGGCGGATAACATCCCGGTGTTTGACAGGCGACAGCCTGAGGCACATTAGCATTGACTTACTGACGCGTGTAATGTCGGGAGGCATCAATCCTAGTACTGTTTTCTTTCAACCAGAAAATTAATTACTGCTATTTGGGTTAAGAATTTGAAAATTGGTAATAGATTTTTTTTATCGCAGGGCATTGCAAATCATTTGAGCGTAAAATTACTTAAGGCAGTAAACAGATAATACAACAAGATTTGGTTGGTCGTTTATTTTTTCTGAAATTATTATTACTTCGATATGAATATGTGTATATAAGTTTTTGTCAACTCAACCGTAATGGGTGTTTCAATAAGAACGCAAAGATTCAATTGCCCGCCATATTTGACAGTTTTAAAGACACGTGATTATTACATGACAGATAGCAAGCTGACCCGCTGGTCGTTCACAACAAAACTTCAAGGCAGTTCTAGAGACAGTGGCCAAAAGTCGATTCGTCATTTTTCTTACTAAAGATTTACATCTGCATGCTTACAAAGTCCAATTGATATAACAGCTGTTTTGACATTTGTCCGCTGGCTAACAAAGGGAGCACCCCGACATGACCAGACTAGCTCTCCCAAACAATTATATACCAAGTCTGGCTGGCGCGTATGGTAGAGGATTTGACGATCAACTCACGTTTGATTCCCCCAAAGAGCTACAATTTTTTTTAGATAATTCTCAGCGCTGCCGGTTGATGGCATTGGCTGCCATGTTTTTGTTAGGGATGTCATACCACCGCCATGTTGCTAATAGTCCAGCCGATCTCTATGGTGTACGTCATCAGTCCCAGGGATATTTGCAATTCCCGGTTTGACCAATAGGGACGATTACCTCACATGGCACGTGTCGCTGGCAAATACCGTACCAGCAAAAGGGTATGGTCGCCTGGCGAAATATTTTCCCACGATCGAGTTAATTCACCCAAAAAATATTAAGTGTAAAATGGAGAAATTGTGGAACAAAAAGAACCAACCAAGCCTTCAACATCTCAAACCTTACAGAGCGACATGTCTACTAGGTTAACTATACAGCACTGGAATCTTCTTCAATATGAGTAAAGAATTTTGAATCAGAAGCATGACCCAAATGAATGCAGGCTCATTTAGAAACTCTTTCAAGCTTACTTTGAAGTCAGCATTGCTTCACAAAAGACATTGCTATACTCTTAAATGCTTTAGGTTACACCAATTTTTATGTTTGTATGAAAATAGGGTTGAGAAATCACATTATGAAGCTGATCTGCTAGAACTCTTAATAAGTTTCTAAAACAAGATTGATGCCTCTACGCTTCCCTCTTTAAAATTTACGTTAAAACGCATTTAAAACAACTTGGCAAGGAAATGTTACAATTTGGGCAATAGGAGAAGAACTATGTAAACAATATAAGTCGGGCTTAGAGCTTCACCTAGAGAATACTCATTATATAGGTGAACAAGGACGGAATTTAGACACAGATAGACTATGAACATTTAGTTAAATTAAAAGTTGAATATATATACCTGGGAGTGACAATACATCAGACGGATTATTAGAAAATAGTAAGATATAAAATCATAAAAGTGCAAATACTGACGAAATTCTTGTTGTGGAGGGATCAGACAATCACAAAACACAAAAACACACATTTGTAAAACAATGACATCTAATAGGGAGCCGAAATCTAGTACACACAAGTCGAAAATGAGCTATAGAAGCTACAGAAATGAATTACTGGAGCTGTAGATTGACGATGCTAGACTACATAAGAGTTAGAGAAACAAGAAAAATAATGAATATAGAGACAACCATTGTGGATACCATAGAATAGAGCGAAAAATTGTTGAATGAACACTAAAACGTCTGCCAGTACACCGTTGGCTAAAAGATTTTCTTCTTATATATCATATATATCAATTTGGAGTTAACCAAGAATTCTGTCTTATTTTTTAAATACTTCAGAGAAACATTTTCTTAAACAAGTAATGCAAAGGTCAAATAGGACCCAGAATATGTCACATTGAACTGACCTAGTTCTAGAAGAAAAACGAAGCTTTGGACCTTCTTAAATAAGTCATTTTATGAATGGGTTCTTAAGGAACATATATTACCGTCATATACAGTATGTTCTTAAAAATGTATTTCTTCCATGCACATCACAATTTTTACGTTTTTCTTAACTCAATATTAGTAGACTTTGACCCATGTAGTGAAGGAAACTATCCTGTTTTTTCTTTATTAGACAGTATTATTATAGGCGTCAGAGAAAGCCTGAGACCTACATCAGGCTGTTAGAAAAAAGTAACGCCCGGTGAGCGAAACAGAAAAGCAAGTAGACGTATCTAATTCTGTCGAAGCTTTCTTCTGTTTAGTTTCGGTTTTCGTCAGTCAAGTCACGTCTAGCCATTGATTGCATTTCTAGACAGATACGTGTACTCGGTTTCATCTCTCTTTCATACAGCGTTACCGATTCCACTTTTACAGACGCTCATACCTACCAAATGCTCTATTTTTAGGTTTTATTTCTATGCTGAATACCCACCATATTGTTTAACTATAGTTCTTCATTTTAGTATTCTGTCCTCTGTAGCAAGGAAATAGTTTATCAGGAACTACAAGATAGGAGAAAGTGAAGTCCTCGTAAATAAAATAACGTTTGCGTTCATTAGTGTACCAGTAAAATGTATCAAAAGTCATTAATCATACCACTTTGTGAAATGTATTAACATTCGATTTAGCCGGAGCGTTTACCCTTCACAATCTGGCGAATTAATAGATTTTTATGTCGAATCCCCTTTTAGGCACGAATAACAACATAAAAATATGCCCAGAGTTTTACGATTTCCAGTAATGGAACTGACATATTTACGGTACCTTTTTTATTACGGCTATTGCCCTACAATAATAAAATTGGCGTGGAATTTTCATAGTCTCTACGTCATGGAAAAAACTCCACAGAGAGATTTTTCTCGATAAATTTGAGTGCTGCTATAAAATGTAGTTGTAAAAAAAATAAACGTGTAAAATGAAACGTGATAACGTTTTAAGTAATACGTTACCGAATGAGGAGAGCCGTTTTTTATAGCTGTTAATTACTGGGAAACAAGGCATTCATGTTTATGGTTTCCAGTAAAAATTATGTCTTTCTATTATTATGGGAGAGTTAATGAAACTTACTGGTGTCGCAGCATTTATTGATTTTCGAATTTCTTTAAGCACTGAGACTACAACGAAATTAATTTCTTTATTCAGTTCTGTTAATTTTTTATTGCCGTTGAAAATGGAGTCTGATTTAGATCCTGAAACATTTGGACTATTTGAAATATACAGACTTTCCAAGAAATCGTAAAAACTACAGATGCCACAACTATCCGTCAGAAAACAATTACAACGAAATTGTAGCAAAAATACATTTTTTTATTTTATTTATTGTTACCTATTTGCCTCTTTTCATATAGTATACAGCTGTAGTTATTGACACTAAAAGCAATTGGAAGTGGCCATTATTGATTATATTTAATACGTCTCGGTTACGTCGTGGATCCATCCTTGGTCCTGTATTAAATTTTAATTATTTAAACGACTTATGAAGTGCACTTTTGAACCTGTTCTATTCGCAAACGATTATCCTATGATCCTATGTAGTGAAATGCTGTTGCAGTGACTTTAAGAGCTTAAATCATTTTAGCTGGAAAATTAATGAATAAGTATTGAGCGAAAACAAAATTATCTATTGGCACCAACGGTTTCAGAAAGTTATATCCAGTAAATGCAAGAAAATAAAATATTTTCAACCAATTGTAATGTAACTTACAATAAACATACTTTTTCTTATTCATATATTTTTTCTTCTTCTGTTGTGCTTTTAAGAACTCTGCTACGTAACCTTTGTCTATATGTCAACAGATAGGAGTTTTAAAGGCAAACTATCTAAATTTCATTAGTTATATGATTATCGTATAATCAGCTACTAATTTGCATCAACTGCTGTGTTGAATTCAGTTTATTCACTCACAAAATCAAAACACGATAATACTCATTTTATGAAATATTTTATACACAAAATTGATGAAATTGCTTCAATATAAAACACCAGTTTTTCCTTTGACATGAGTGCAGTCTCAATTAACGCTGGAGTAGTGTTTACATTATTGATTAACTTTAGGGACAAACTTAACTTTGGACCAAATGGAAACTCATTTTTCAGTTTTGAAAAATGCTAGCTGCGATCCATCAACTATTCTCTGTAAAATATTTATCTTATCTTTTTATCAAGACATTTTTCCAAATAACTGGAAAATAATTTATGTAAGACCGATCTTCAAGGGTGATCGTTAAACCGTCACTAAGTGTAGCGCAATAACTAAAATGTTTATTACTTCCGAACTCCTTAAGTAAATTGTCCAAATTGTCCAAATTCCGGAACAACAGGAATTTATGAAAGGAAGAACAACACTATTAGCATCCTATTGGTCTGTTAGAATATTATACTGGATGCCTTAATGCATAGTTTTTACTTGATGTGATTTATACAAATACATAAACTCATTTATTTTTAACAAAAAGCTTGGCAATAATGTAAAGATCTGCATGGTTGTCAAGGAGGTTGTTGCCTGCGTTTAACGTCAGTCAAATTTGAACTCTCTCTATATAATGTTTGCAACTCAATATAAAGAAATGCAAAATCCTTATTTTCTATAAATCTAAACATCAAGTGCATTTTAATATAATCTTGATTATCAACCCTTTGGAAGAGTTTGCTAAAGGAAAGGTTTAGAAGTTATTTTCGAATTCAATTTTTGTGACATGTCAAGCCTATTACAACTGAGTCTGTGAAATTAGTAGGTTTTGTTTAAAGGACTATAAATAAAAGAATTTTTCTAACTTAAACGTTAAAATACACAAATTCTCTGCCATTTGGCACTCTGTACAAGACTACGCCTCTGCTTTTTGGTGTCTATATTATCGTATGTACTTAGATCTATTGGGAAGGGTGTAGGGGAAGTTATTAGATTCGTAGCTTATAAGTGGGTCATATTATTTGTAAAGTATACTGGCTTAGAAATCGCGTTAAATATAAATGCACTGAAATATAGAAGAGGTCTATCTGGTTGGTTGTTTTTCTCAATTACGAGATATTCTGTTTTGGAGATATTAAACTGTTAGTTCCCAATTGCACAGAGTTTCATCTATAATCGGAATACCCATTGCGTTATATTTGTCTCATACCCTGTGTTTAAGCTTTTTACTAACTTAAAAGCTTGGTGATAATTTCTTCCCAAGCTTAACCATACTGCTGCAAAATAAATATAGATTTTTTTACGTTGTTTCTACATACTAGGCCACAGCTTACATCACGTTATAGTGTCGTAAGTTATTTGTAGATCGACAAACGTCAAGGGAACTGATCTTACCCACGCGATGCGATTTTATATTAGATTATTTATGGTGATTCCATTAATACAAGATCGCTCTGCTCTAAAACCATTCTGCTATTCTGACTAGTGCTTCAATTCTTTATATTAATACCTTTCCATAGAGTTTAGCTGTTGAACTTCCTAAACGGCAGATGGCCATTTTTCAAAAAGATTCTTTCATTTATTTGCTGTGTTTTCTATTTTAAGCAACCAGATTTTGGTAGTTACTCGAAAAAAAAAATAAATTACTAAAGTTGTCTATTATATAGCTCTTTTCTTTATACAATTTCATCTGGCCCTTGGCTTCTTCCATTCTCAAGCTTTATGTCTACTTTTGTATCTACATTAACAAAATTTTGTTTTAAAAGAATCATCATTGTAAAGCTTTAGATAATCTCACGTTAGATGTTATCAAGTTACTGAGCATTGCTGATATTGGGAAACATTATTTTTTTACATTATCAAATTTTAATATAGGGACCTTCGATAATAATCAATTGTGAACATGAAAATGTTTCTAAATTAAAATCAAACAAAATGTGGATATATCAAAGAGTACATTGCCAGTTAGTCCTGTTATTTTTTGAAGAGGTTGAATTTAGTGAATTTTTTGCCATTTAGTTTTGTCTGGAAATATCAAATTATAATTTCAAACCACTCATTCAAATTACTAAAGCCGAATGTGATTCAAAATATTTTTCACGCATTCACGTACAATCTCTAACTAATTTCCCATCGAAGGTTCATAAATATTTTTCTTTTGCCAGAGGCCGAAGTCATAACTTTTATCTTCGGACATTTCATCTCCCAAATTTTCCTTCGTTCTCGTCGTAACTCAATTAGGAGAGGAGAAAAATCGACAGCTCGTCATCAGTGAGCGTGAGCAGATGCAGTCACGTTTGGTAAATAATGTTCACCTCATATATTTCCCAAGGAGGAACATTCTGACAAGAAGTTTTCGTCTATCTTGGTCTATCTACAAAACCCAATTTCCTACGAGGAATCGATCTTTCAAATCAGCTCTTTCCTTGCGTCTCAGAGAAAATTTCCTTCGACAAGTTCTTAGGGGCCTCCCTTGAATATTCAGCGGTAGGCAATCAGGTGAATTTTGAACGAAATTTATTTCTTACGGTGTGAAATATGAAACATTTTATTCAATATTGGCGAGGAAAACGTGTTTCAAAAAACATATAGTGATTGCCTGTTCTCAGATTATTTCGTATAACTGTAGAATAACAGTGCTAGAAAATGTAAGGTAAACTAAACATGATCCTTTTAGCCCAAATTTCAACTCTCGGTCACTTGGTTTATGGAGGGGAATCGTAGATTTACTTTTGCGTCAGGGTGACAATTGTATGTGTTAAAGTTGAGTTATGTTGATGTAAAAAGTATAACACTAAAGGCGGAAAAAACTCTTGAAACGAGACGCCACCCGATATGAGTCGACGTGTGACTATTTTGTATAGATAGAAACACAATACACACACCCGGCAATACACGACTCTTGTGTTTGTAATATGTTTCTTGTATAAAATACTAAGATTTGATTTGACATAACGCGCGTCAGGTCGGGTCAGCCGGCGTCGCGTTTCGATAATGTGTGTCCTTTTTTTACTACAGATTTACTTCTTCAATACATAAATTATTATCATCCCGACTTGACCATACAATGTATGGCATCACACTCCCTCTAAGGCACGTTATCAGTGCCTTTAGGGGAAAATTCACTAAACCCCAGATATCCTAGATATTAAAAGGGTTTAGCTCTGTGGGAGCCCTTGCCAGGTTTTCAGGCCCGTGGTTGGAGTCGTGGCGGCAGTTACCCATGAATTTCCTGACCGTTCGGGCTGTCCCTATCAAGACGGCTTTTTGCATTTGTTTGTAATGATGTTCGTCCAGACCGAGGTATTTTAGATTGTTTAATAGATGTTTTGGGACTAGTCCTGTCGTTGACATAACAATTGGTACAGTTCGTGTGTTGTTCATGTTCCATTGAGTCTTTATTTGAAATTCCAAATCTCTATATTTGGTTATTTTCTCAGCCTGCTTGATATTTATATTATTGTTGTTAGGAATTGCAATGTCAATTAAAGTTGTTTTCCGAGAGACTTTATCTACCAGAACTATATCTGGTCTATTGTGAGCAACAGATCGATCGGTCAGTATCGTGCAGTCCCAGTACAGCTTGTAGTTGATATTTTCTAAAACAGATTCTGGTTTATATTTATAGTATGGTAATCTTACCGACTGTGATAATTCATGTTTCAATGCTAGTTCCTGGTGAAGTATTTTTGCCACAGCATCGTGTCGTTCTTTGTATTCAGTTGCAGCGAACGCTTGACAAGCTCCTGTGATATGCTAGATAGATTCAGATGTTTGGCAACCGTACCTGCATCTATCGTTGTTAATAGAAGGGTCTTTAACGATGTACTTTAGGTAGTTCTTAGTTGGAATTACTTGATCTTGGATTGCCAATATAAAGCCTTCCGTTTCAGGGAACATATGACCAGAGATCAACCAGTAGTTCGACGCTGCACTGTCGACATAATCTTGGTTGACGTCATTTATATGTCTTCCATGAAGGGGCTTCTCTTTCCATTTCAGCAGTTTCTCATCTGTGGTCTGGTGGTGTAATTGGATATGTTGTTGTGTCAGTCGCAGTGATGTTGGTGGTGTTGAGTCATCAACCTGGCACATGACTCTATGTAGATCAGAAAATTCTGCGAGTCTCTGGAAATGACTACGCAAAATAGAAATTTGTTGATCTAATAGTTTACTTAGATCTGTCAATTTTCTTCCTCCTTCATACCGTGGCAAAGATGGTGATTTGGAGCTTTTGTTAGTAAAACTCGAACTTTTCGTTGTAATTGTTCAATGTCAGTCTTGCACCAATTAACTATACCGAAAGAGTAACTGAGCACTGAACACGCATAGGTGTTAATAGCCTGAAACAGATTTTTACTGTTTAGTTTGGTTTTCAACAGTCGTCTTACCCTTCTATAAAACTCTGCTGTTAGGTCTTTTTTCATAGTCATGTGATCAATACGTTGAGCCTGCTTTATTCCAAGATATTTATAAGTATGACCTTCCCCTATAGATTCAATTGAGTTGCCATCTCCCATTTCGAAGTGCCCCTGCTGTATTTTGCCTTTAACTATATTAATAATTCGGAATTTGTCTAGGCCAAATTTCATATGGATGTCACTAGAGAACCCTTCTACTATTTTAAGCATATCATGCAGCTGTTGTTTTGTAGCTGCCATCAACTTTAAGTCGTCCATGTATAATAAATGGTTTATCCTTAATGCTTGTACGTTGTTGTGTTTGAGACTGAACCCAAAATTAGTCGAGTTCAGTTTGTTTGAGAGAGGGTTCATGGCAAGGCAGAACCACAGCGGGCTAAGAGAGTCTCCCTGGAATATAACCCTTCTGAATGGAATGGGGTCAGTTTGTATCAAACAGTTGGCTTCCTTCAGTGAGATTTTGGTTTGCCAGGTGGACATGGCATATTCTAAAAAGTCAATAATACAATTATTCACTTTATAGAGTTTCAGCACCTTAATAAGCCAATCATGTGGAACTGAATCAAAGGCCTTTTTGTATTCCACATATGCCATGTAGACATTTCTGCGTTTGGCGTGGGCTTGATTACAGACAACGGAATCAATTATCAGTTGCACGATTTTATGAGTTTGTATAAGGTTGGAAGGCAAGTGATTGGTCGGTACTTTGTTGGGTCCTGTGCACATAGGTTGTCCTTTGGTAAGAGGTATGTAGTACCATGCGTAAGGAAACTAGGCATCTTGTGTGGGTAGGTAATTACGTCATTTATAGGGGCTGTTAGTGTTTCGTGGGTTGCGTACAGTTTCTTTATCCAGTATTTTTGTACACCATCTGGTCCTGGTGCTTTCCAGTTATGGAGGTGCTTCATTATATTGGATGTGTCTTCCGTTGTAAATGGTTGGTGTTGCGTGGCCTCACAGTTCTGAGATGCAGCCTCCTCCTCATTAATCCAGTTTGCTCTGGAGTTATAGGAGATTGTTGTGGAAAGCTGTGTTTTCCAGAATTCCTCGATGTCTGTTTTACTGGGGTAACTAGGGGATTCATTATTATTGTTGTTGTTAAGTTTTCTATAAAACCCTTTTTCTGATTGTCGGAAGAGTGTGTTGTCTAGTTTCCGTTGGTTACTGGTTTTGTACCTTCTCAATCGACTTGTGTAGACGGAGAGCTTTTGTTGTAGACTGTCCAGATACTGCTGAGATGTGATGTTTTCTCCATCCCACTGGGAGTGTATTCGGTTATTGTCCATGATAGTCTTGACAAGCCTTTCTATTCTGTTGTTCCTGAGTCCTCGTTGGTACTCGGTCAGTCTTCCAACGTTTTTCCGAAGAGAATAGATTTTCCCTTCAAGTCTTCTTTGCCAAGGTGGTATTCAAGGTGTTTGTCTAAATTGGGGAGGGTCTTGTTTTGGTCTCACTGCTACCCCAATTGTTCTGCAGATGGAAGTTGCAGTACAGTAGATGATTGTGTGTAGCGGCTGTAACGTATTAGCACCTAAAACATAGTTTGGCAAGATACATTTGTTCATAGCATGCAAGACGATACCCAGTTTCTTAGAAGATCTTAGTTTGGGAAAAGCTGGTCTAGTCAGTGGATCTGTTCCACTATACTCTCTAAGAGCTCCTTCCATTTCTGCTTGGATCTTCTCAAGCAGGTCAGCGTTGGTTGGCTGTTCTTGTTGTAGTTCTTGAGTCTCGTCCGCTCTTTGTGCCAAGGGTGTTTCAGGCTCTGGATCGATTGTATTTCGACCAAATAGTTCGCGCTCTACTTCTCTCTTTATTCTATCCAGTTGTTCAGGCGAAATAAGGCCATTTCTCAAGATGACACGATATTGATCTGCGACTCTCTGTTCAGTAACTTGAAGCTACCCAGCTACGTTTTTGTTTCAAAATAAAAGGCGCTTCAATTATAATGACATATAACTAATGTCAACACTTTCAAGTTTATTGCCATTTTAAACTTATACCTGGCAATAGCTGTTAAACTCAATGCAAATAAAGGCAGAAACGCACGTTCGAAAGCGACGTCACTCGATGTGACGCAACGAGTGTTGAGTCAAACCAGATCATTGTGTTGTTGTGACTAGAATCACATTTCAAACACCCGATGCGACGTGTTCTTCGTACACGCCACCCGATCTCTCAGATCCAGATTGAAGTGTTGCTGGACGTATCCATGAAACCTGACTAGGCCCATGCAGTGTTTTTCTAGGCTACAAAAAAAGGTATGCCTCTTTCGAAAAATTTCGCATAATGTGTATTTTAATTTTTAATTTTTGCAATTCTTGGTAAAAAATCTTTTTGAAAAGTTTTATCTAGGTCGTTATTTATTAAATCCCAGGCAAACTGCTATACATTTTCAATACTCACAGCTTGTCAGTTGCCAGAATATGCACGGTGCTCGTCAAGAATGTTTCCACTTTAACTTTGTTGTTTTAAGTGGAATAATATATTTTTTAGGAAGAATTTATATAAAACTCAAACATTTAAGATAAGTTTCACAACTATTTTATTTGCTTACTATGAATAGTTTCTGAAATAATTTTGAACATAAATTTAGCATGTGACTTTATTTAGGGACTTTAAGGGGAAAATCTAAATCCAAAGACTTGCAATAGGAATGAATTGAATCCTCTTTACACCACTTTGGATTCACATGAATATTTACTGCTGTGCAAGAAGTTTGTTGATGTATTTTGAATTTTGCCAATGTAGCCAAATTTGGCTTACAAAGTGTACTGTAGCCACTGAAAGTACTCTCAATTAAATCAGGGTGCAGAAGTTTAGTACGTTGGACTAGTACCTACGTACTTTGCTCTTATAATGCGGTAAGGTGAAACTTATCACAATTTTGATTTTTTTAAGTTTTTATCTTCTTCACATTTTAATAAAATAGTTATACAAAATTCCATGAGGTATTGGAAATCCTGTGTGTGAAGATTCTGAATATTCATGAACTTACCAGGTGATATTTTATATTTTAATATTCTCTCGATAAATGCGTAACTGAGATTTAAATCTATTATATAGGGTGTAAATGAAGAAGTGCGACAGATTTCAAGATGTACTTTTTCGAGTCAATTTATGACGAAACGTTCCTATGAACATGTCCGCAAATGCTTCGTTACCGATGTACAAGGTGTTGAAATCTTCAGATGATTTCCGTTTTTTTCTTCTGACTACTGAAGTTTTTGAGATATTTAATTCAATTTTGGAGCATTAATGTGTCTATGAGTTCTTTATAATAAGATCAGAGAAACGTTCATCAAAATCTGCAGGGTGGTACTGTTTCTGGGGTCATTTTTGTTTTCTGCCACTACAACTTTTTTCAGTACGCCTCTAGCAATTGGCAAAAATTGGCTTTGACCATCGCTAACGAAGAGTTTGTGGACATATATTCTAGGAACTTTTCGTCATTAAATGGCGCGAGGACGCGCATCTTGAAATATTTCCTGCTTATTCATTTATATTTATGTAGCTTTAAAAAAACACTAACTCAAAATACCAAAAATTGCATTTATAAAATTCCTTGTGAATGTAATAAATTGAATATTGGAGAAACCTTTAGATCTTTAAATGCTAGAGTAAATGACAACAAAATTATATTAAAAGACGACAGTTTGAAAAATCCAAAATTTGTGACCATGCTTGGGACCTTGGTCATAAAATACAATTTCAAAATACCCTTATATTACACAAACAAGAACACAACACGTAACGAAAACTAAAATAGTCTGCTTCAATTTTGTTAAACGAAAACGACTGTATCGCTACTACCTCTGTAGCATATAGCGCTATTTTTGCATATGTATTTAAGTGGACTGTAATTTATATGAGGTGTTGATTCAAGTTATACTATTTGGGAGAAGTTAAAATCTTATATTGCATAGAATGTTTCCAGTGTATAAATATGTAACGGTACAATTTACAATTATTAAGATAAATTAGGCAGACTTACCAGAAAGGTAAAAGGGTGTATGTAAATACTATATGTAGATCCAGTATGTAGTTCCGTCCATAAAATTTGCACATATGTCACGGACCATAAAAATTATATTTTCGAACTGTTCGGCATGAGAGACGATGTGAAAGTCTCGTTGACCCATTCAACGAGGAAGTATGCGGTTTTTTTCCAACATATAGTATAGGAAGGAATGAAAATAATAGGAATTTAAGAATATCAAACCTAATTCCAGAAAATAAATAAATAATACATTCAGTCTAATGCACTTGAATATCCAATTTATATAACCCGCAAAAAACTAAATAAATCTTCAGTAAATAAACAATGAAGACGAAACATTCTCCCCCACATAAAAGGGTATGGAGCCTTTTATCCCTCTAGTAAAGGACAAAGCTTGACTAAAGGACGTGTGACTGTTCCCTTAGTTGTATTTAAAGTTGCAACTCTAACTTTGCCATCGGCACCTGCATGAATTTTAATTATACGTGCTAATGGCCATTTAAGAGGAGAACTCAACTCATTCTTCATAAGTATCAAAGAACCCACTGAAGGTGGATGAATTGAATCCTTATACCACTTTGCCCTTTGATGAAGGGTATGAAGATACTCCTGATGCCATTGCTTCCAGAAGTCGTAATGTAAACGTTGCAAAAGTTGCCAACGAGAAAGTGTTTTAATTTTTAAATCCGCATAGTCTGGATCAGACGACGCAGTCAAATGTTCCAAAGTCAAGAAATGACCAGGAGTTAAAGCATTCAAATCGTTGGGATCCGTCCTAACTGCACAAAGCGGTCTACTGTTAAGAACAGCTTCAATTTGAGTTAAAACAGTATATAATTCTTCGCATGTAAGTATCTGTTCACCTACTACTCGCAACAAATGAGTTTTAACAGATTTTATGCCTGCTTCCCATAGACCGGAAAAATGAGGAGCAGACGGTGGATGAAATTTCCATTCAATGTTTTCTCTATCACCCACGGCGTGCCTAATACTTCTCAGATATTTGCTAGATCCTACAAAATTAGTACCGCAATCCGAGTAAATTGTAGAGCACCGACCTCTTCTAGCTATAAAACGCCGAAGAGCTGCTAAAAACGCTTCCGTAGATAAGTCAGACACAAGCTCGATATGTATCGCTTTTGTAAACAGCAAACAAAAACGCAAATATACGCTTTAATAGATTTGGAACCGCGCAGTCTATTCATAGTGATAGGTATAGGACCTCCAAAATCGATTCCAACGGTTGAAAATGGTTTTAATTGTGAGATACGAAACTTTGGTAAAGAACCCATATAGGCCTGATAAGGTTTTGGATTAGTTTTCCAACAAGCAAGACAATTGTTAAGAACTTTCCTAACATATTTCTTGGCACAAATTAACCAAAAGTTTTGAGCAAGTATATTACAAGTGGTTTGTATACCAACATGTAAGTATTTAATGTGAATTTCTCTTATCAACAACTTTGTAATTGCAATTATTCGGAATTAATAAAGGAAATTTTTTATTAAACCCTAGTGAAGTTGATTGAGATAATCTTCCACCAACGCGAATTATACCCTTTTCATCTAGAAAAGGATTGAGTTTTCTCAACCACTTAGTAGTAACATTATTTTGTGTTATTTGTTTAAGTTTGTTTTGAAAATGCAGCAATTGAACTCCTTTAACTATAACAATGAAAGCATTACTCAGTTCCTCTGCACTTATAAAACCTAACAATTTGTTTGATTTGTTTCTAATGTTGTATGCAAACCGCAGAACAAAAACGACAATTCTTTTGATTCTCATAAGTGAAAAATGATTTTTTAATAAGGAATCAATAAAACTTTCAGCTAACGAAGCAATAAAAACATTGATTTTTTCTTCTAACTGAATATCTGAATTTTCCTTAAAATGTAAAGTAGGCAGGTTCCAACATTCTTGTTGTAGTTCAAGAAATTAAGGTCCATGCCACCAAGTAGAATTAACTAAAAGATCATTTGGAAATAATCCCCGTGATCCGTGATCCGCAGGATTTAATGAATATGGTATGTAATACCAATTCTTTGGAGCAACTATGTCTTGAATGTAACTCACTCTATTGCTTACAAAAGTTTTCCATCTATAGGCAGGAGATTTTATCCATGAAAGTACTATAGAGGAATCCGACCAAGCAAATACAGAATTAATTTTATCTTGGTAGATATATAATACATAAGCAATTAATTTAGAAAGCAATACAGCAGCAGATAATTCAAGTCCTGCAATGGATAGTTTTTTAATAGGTGCAACTTTACTTTTCGAACATAGAAAATATGTTTTTGCATTATATTGATTACTATATGAAACTCTCAAATAAACAATTGCACAGTAAGCTCGTTCTGAGGCATCACAAAATCCGTGTAAGTCACAGGAAACCATGTCATTGAAATTAATGTAACGCGATAATTGCACACTTGTAATCACGTTAATTTCAGACAAGAACTTTGTCCAAACATTTATGATACTATCCGGAGGTTTGTCATTTTTTTAAACCCAGTATCCACATTTGTTGAATTAATAATTTTGCAATAATTATAGAAGGTGTTCAAATACCTAACGGATCAAATAATCGGGCAACTTGCGATAATATTTTACGCTTGGTACACTCAGAATCAAAATGTTTAATTGTAAAAGAAAAACAATCAGTTTGTGGATTCCATTGCAAACCTAAAATTTTTATTGTATTTTGTGTATCCTTATCAAAGGATGATGATGTTTGTTGAATATCATTAGTAGATATTTCCTGTAAAATATCTGGTGTGTTACTAGCCCATTTTCCAAGTTCAAAACAAGCTTTATCTAGAAGTGTAGTTAATTGACATTTTAAATTCAATATCTCGTTAATTGTGTTAGCTCCAAAGTATATATCATCTACATAACTATTGTGTAAAATAATTTCAGAAGCTAAAGGAAAATCAATTTCGCATTTAGCCAATTCGTATAGTGAACGAATAGCAAGAAATGGTGCAGTGCTTACACCAAAAGTTACAGTAGTTAATTCATAATCTTGACCAGGATCTTCGAGCGATGAACGCCAAAGAATTCTTTGAAATTTCCTTTGTTTAGGATCAACCAAAATTTGATTATACATTTTCTTGATGTCTGCAGTACAAACAAATTTATGTACACGAAAGTTAAGTAGAATTTTTATCAAATCATTCTGTAGTTTAGGACCTACATACAACGCGTCATTTAGCGACGGAAAGTTTTGTGCATGATGAGAAGCATCAAACACAACTCTTAAAGGAGTTGTTGTAGATTCATGTTTGATCACACAATGGTGTGGTAAATAAAAACAATTATTGTTGAAATTAGAAGTTTCATTAATAGGCATTAAATATCCTTTGTTAATGTAATTTTGAATAAATTCGTTATAAGAGATTTTAAGCAACTCGTGTTTTGCAAATTTGCGTTCCAAATTATGGAACCTTTGTAAAGCTAGAGAACGTGTGTCCCCGAAGCTAGTATAATTTTGTTTAAATGACAGTGAGACAATAAAGCGACCGTCTGCATTTCTGCGAGTAGTTTCACGAAAGTAGTTTTCGCAATAAATATCATCTGGAGATTGAACATTAGTTTCCGGAACTTGTTCAACACTCAAGAACATTTTCAAAGTGTTATCTATGTCAAAATCATTTTGTTGTACGAAAAAAGATTTAACTTCTTGTGAAAGATGTTGTCCAATTTTCCCCATGACAACCCAACCAAAGACCGTGTTTAGATCCTCCCTGTATATAACCAGAACGAAGTATATATGGAAACAGTTCTGCTCCTAAAAGAATATCTATGATCAGCATACACTAGATTATCTAAGTGTGTCCATTGTCTTGTGTTAACCTTCGTGGAAGGCATATTAGAACAAATTTTGTCTAGTACAATAGCATTGATCGGAAAAGAAAGCAGTTCCTTGCCGACTGGTAAGATTTCACACTGTATAGTATATTTAGCAAAAGTATGCATCGTATCTAATCCTTGTATGGATGTGGATATATGATGCTTGTTTAAAGATAATTTACTTGCACAAGATTTGCTTATAAAATTAACTTGTGAGCCTGAATCTATCAATGCTCTGCAAGTTAAAAGGTTACCGTATTTATCACGGACCTGAAGTAAAACAGTAGACAATAAAATTGTAGTAGTATTTACAACGCTAGATAAACTAGCAGGTATTTGCATAGTATTTTCCGATCGATCATTTAGTTCAGAATAAGACGCATTTTCCCGCATAGGAACGTCATCTGAGCGTACAGTATTATTTTCAAAATGTAATATTGTATGATGTTTTTTGTTGCATTTCTTACAACGTTTGTTTGAAGAACATTTGAAAGCCGTGTGCCCAAGAGCAAGGCAGTTAATACAGCACTTTCGTTGTTTAACAAACTTAAATCTGTCTTGAGATGATTTATTTAAAAACTCAGAACAGTTAAAAAGTAAATGGTCTGCATTACAAATTAAACAATCTGGTTTACGGGATGTATTAGCAAAAAGAGAAGACGTTAAACGAATTTTGTGAAGTATGTTTTCGTGAATTAGTTTGAATATGTGAACTCTTGGAGCCTTTTGCTCTAACAAATGATTCAAGAGCCGTACAATGCTTCAACAAAAAATTATACAAACTGTGCTATGTAGGTATTTCATTTAACGCATGGTGCAATTCAAATGCCTTTTGAGAATTATAATCTAATTTTTCATGTAAAACATTCATCATTACAAAATCCCAATCATCCGTATTGAATCCCATAGTGGATAAACCAGCTAAATTTTGACCAAATGTATCTAAGAGTTTTCTTAAAAATTGTGGATTATCATTAGTTAATGAAGCACAATTAGAAATCTCTTTCCAATAACTCATTGCAAGTTCTCGATTATTAGAATAACGTCCTCTTAAACTGTTGTATGCAGTTTGGTAGTTGTCCGCTATGAATCGATTCCGTTTAACCAATTCTAAAGCAGGACCCGTTAAAACCGATAAAAGGTAACTAAATTTATTCATTGTTGAGATATTTGCATCGTTGTGAATCAACGTATCAAACATGTCGATAAAAGTAGGAAACTCACTTATATTTTCACCAGAGAAACATTTAAGGTTAATTTTCGGCAAATTTGCTTTTACATTAGATGAAGAAAATGTATTACTTTTATTTTCATTAGGTACTTCTACCCGATTGTAGTATAAAGATTCAATTTTATTGAAACATAGTATAAACTTCCTTCTAATTAATTCTTCTGCATTTAAATCTGCATCATCTTTAACGGCAATTGTATTTATAATTTCTAGATGATGCTTATCTAATTCCTTTTGTATATTATTTAAATTACGACAAGCTACGATAAAATTAGATGAATCAAGTTCTCCTTGTACGAATTTATCTGCAATTTCTCCAATTGAATCAAGTTTATGAATTTCTAAATTTCGTAAAGCGTATAAACGTTTTAATTTATTATCGGCCATTGCAACATATAGTTAAGATATTTTATTCAAATCAAAACGAATTCGAGTTTCAAATTCGTAAATATATCTTCCAAAAAACAAAAGATAAAAAGACACCAATCAACAAAAATGTCGGTAAGAAAAAGTTTCGTCTTCGTTCGACGACAACAAAGCGTAGATTATAAAAGTAAATGAGTAAACAAAACCTTTATATCAGCTCAATTATAATATTCGTAAATATATAAATTGTTACACAGTGCAAAAACGGAATGTTTTCGCGAACACTGGAAACACCTTTATAAACCTTTAACTTCTATAGGATAATTTGTGGCATTATAAATCAATTATCAATAGCTTGAAAAATTATTTATATAGTAAAATAAACAGCGTAATCTTGGGTCGTAAGGACCAAAAAAGATGTGGTATTTGAAGTAATGCAATCAATTATATAATGAAAGTAGCATATCCTTGGCTCGTGAGGAACAAAAAAAAAGTAGCATTTAGCGCCATTTTTGCATATGTATTTAAGTGGACTGTAATTTATATGAGGTGTTGATTCAAGTTATACTATTTGGGAGAAGTTAAAATCTTATAATGCATAGAATGTTTCCAGTGTATAAATATGTAACGGTACAATTTACAATTATTAAGATAAATTAGGCAGACTTACCAGAAAGGTAAAAGGGTGTATGTAAATACTATATGTAGATCCAGTATGTAGTTCCGTCCATAAAATGTGCACATATGTCACGGACCGTAAAAATTATATTTTCGAACTGTTCGGCATGAGAGACGATGCGAAAGTCTCGTTGACCCATTTAACGCGGAAGTATGTGGTTTTTTTCCAACATATAGTATAGGAAGGAATGAAAATAATAGGAATTTAAGGATATCAAACCTAATTCCAGAAAATAAATAAATAATACATTCAGTCTAATGCACTTGAATATCCAATTTATATAACCCGCAAAATACTAAATAAATATTCATTAAATAAAGAATGAAGACGAAACAACCTCCATAGAATTCAGTCGTTCAGCATCAGAATGGCTCATAAGGTTTTTCCTAGGATTTCCCTTATGATTTTAATGGGATCACTGAGGCAACAGAATTCTTTGTTGGAATTTTTGGCATGTAGGAGCGCCACATAAAATCCTGAAGATTACCCATCTAAAATTCTTCCTATTTGAAAGGAACTTTATTATTATATAGTCTTTTCTTTGCTACCCTCTATATTGAATTCTCTTAGTTACGTCATAAGTCAAATAATGTCTAATATTTGAATTTTTAATTTCACAATTATGCCTTTTTCATAGTTTCTTTGCCATTGAAAACGGGTTTGACTCAGACCCCGATAGTTTGGAAATATACAGTAATTTCGAGTATTGTGGTGTCTTTCCGAAAAAGTGCTGAAATATAGCATTATTTATTTCAGGTAATTATCGAAAATACTTGACCAAGTTAATTGTAGAACAAAATCAACATCAGCGTGTTTAAAGATAAAAAATATTTTATGTTTTCCAATTTGTAATGACAATTTGACAAAATAGTAGTTGACTTAATGTAAACCTAAAAGCATTAACGAATACAATTAAAAAAATAATCCTCCATGCCTTGGCTATTAACCAGAACAATCAGAACATATACAATCTCAAAACTGGTAAGACAATATACATAACCACCTGATGAATGGGCCTACCCACTCATTCAAAACGTAATAGCACATTAATTAATGGAAATTAATAATGCAGCTATAGAAAATAAAGCAGTCACTGGTGGTTATAAATTTTTCAGGTCATTGTTTCGTTATTTACCCAACACTTGTAGTATACTGCAGTAATTAATAGTCTGGAATTAGGTAAATTATTTTGTGTTGACAGTAACTGCACGATATATATCACATTCTTGCATTCCCACGTGTCTGTTTCTAGATATACGAATGCATAGAAATTAATCGAGAAAATTAATTTCCCAATATTTAACGTTTTCAGATAAACAATGTCGCAAGCTTTCTGTAAAATCCTGATTTATTATTTATTATAAGCTCTTTTATGAAGACAAGTTGCATAATGTTTTAATTTTAATACAGCTCTGGCTCATGATACTTTTCTAACACAATAGTTTTTTTATACAAAATTAATCCGTTTACTTTTTAACTGACTTCAAAAAGAAGGAGGTTATCAATTCGGCTACTATTTTTTATGTGCCCTCATCGATTACTCAAAAAGGTTTAAGCAATGTCGTCGTTTAAACTGCAGAATTATGAAAAAATATCATATAAAATTTTTTTAACGTGAGATGTATTATTCTATAGGATATTCAAAAAATATATATTAGGGACAATTCAATGAATCTTCCCTGATTTTCTCAAACGGCTCAATCACTTTGAATATTTTGAATTGTGTTCTATTAAGATATATTCAGTATATTTTTCTATAACGTAAAATTAAAAAAAATATATGTGCAAAAATAGTAAAGGTAAAAGCAAATGTTAAACAAATTTTCAACACCAATCAAAATAAATGTCATTAAATAATATTTGATAGTTTATGGGGTTTGTAACAGTTTTCATTTTGAGTTATATGAAATCAGTAGTTTTTAAAAATAATTTTAAATGTAATTTACTAAGGTTGAGTAAAAGGTGATTCCCTACATTTTTCTATATTATTTTTCAGCAAATCAGAAAAACCTTAGAGCATCTAATTGCTAGAGATTTTCTTCAGTGGATAAATATTGTTCCAATGATAGGGCAATAGTTAGGGTAGTTGCAGTGTCCAATAGAGTAAAATAGCCTCTTGCCCTCACTGTTGCTCTCTCTTTCTAGTGTATGCTCTAAGGGAAACATAAAGGCAAAAGTCCGTAAACTTCAAAGTACATAAGTATCATTTAAATGTATTTCCAAATTTAAATTTCAAAATATGTCAGAAAATAATAATTGATTTCACAGGGTGTTTAAACTGTTTTCAATTTGATTCATTTGATTTCGGTTCTTTATTGGAACAAAATGGATTTATTGTTTTTCATAATTTTAGTTACAATTTGACCACATAATTTTAAAATGGCAATGAAGATTACATTAAATGTGCGATAGAGGGCCAGAAGAGCGATAACATTGGCTGTTAAAGCAGCGGAGCAAGAGTCCCTAGGTTGATGCAATATACACAAGCATTTTGGACACATTTTACCGATTATGTTTAAGCACTTTTTGGGAAATAACACCACAATATTCGATATTACTGAGTATTTTCAGACGTTTCGGGATCTGTGCTAGGGCTGTCAGTGGCAAAGAAACTATGAAAAAAGACACAATTCCAAAAATTTAAAATTTAAATTTTTGGCTATATTATGTGATGTATGATGTTTGGAACTGTAATTTTGAGTATTCTGGTGTGATTTCCCCAAAGGGTTCAAATATTAAGTAAATATGTCAGATCTATCCTTTACGAAACATTTTACAGCATTGTAATGAAAACCCGGGAAACACAAGGTAACGTTCAAGTTATGAGCTTTCAAAATTCGTCTGGTGCATCGAACCATCCTGGTTAGTACATGGCGTTTTGTAATTATGAAAAACCCACATTATAATTTTGAGCCCAGTTAATCTCAATGTCATTAGCTATCATCTTGATGAAGACGAATTTTTCCAGTTTGTATGCATACATTATGAATTTTTGATAAACATATACTATTCACAGCTTTCTCAAGCTTTTCTAAATGAAGAATGCTTGTACAAGAGTTATTATATTTGTAATTTCAAGATTAAATCGTTCATAAACGTACGTTGCGGGATTTACTTCTAAGAGTTTTCTTTTAAAATCCTGTTAAATATACCCAATAAACTATTATTTAAGCGATAAGCAGTTGGTTATGACACTGTGTCTCTTAAAAATTTCTGTGAACTGATGTAGTATTTATGAATGTAACTATTTTTTTAAAACCCCTTAACACTTACTTAGACTTTAGGATAAGTTAAACAAAGGTAATTTCATACCCAAAAATTTAATTAGGATTTGCTCATAGCAGCGTAAATATTGATTTCGGACAAATGATCGATAAGCTACTATCGGTGTGTATTTCATTGAAATGAGCACTCGCTAATGAGGTTCTAATAGTTTCATTGGCTTTATGTAGATAACCTGCGATTGTCGAACAGTAACAAGCTGAATAGAGATGGATCAGCTGTTAAGTTTGTACGGTATGCCCGGAGGTTATGTGCTTTGTATTCAAATTTCGTGAGTCAATAAAACAAGTTTAGTATTTGGTGCAAATATCGGCGGAGATAGGTTGAATAGTTTTGTTTATATGAGTCGAGCCGATCTAATTGTGAGCATTAATAGCTAGCATTCCTGCTGAGATTCCAGTAAATGATCAACTACTACGGTAATAAATAGGAATAAGTTAAGTATTATCTTGTAGAAAATCGTTAAGAATGTTAATTATTTGTTATAATTTGAAAGAACAACGAACAAGAAGTTATGACAAATATATTACCTAAATTACTATATAAAAATTGGACAAAATATTGAAATTGCAGTAGGATTCAAAAAGTCATTAGGAAACGGAAGACATAGAAAAGTAGATAACAATAATATTGCTGAGAAGCCCGTGCGATGAAACTATTTAATTATACCAAAAATAAATCGTTAGTAATTATTCACAGACAAACAACTAAATTTGACTTTTCTTATAGTATATCATACTCGATATCTGCATTTCTACTATGTCACTATCTATTCAGCTAGTGCAGTGGAACTGCTGGTGTAGGGAGGCATATATGTTATATAAGTTTATGCTATGAACTTAGAACGAACTTATATCGCAACGACAATTCAACATTCCCAGCTGACTCAGCGACACGTGTAGTGTCAGATTACGGCACGGCCAACATCCGTGGGAATTGCAGCGTCGACTTTGCTTATTCGGCGTATTATATGTTATAAATTGTAAAACTGCTCTAATGTTGTATTCATTATTACTCCGTAACTCTGTCACTTTATATCTTTATTTTTCATTTGTATTTTAAAGTTATTATTTTGTTTGTTATTAATAAAAATCTTTTTTTAAAAAGATTAATATTGAGAAGTATGATATAACATATATAATACATCTCAATCACTCTCGATTGTTTCCGTACTCGCTAGCGGTTATACCAGCAATCGTACGTCCTGAAATAACATTTTATCGGCCTTTGTTTATTCGATAGATTCATTTTTTAGCAGTGAACAATTAAATGTTATAAGAAAATATTAATATGAAATAATACATACATACAAGATCACGATTAAAATAAAATATTCAAGTCAATGTCTCAAGAGTATACGTTTGGAAGGACTTAATAAATCAGTTGTTCCATTTGACAACAACATTTGGGAGAATTAAATTATAAAAACTTATTAAAATTTGGAATCAGAGGAAATTAAAAATATAATTGAATTATTTAAATGTTTGAACAACTATAATCCGGATTACATTTTACTAACTTATTTTCAAAATAAAAAAAATATAAACCTATAACAGATTCCATTATCAATAAAAACTGATGACGACTCATAAAAAATGATATATTTAACAGAATATTAAATCCTTAATGCATTTTTAAATATTTGTTGTAGCAAATAATTTCAAATTTCTTAAAAAATCTAATTCAGGATTCGGGTTGAATGAACATGAAAAATTGTAGTCCAAATTTTTGTGATACCTTTTTGAAAGAACAAGGCGACAAAAGTATATAAAAACTGTAAAGAAGAAGAACTGTTATTTTTCTGACACCTTGATAAAATACACGTGAGATATGATCACACAATTTCAATTTGAAAATCATTTATTCCAATTTAAACTTGATAAACCACCACTAGAAATACTAAAAGCTGTAAAAATAAATGTAATATATTTTCATATCAAGTGTTGGTTTATTAATATAATAAACCATATAATCTATAATACTGAGAAAAAGACTCAACTCAAACACAAAAAGTTAGTACGTTAATAAATGAAAATTTTTATTAGGCTCCTTCTGTGTATAGTTATGCGGAATGTTCGAAAACATGGAAATAGAGTTGATTACGTGAATCATTTAAACATGAAGATATAATAATTTTACATAAATGTACAATATCACAGTTAATTACGCACTCGAATATTCATTTATGAAATTAGACATCGTATATCGTTTTGAATAATAGTCATTCAAATCCTATCAGATACGAGTTCGATAGAAGATAAAGCAAGTGATATTGATGGGTTTCCAAAGTCTTCATGGAAAATTGTTGTAAGAAAACCATTGTGTCACAAGGAGTATAAGGTGTGGTACATTGTATTTGGTACGGTTTGTAATTAGGGATGTAAAACTTGTTGTCTGACTTCCAATGGCCCCCTCGGTATTTCGTCTCTTACCACTAACTTGCTTGACTCTTATGCGTTCAAGATGGCTACCCAAATAAAACTTGTATCCTTCACTGAGGCATATGACATTGTTTCCATTAGTAATTTCAGTTTTGTCGAGTTCAACACAACTCGAAGCATTGAGCCTTGTGTTATGGTGTCAAAGGTAATACAAAAAGTAGTTGCCAGATCCAATTGTCCTATAGCTTCTACTAGATCAACTCTTATTTGATGTACACTATCCCATATATTTGTGACAGCAAGAAATCTGAGAGCGCTGCAAGGTCTAAGAAGTCTAGATAGCCGACGAGTCTCATCATTGGACCACCCTTTCTAAACTCTTAACAACCTTTGACGCATTGGCATAAATTTCCCTGAAAGAAGTTTAATGACGATATTGGAGAAGACCAAGAATCCTTGGCCTTTTTATTTGGGTGTTTGACTGTTTTTTGTCCATAATAAATTGTCGGGAATTAAATTTAAATAAAAATACAGACCTAGATGCTTTGTTAGGTCTCGTGAATCCAAAATCAAAGTTGATCAAGACAAATTCCAGGCGAATTTTGATGTGCAGCATTTCAAACCAGAAGAGGTATGCGTCAAATAAATGAAGACCAAAAATGTTACTATTGAAGCCACACATGAAGAAAAACATGGACATATCTTCAGGCACTTTGTGAGAACTTATACTTTGTCAGATAAGATATCGTCTGATAGAGTTTTATCAGTTACAGCTCCAAAAGTAAATCGAAAGAGAAAAATTGAGCACTGTCGCAGTATTTCCATCATACAAACTGGTCAACGTGTGAAATTTATGAAGAGTAAGAAGAAAAATAAAAATAAGATGGATACAAATTAGTTTTAAAAACTTTTTTTATACAAAAAATGGTCTGTATCTCTTGTATATAAGTTTAAAAAATGCTTGTTTAAGACTGATAGACAACCATATAAAATTAAACTGGTTCAGGAACTAAATGACGATGATCCTGATCGTAGATTAGAATTTTGTAAAATGGTTACGAATAGATGCCAAGAGAATCCGATGTTTTCCAAAAATATTCTCTGATGGGACAACGTATACCCTACATAGAAGAACGGTCAACAAGCAAAGTCTGTGGAGTAAATACGC
The DNA here is from genome assembly GCA_034190945.1 of Octodonta nipae. Lineage (NCBI taxonomy): Eukaryota > Metazoa > Arthropoda > Insecta > Coleoptera > Chrysomelidae > Octodonta > Octodonta nipae. The sequence goes on along the minus strand of CM067219.1, from coordinate 115,994,731 downwards.
AAAATGCTCACTGGATGAGGCAAAGTCACACTCACTATCATATTAAAGTGAACGTTTGGGCTGGCATAATAAATAAATAAATAAATGCTTTTATTAACTATTTTCTTATGACAAAAACTTTGATACTAAAAATAAAGAATTTAATGTAAAACGAACTACACAGATTTTGAAGCTGTCTAGCTTTAAGCTACTCTACTGAAACAAAATCAGCCTTATACTTTTTCTAAATATATGACGCATGCAGCTTTAATTAATTCATTGAACATTTACTTAATTGTATTTTTCTGACGTCTTTCTTTAACCTGACATTGTTATTTAAAACGTTAATTATCTTTCGTTTTCAATATGGATATTTCTTAAGAAAATTTACCTAAAATAAAAATAGAAATAGTAATCAACTAGGATTTCACCAAACCGAACCATATTTTTAATTATACAATTATGAACAAAATAAACAGCAAATCAAACTAATTGAAAAATAGTAAACTACAACCGATATTCATTAAATTTATTTTGTTCTCCTATATAATATGCCAACTTTCATGCTATAAACAATATTGTGGAAAGAAGAAAATATTTATTGATTAGACAAAAGGGTACTATAACGATAACATATATGCGTTTCAAATTGCCTTTGTACATGTAGCCTCTGGTTGGCAAAGCAAAAGTTGTTTTTCGGATTTTCCTTTTACATGACTCTTGAGTATCGAATGTGCTCATCTCATGCCAAACTGTTGTGAACAACGAATATGGCCTCTCCGCAAGTGTATGTTGCAATTCGTGAAATTGATGTTTACACCGGTAGTTTACCGGTACACAAGTTTCCATTGTGTGTATTGTTGCTTCTAACAATGGTCCTGTGTTTCAATTAACCTTTGCCGGGTGGTAAGCTCATAGTTATATATTGATGATCGTTATTTGTGTTTGCTAGAAATTAAATATTTGCTAATATATCATGCTTTAATAACTTGCTCAGGTAGATAATTCAAAGCGACTGGCATAGTTATTATATCCTACAAAGGAATGAAATATTATCTAATAGCTTTTACTCTAGACTTTGAGGGCATATTAAAAAAAGGAGACAAAGAAGTTAAGCAGTATAGAACTTCAAATGTCGTTGTTTAGAATAGTCCAAAAACTTGTCCAGAGCAGAGGTGCTGAATTTTTTTGATCTATAATGAAATTTCCGATTTTTAAAACCAACTTAGAGTCTAAACAGGACTCTCTTCCTTCAGAAATATCACATGTATACAGGGTCTCCAGGAGGGTAATGCAAAAAATTCAGGAGCGAGTAGCTTATGTGAAAATAATACTCTCACATCCTATGAAGATATGTCATCGAGCCCTCCTTCGAAATGAAAATTTATATTAAAGCGTAATTTCTAATGTTCTAATTTATGCATTCCAATCTCATACAATTTTAATACCTAAAGGGTAATAATCTGTAAATTTACCTTGTACAAACTTTTAATGTCAAAATAGATTTTCCAGTCGATTTACTATATGGGGTGTGGTGCAAAGGACCATCTGAACCGTAAAGAAACTTTCTGAGGAAAACTTCAATTAACGGTCACTACTAATTCAAATCACTTGAAACTAGTGTTAAGATTTCAGGAAACATTGTTAATGAATTAATTCTGTAAAAACTAGCTGACCCGTCCCAGCTTTGCACTGGTTAGGTAAATGGTCGTTCAAGATAACTATATCTTAAACATTTTTTTTATTTGATAATTTTCACATCCCGTACATTATATGCCTACAAAGGCTGCTAAAAATACATTATTTTGGAATATAATATGAAAAGATATACATATTTGACGTGCTTAAGTTATTTCATATAACGGTTTTTTATTTTATATATTTTGTTATGTGATTTAGACATTTTTTGTCTTTTGGTTATTTATATTTTTTATATATTTTTACATTTTTCACATTTTCGATATTGAATTTAAGTAAAAATACCACCCCACTGCCCCTATTACGTAATAAAACTTTTTATCAAAATAAAATATAGCTTAAGATACTCGGGGGGCTTTATATTAGTGAAAGAAGTTTTGAAATCGGTTTACTATTTCCAGAGATCACTCCTACAAACAAACAACAAACAAATTTTTCCTTTTATATATTAGTATAGATGAAACAATATAATATTATTCAACACACAACTACTGAAACATGTAGTTTATAACCTGTTTACGATTTACTATCACACAAAGATAGTTGTGGCATCTCTGTTTTGTATTTTTTTGATTTTTTGGTAATAACAACATAATTGCTGGAAAATCTGTATATTTCAATTAGTCTACACGTGTCAGGGTCTAAATCAGACCCCGGTTCTCAATGGAAATAAAACTTAACAGTTTTATTGTCAAACATTTATTGTCAAATTCTAATTTCTCATTGCGAACCTTTTGAATTTTTAATTTCTTGTTCAGTTGTGTTAACTTTTATTTCCATTGAAAAGCGGATCTGATTTAGACCCTGAGATGTTTGGACCACTTAAAATACACAAACTTTCCAGCAATTGTGGTGTTATTCCCAAAAAATCAGAAACATTTGAACTTTATAGGTGTTATCGTAGACGAGAGTTGCCAACAATTCGAACGGTTGAAAATTTATCCACGAATCAAATATCTGGACAGTTGGCTGTAGCAAGACTCGATTCACGGATGTTTTTTCAAACCTATGGAATTATTGGCCACTAGCATCTACTGGAATATCTTTTCACTATAAATAAAAAAAAGGTATTGAAGTTTCACCCATCTGGTAAATAAATTACTTACATTCAAAAATATCATTACAACCATAAAACAATCCACAATAATTGCTAACTTCTGGGGGCCAAATATTATTTCTTCATTGGCTAGATCCAAAGTATTAGTCATTACAATTTGTGCATCAGTGTGACAAGTTTAATAAAGTGAAGTTTCAAAGTGTTGTTTGTGAGAAAAAAACTAAATGAATGGAGTCGCCGCAAGGTAAGTAATATTGGTTTTGTTTTTCTCATCCTTGAAAAAGCCTCTTATATGTGTGGGGGAGACGTCTGAAAACTTGTTTATTTGCTGGTTTAGATATACTAGCTGTCGCCCAGTGGTCGAAATTCGACCAATTGTGTCAATATCTCTGGCAGGTTAAGTAACATGAAAATTTTATCGTGACATTCTATCCTAGGACTTTAGGGAGAACAGCAATTACACAGAACGGATCCAGATTCGGAACCTCTGTGTGATAGTTTCCTCGAAAATCCTAGATGTCGGTCTTACATCTCGCTTCTACAAATAAGTAACGAAATTCAAGTTTTTTTCAGATATAATTCATAGAACTTTATTTGTGTTCAAATTCGTAATTGTTAATTTAATAACAACAATTCAACTGCTAATGGGCTACCCTACATATTTATTTTTTCTAACACCCCTGTATAGCTATAATTGCACTCAATTCTCTAACATTTATTAAAATCCTCATTATAATAATTCCATCTCATTATATATTTCCACCACCCTGTATATGCAACTGCTCATGGACCACGCATAATATTTTTAACATTTTTCAACCACCGGGTAAACCAGTCTGTATATGCCACTGCCTATGACCCACCATATTTACTCTTTTTGTTTATGAAATTTTTAATTATCTTCTGTAACTATAATTCTACTCCGACCTATATTTCAATCATTATATATATGGAACTCTTCGTGGTCTACTCTATAAATTATTTCCTATTCTAACATTTTTTATCACCATCCTGTATATCTATAATTCCTCTTACCCTATATTTCATCTTAACTATGTATACAACTGCTTATGGGTTACGAAATGTTGCATTTCCATTTCCGCCACCCTGTATATGCATCTATGTATAACATTTTTTGCACCACCCTGTATAACTGTAATTTTACTGCACCTTTTATGCCAAGAACCATGTAAATTCAACCGCTAATGGGCTTCCCTATATAATTATTTTATTAGTTATAATTGCACTCTACTCTATATTTTAAACACCCTAAATATGCAACTGCTTATGTGCCACCCATTAAAAAAAATTATTTCTAACATATCTGGAAACGCCCTGTATAATTATGATATTCAACGATTACTTTACCCACTAAACAATAACAACGTTTGCATGCCACCTCCAGAAGTACATGCTCTAAGTATATAATAGCATTGGTCTGTCTATATATAATTACTCAATGGTTTGAGTCTGGCGGCAGCGGCACGCGGCACATTCATTTGATTGGTATTGACATTATTGACGTAAATAATGAATTCTTATTATATTTTATTTAATGAATGAACCAATATTATAAATTAAGATTAGCATTCTGCACTGAAGGTCGTCAGTAGCTACTAAACAAAACAAAAATGAAGAAAATCGGTTGAGAAACAGAGGAGAAAATGGTACCTAATCGTTTTGTCTTAGCCTATTTATATATAGATAAATAAATTAATTCCAAAAATGACGCGGTCCAAATCCGGAAAAAGCAGAATGAGCAATAGTTATAATTGTTTTAATTTGTTTGAATTGAGTGGTACCTGTAAAACCCTTGTATAAAAAAATTAACTCGTTTAAAAGAGAAAACGTTTAAGTTAAGTATTAGATATATTTCGCTATACCACATTTTAAAAAGTAGCGTTTTTATTCGCTCTTGATTTATTTGGAGTAGCCTGCTTCGAGAAAAATAAGAAAAAATCAAGGTATGACAAAAACTATCAACTTTCTCTCTAAAATGTTGACGTCAAATTAATTTTGAACTCCAACGCAGTGTTGTATTTTTTGCCCCACCTCCAAAGAAAATGCTATTCTATGATACTTGACGTCCTGAAGAATATGCTGAAATTACGGCCTTGTCCACAAAAATAGAGAGTATTTAATAATTTCAGATAATTTGTCTTCCCAATTAATATGTACCTTATATAATTATTTTCTGGAAAACATGATTGTTTTGAAAAAAAAAGGATAAAAAATCAAATCATTGCATGTTTGTAAAGTCTAAGCTTAATAATCCACAGTGTTACACTATTGCTGACATAGAGTTAAAACACTGTTTAATCTAGAAACATGTTTGCCGTTCATGTAATCATCCAAATAATGTTACTTATAGAAGCTGCTTTTGATTTATGTACCATAAACTACATTTAAACAACAGTGCTCAGCACCTTTGACTGTACTTTCCAAACTCATGACTTATAAACATTAGAAGTAATTAAAAAAATGTCTTAAAGACTGCACACCCTAAATCCACATACGTCTGTGAATTTTCGAAGCAGGAGAATCGATAATTGGAATAACGCAATTTATGTCCTCCATACGTTTACGCTTGATCGGTAAATAAACAAATGCTCAATGAATACTATGGCCGGGCTACACCATATCGAGGCATGGAACGGAGGCACGGGACAGTGTTATGTGGTCAGAGCACGGGCTAGTTTATGGCGCTGTGGTTGGACAGGGCGGCGTAGACATTTTCAATTTATAACATGTGAAATAGCAAGGAGCAAATAACGCTCGTCGGGGATGTATATATTCAGTTTGCGGTTTGTCCATCTAAAGGTAAGGGTCTGTATGTATGAGAGGGTATTTCAGTTTTGTTAGCAAAATAAAAGTTATATTTATATATATAGATACTATTTTTAGGAATTAAACAACGATAACTGTTTTTTTTTAGCAATCAGTGTAACATAACTAAGGCTTTGTCAAACGCTTGACTCAGTACGGGTCTCAGAGAATATAAAACGAAAATATTGTGCCCAGTTTAGAAAGAGAAAGAGAGAGCAATAAAGAGATCAACGTGCTACCGAGCTCCAAAGTCAACTATTTTTTGAAATATTACAGAATATTTGTGCCCAATTGAAATAACATGTTGCCTAGATTGGTCTCATTCTACGATATTTGTGCTTTGCAGGCTACCTCTAGAAGTTGTATAATCTAAGGTACAGGTAGCACATTGTGACATAAACGTTTTTTATTGATTACAAAATAATTGATATACAAAATAAGTAAACAAAACGGTTCGTAAATGTGAACATCGCTCAAAGGTGGGACAAAATCTGGCGGAGGCGCTGGATTAAATGGATATAATTAACATTAATTGTATTCCAGGGTAAAATCAATTGAAAATGGGATTAAAATAATAAAAAATTAATTTAAATTAACTGCTTTAAAATAGATGGAGGTTCTCAATTCGTGGATACACGCAGTGTGTCTATTTAAGTTCGAAGTAGTTTAAACATGTTGCTAAATTGCTCACGTAATAGAACATACGCGTTGTCTGGGTATTGTGCTGATACAATTTATCCTTATATTTCTACAGAAATGAAAGACATGGCCAATAAAAGAGTAAGTGAGCAAGGAATTGAATATTACTTAAATATGAATGAATCGGAATAGGATGTCATTTTCAATGAAAATTCAGATTATGAGAATTACTTAATATCCAACAAATCGAGCTGGAGTCATATGAAGAATTTACATGATGATTATTCATGACACTAAATCTCCTGCAATCCGGCAAATTGTTGAGTTTTTTTAATCCTCATAGCCAAAAATGTTGAAAGGACATGAAAATACTAGAGTTTGGTAAAACAAAAGCATGTTAAGAATTAACTCCCAGCAAGCGGTGAAACAATAACTTCAACCTATGAGATAACTTTTCGGTGACAGTCAGTCAGTAATTACGGTTAGCCCAGTTCTAGAATGGACTTAATTCAAAATGTATGCTAGTCAAGTTAAATAAATTAACCGATTTTAAAAAATAGGTGTGCTCACTTAAAACGGAATCAAATGGAAAATGTAATTAATATTAATATTAAGAACAAAGTTATATTTCATAAATAGATCTACATTATCTGAACCCTAAAATGAAATCATCACGTGTCACCTTTTTCAATTCTATAATAGAGTTGTCAAAAAATTTGAATTTTGCTTAAAAGTAAAGTAAGTACTTGTCGTTTTAGCAAAATTGAAACTAGTTAAGCAATAAAGTTAATTATAAAAGGATATTGCATCCAATTATACCAATATATCACTAAAAATGGTAAAACATGGTAAAACATATAAATTAGAAAACAAAACTAAATAAAAAATAAAAAATAATAATCAACTTTAAAGCATAACAGCAATACTAATTGAAATATAAAAAATAGCTAGTAGTTATTTTGAACAAAAAAGTATTGTAACTAGTGTAAAAATGTTTGAAGTTGGTACCAAACCTGAAATTTATGTTTAATACAGACAACTCAGTAACAAAAAAAAATTACAAGTTACGTAAAATATATATATGTATTTCTCAGGGTTTATTTAATTTATTAATTTATCGTCATAATTAAGGATGTTTGAGACAAATGGGTGAACAAATTTTGGAGCACGTCACAAACTAGTAATAACCAACTGATCTTGCTATATACAAATTCGACATATTTCCAAAGTTCAAAGGAGGAAACTGAAGAAAGCTTTACATTTGAATACGAAGACACTCTTTTAGTAATTTCATAACCGAAAGCGCTCTATGAAGAATACATAGATACAAAAAATAAGGAAAACCTATGGAACTATAAAGAAAACAACAAATAGGTGAAAAGTATAGTACCAAAATTTGTACCTAAACAGACACTATGGAATATTCACTCTCATGGTATATTTGTTTACTTATTTTCGTAGTTTTTATCAATCTCAGGAAGTAGGAACTTTACTTGACAATTGTCTAAGTGCTGCTTGGGAAATAACACCACAGTTTGAAGAAAATTGCTGTATATTCCAAACGTTTCGGGGTCTAAATCAGACAATTGTACTCAGGTTGAAAAAATGAATCATTTTAATAACTACAAACTTACTAATAGTGTTTGGAGTGACATATTAGATTGCGATTTAGATATAAGTCTTTGTCTGGTCTTACCTGAAAAAAAAGGAAAAACTTAGTGTTACATATAACATGAAGTATGTAGTATTAGTGGCTATTATTGTTGTGACTCTATGGATGTAGATAAATAAGAAATTTTGTTAATAATAAATCGGAATATGATGTCATAAATAAAAACAGTATACTGCGAACCCATTTTTTTCTGATCAAGTGAACAAGGTTTTCGTTTCTTAATATCAAAATATTACTTTTCAATTTTCCATTATCTAGATTTCGCATTCCTTCTACAGAATATCTGATTATGTTAAAGCTCCAATAATTTGAAATCGGGGCTGTGCCAGCCAAAATTCGGTTATTGGAAATTCCCGACCCGAATTCGAGAATTTCATCAAATGAAATCAATCGATGATTATTCGCAAATTAGGAGAAAATTAAGTGTTCTTGTGATTTTATAAAAAATGGAGAAGACGCAGAATTTCATGGGTCGGAAACATTGTAAATTTAAGAAACGTCTGAAAATGTGTGTAAGTATATATTGCAAAAAGTTTCACATGCAAGATAAATCAGACATCCATCAGGATGGTCTTTTAAATGTCCTGCGGCAAGATGAAGAACATTTTACAAAAGTGAGGTGATTATAAAGTTGTTGTTTTATCACTGGGTACACTGGTTTGAAAAAAAATAAAAACACGCAATTAATCTGAATGATTTATATGAAAATAAGGAGAAATTAGTGCAGTTTTAATTTTATGGTTTTGAAACTTGTAAATGAAGAACAAAACCAAATATTCTTCTTTTCTTTTTATTGAATATATTTAAACGAATTTTAACAAAATTGTAGTTCTAGAATGGAATTTAACCTTTATATAATCTGAGTTTTAGTATAAAATAATATGTAACTAATAATAGGCATTGTAAATTTTTTTGGCGGTATTGTTAGCTAAAATAAAACAAGTTAAAATATTATCATGATATCAGATGTATTAAGATCTCATACAAACATGTAATTAATTACTATTGATATTAATTATTCTTTTATTGGCCGACAGATCGTACGTATTTCACATTTTCCACTGTGTTAACGAGGCCTGGAATAATTTGTGAACTTGGAATAGTTATTGGTAACAGATATGAATTTAGAAACCGTTACGACATATATTTGAATGAATAAAATTCCGCATTCGTTTGTATATATGTGTAACAAAATTAACAAACTAATAAGTCGAACTATTGAAATATTCGATATCCGAGTTAATTTGAAAAATACTGCAAAAATATTGATGGGAAGTTTTCTTTCCTGGAGCCTACACCAAAATGGAATATAATTTGAGTTCTACAGGCGTATCAATTGTTGTATTTGTTTTAATAATAATACATTCTAAGAATATATTTCAAGAGCTTTATGAGCACACTTATTTAATTCTCACTTAAATTTATTTACTATAGACAATTTTTCCACCGGGTTACTGGCTTACGTTGTATTGTGAAGAAGCCAGTAACCCGGTGAAAAAATTGTCAATAGTAAATAAATTTAAGTGAAAATTACATAAGTGTGTTTATTTTAATATAATATTAAAATAAATTTTCATCAAGTAAAGACAGAAACTATCATCAGCTTTATGAGCATTTTAGTTCGACTTGGAAAGCCGATGCAAGAAGATAAACAATTTTCTAGAACATAGTCCAACATTCTCGTCTCTCTCTAAGCCCATAAGTTCGCGAGGAGGTCGAAGGAAAGGGTTTCAGTGCACGACAGCGATGACAGAGCCGCTTTCTTAACTAATTAGAGCTTCTAGCTTGCTTGTATAGAGCATTGCGTCTTGGGATTTAGGGCATTGTAACTTACTATATGTTTCGTCGCTATCATGTCTCTCGACTCATGGATTTAAGGAGAATGAGCTGTGATGACAACTTATGCTGAATCCTAATTTTAAAAATCAAAGTATAATTTAGGTCATTCGTTTTCTTATAGTTTACTGTGAAGTAACGAAAAGATACTGATCTTTCTTCATTTTACCAGTGATTTAATGAGCGATCAACCATAAATACGCCGCAATCATATGAATTACGTGAGGTGTATTTTGGAAAAATTTGAACCCCATTACCAATTGATGAGATTTTGTAAGATATAGTGAGACACTACTTTACGTGAGAATTTTTGTTTGTTTTAAATAAATAAATGTATTTGGTAATTTCCAGTACTTTGCTTCAAACACTAAATTTGTAAATTAGTTAATCTTTAATAAATTTATTTGAGTATTCTATATACCACAACGGGGGCGGTAGGAACTCACGGAACCAAACTGACACTTGCGTGACACTCGATGTAAATAGGAGATTCCCAGGCATATACAATATTTAATATTTTCTATGTTCATGTTTGTAATACACAGTCAATTTTTAACCGACTTCAAAAAGAATCCAATTCGTCTGTATCTATGATTTTGTAAGGTTTGTTCAGCGATTACTCGCAAACGGCTTAAAGAACTTCGACCGTTTATACTGGATCCTGTTTCTGGAGATCACGCAGTGGTCCCATATTTTTTTTCTATAACATAGCTTGTACCGCTTCATAGAAAATCGGGAAAAACTTTTTTAGCGACTTTCTTATGAAGTAAATTTTGGTGAAGTCGCTTGTATTAAAAATATTAAAATATTTCTGTTCGGAACATGGGATAAATTGTAAATAAATTGAATTAATCCAAATAAATGTCAGTATCAATTTTAAGTGAAGATTTTCGATTAGTCTTTATATACAGTGTGTACTCTTGTAAAATTGCATAATGAGTATTTATGTAACTTTTCTAGCTGTCAAAAAATAGATCAATTTGGTTAAAAGTGGGGTACCTTTATTTTTTTATAATATCTCAAATTGTGATCAAAGTTAATTAGAATTGAAAACTGCATCCAATTGTGCTGTATTTAAAAAAAAATGTAGTAAATTAAAAGTTTATTAGAAATAAATCGAAATAAATGTCGGTTAATCAACTTCAAGATGGAGGTTCTCAGTTGATTTCTATATACAGTATGGCTTCATAAGCTTGATTCAGATGAAAAACGTTCGTATGAATATTATTTAGAGAAAAAGTTATTCTTCATAAAAATATTTGCATGGTCAGAAAAGTATACTTTAATCATTATATATCAGTTTTTCAACTGTATACGAGGTTTATCAGCAAATTTGAATTTTGTTAAAAGTAAAATACTTTTATTTATCATATAATACAAAATTCTTATCAAATAGGAGTAATAAGAATTATAAAATGCATCTAATTATGCCACATCACTAAAAATTGTATATAAATCTTCATGTTACTTTTTCAAATTGTGTATTTGGTTTGATAAAGAATATACATTTTGTTTAAGTTAAGTACCTTTATTTTTAATAATAAGTCAAATTGGTATCAGACAAAGTTTATTAGAATTGAAAACTACATTTTATTATGCTATATCAATTAAAACTGTATAAATGAATGTTAGTCTAATTAACAGACCTAATGAATAATTTTTTTGAAGTCGGTTTTTGTTTTGTTTTTATTTTATTTATAAATGGGTTGAAACTATTATCTGCATAATTCTAATAATTAAAATGAAGAACTGAGATTTCTGGTGATCAAATAACATTAAGTTTCTTCAATGTCAATTAACATACAATTAGTATTTTGTCTAGAACTTGTTATGAATATTGAATATAACACGAAGACTATTGCAAGGCTGATGACTACAAGATCAAGAAATAGAAACCAAGCAAGGAGAAAAGATAGACATTGTTAAGAAAATAGCCAACAAAATATAAGAAAAGTTAAAAAACGATGTCGTGATGACTCTAAGAATATATATGTTGGAGTTGAAAAATAATACAAAGAAATTATTTCATTTACTTACAACTTTAAGTCGATATGGAAATATATATATGAAAAGGAGAAAAGACGTATATGCTTTAGTTACCGAGGCGTATTAATTAAGTACGATGAGTAAGATATACGCAAGAATTTTAAGAACTTTGAGAGAGGAAGAATGTAGACAACAGGAGAAATAGTGTGGGCATACATATTATGAGAAATCATTCACAAATATCAACCAAACTCTGATAAGGCATCAGAGAAACTAGATGATATATCAGAGAAACTAGATAACGATATAACACAGGGTTGCTCCATATCCCGGGAAGGGAATACCTTTGAAGAATAGTATATGTAGATCTTACAGTTTGTAGCGAAATAGACAAAAAAGCTAGAATACGCCCTACATTGAACTCGTAATTTGTTCGAACCGATCCGACCCTGCCAATAGTTGTGTCCAATATTGTAGGGAATTTATCGGATCGGCTATAGTGTAGGCATATATAGGGATGAAACGATACCACCAAGGTGTCTATACTTTTACTCGATACCGTATCGGTCGTCAAGTATCGATACTTACTCTGTATCAATTGAAAAGTGTCGATACTTACTCGTATCCAGAGTGAAATGGAAGTATTACCTTTGCGAACGATTAGAATGTCAGTGCACCGACCTTAACAGTCTTGTCGAGGAACGCCACGCTAACTCAATTCTGCAGCTCAGATCAATAATAAGCTTTCTATTTACCGCTACCTCCAGATGACTTTCATTTACCACTAGATATACGCAAGGCTAAAATCATGGCAACGCGCAATAGAGACCTACATTGAACGCAGCCACAACATGTAATTTAGCCTCTTGTCCGACCACGACATTTGTGCACTGCAGGCTATCTCGACTCTAAGACCTCCAGTAGGTGTATGCAATTTAAGAATGCAATCGTTGGGTCCATGTATAGTTACTATTGATACCTACTCGATACTTAATTGCAAAGTATCGATACTAAAAGTACTTGGTATCGGAGAAAAGAAAATATCGAGTATGTACTTGTATTTACTCGTATCGTTTCATCCCTAGGCATATACGTCAACATCAAGCAAAGTGCTCCCTAAGCTACAAGAAAAGTAAAATCGGGGATTAGATATGAACCTGGAAAAAAAACAAAGTATCTAATTATAGAAGACAAAATAACTATTCCAGACATCGACGATACAGAAGACGCAATCATACAAATATTTGAATGTAAATGTCGAACAAAAACTTTTGAGCAAAATTAAATTTAAATTTCTATTGAAATTCTCCTGTAATAAAAATAAGTCAATAAATTACCACTTTTGTCGTCTCAAACTGCTTCACAATATTGCATTATTTCCCATTTACCGCATTCAATTTTCGAAGTCTCCTACTTCCAATAAATCTCGGCGTTCAATACCAATTCGCCCCGAAATCTTTTCGTTACCGAAAGAAGTGAAACAATAACTTTTATGCATACAAAGGTAATAGACGTGATAGAAAGCTGAAAAGAGTTTTGCTACACTGAGAAATACCTAATGTTTATAATTTAGTACTAAAGCTTTAATATTTGACAGTTTAGGCGTTGTTTTTGAAATGCTATAGAAGAAATTTTTCGATGTTATATATTCTGAATTACCTGATTTTGTTAAAATCTATCTACCCTAGAGGAATGTTAATGATATTATTATGACAAATTGTAGTAAGTTGAATGCATTTAATTAGGACTGTAAGTTAAAGGAAAAATGTCGCTAGTCACTGAAAATACTGAATTGCCTCAATTAAAACTAGAAAAGACTGAGTAAATGATTATTCTTGAACATTTATAGCCCTATCTCCCATAGTACTTTCAAGACTCTTAATTCAAGATCTAGTTGGTTTTCCTTTCCTTCTTTTGCTGCTCTTCTTGGCCACCTGTTTCTTGCTATCTTACATATCCGTACCGAATGAGTTGTCTTGTATCAATCATTTTTGTTGTAGTATATATCCCACTAGTTTCTTCATTTGGAATATGTGTTAATCTATTATCTTCTTGCTCTGCTGAGAAAGTCCGTTTCTGCAGTTTCCACCACGCTGCTATTTGCAACCGGCAATTGTCCTTGCTGGACTTTAAATTGAACATTTTCTGATGTGCCCTCCATCGATTTAATCGTTCATAAGTATTTATATTTCTCGCCTGTTCTTCGTTCTCTTACTTGCAATAAGGATCTTCGTCATCGTCTCCTATACGGACAAATTCAGTTTCTTGTAAATTAATAATTAAACCTCACTCATCATATCATATTATTCGTTAAGTTGTTTTGTCAGCACAAAGTCTAAATTATTTTACAACTTGCAACTTTAACTTGGTCATCAGTAAATAATAAAGTGGTCAAGCAATGATCTCCATACTCTATCCACAGTCTTGAGCATTTCCTTCTCCAGTTCTTCAAAGCTGTTTAGAGCAAATAAACTCACGATATTTGTTGTTCACCAAACCTAAAACTGCCGTAGGCAATGTGATTATAACCTAAAATAATGGTTTCAAACATACTCGACATAATTGCTAACACATAGTAAAATATTTCAAAACCTCTGGGAGCAATAAACTAGACAGAGAAATTTATTAGAAAAAACTATTTCAATTATATGTACATATATATATATATATATATATAGAATTTTGGAATTTCCAAAAAATAATGGGAAAGTAGCCAATTTTTTATTGTATAAAGGGCACTAAATAAAGTGTACTCTTTTATTATATTATGAAAGCTTTCGAAATTTATTGATTTCTTCTTCAGTCAATTTTAATATCGAGGTTAGAAAGTTATTAAAACAGGTTCTCATTGCAAGTACTGTAGAATGCGTAATGCGCTTTAAAACAAACATTACAAACATATATCAACAATTGAATAAAGCATTATTGTAGCTGGATCACACATCCATTGAGTACAATTTTTAAGATGGCACAAATGGCTTGTGCATAACTTTTCTAAAATGTGATGGTTTTAATCTTAAAAATTGTACTCAATGAATGTGTGATCCAGTTACAATAATGTTTTATTCAATTGTTGATATATGTTTGTAATGTTTGTTTTAAAGCGCATTACGCATTCTACAGTACTTGCAATGAGAACCTGTTTTAATAATTTTCTAACCTCGATATTAAAATTGACTGAAGAAGAAATCAATAAATTTCGAAAGCTTTCATAATATAATAAAAGAGTACACTTTATTTAGTGCCCTTTATACAATAAAAATTGCTACTTTCCCATTATTTTTTGGAAATTCCAAAATTCTATCCAGATTCTTAGCCGTTAATTGCTACGTAGTATATATATATATATATATATATATATATATAAAGTATTGTATGCTGTTTTCTTCGACCTTATTTATATTATATAAATTAGTTGATTGTATATTTTCTTGATTTTAGGTCGTTACAAATGATAAGACTGTGTTTATTTCATGTCTTAATGATGCCGTTTCGGCCATGTTTTTAGCCTTTTTCAAATCTATTCTTAAATTATTAACATTATTGATGCATTTAAGAAATTATAGACGAATAATTTTGACTTACCTACAGTGTTAGTACTTGTTTTCCAACTTGACACAACACTAAAAACTAACTAACATGGTGTGTCCTTTCAGAGATAATGATAGAGACTAATCCAAACTGACCTATTTATTCTTTTAAAAGAGTTGAGGGATAACTTCCGGGTTATACTAAATTTTTACTTGCAAAAGTTAATTTATTTCAGTTTTAAGTGTCGGTTATATATTTGGGCCTTGTACAATGATTTTTTATTGAGCTTTTTCTTTTCGTATGTATCCCATACAGTGTGGTTTGCTTTCAGGTGAACCCGTATTAATATCCATTGGTGTAGCATAAGTTAAATAATGGAGGTACAGATTTTACTTAATTTATTTGTCTTTTTTGTCATTTATTGCAGTACTGCTTTGGTGAATACTAATCATTTTTAAAAACTCTCTCTTTTTTAAATTAGTTTCTGTTGTAAGTATTTTTGCGTTTTTATATTGAAATTTATGATTTTTTTATGTTTCGTGGTTAGTTAGGGCTGTTTTATTTTTTTAGCATATTGATGACCTTTTAATCTGTTTTCTAGATACAGATGTTTGTCAACTAATGTGGCTTCACAGTCATTATGGAATATATATATACTTTTTTTGTTATAGTTTTTGTTTTTTTGTTTTATTATATATATATATATATATATATATATATATATATATATATATATATAATTTAAAAGATACAAGTTGCACGGAGAAAAAATATACCTTTTTTTCTGAGTGTATTCATTTGCCTGAAGCTATAAAAGAACAGGGCGGAACTCAATGCATAAAGAATGTGTAACATATGCAGCAATTTTACTTCCGAACTCGTTCTCTAGCTGCTTACTGTTCAGTGTTCGGTTACGCCCCCTACTGGTATTGTAAGCCGAAGCAACACCACAGGATCGCTACAGAATGGTTCATCAATAATTCATTTTTATTTAGTGGCTCGATTTATATTGTGTGCTTAAATGGCAGTTACACCACCTGATTCCCATCGTTTTGGGGACTTTGATGGATATCTTAAAAAAATCGGCATGTACGAATATTGTCGATATTTTTAACTCTCTTTTATATGTTGCAGTATATATTTAGGTCTTAATATGATTACTTGCTGATCCTTTCTCACAATAGGCTTTAGGTATCATAAAGGTTTAATTCATGATTTTCTAGTAAAATTGTTTTATTAATATCAAGCTATTAAAATTGTAGTCAGAGACCCAATATTTTAATCTATTTTGTTTTCAAACTAACAGTCATTTGAGTGGAGTTAGAGACTAAAAGAATTAGAGCCATTTAAGCAAAAATCCTATATAAAAAGAAATGTTAAATTATTCCAAAACGAAAAATATTGAGAATTGTAGAGAAACTGTATACTAATCTAAGTTAAGAATTCTGCTGAAGGATGACTGCAAAATTACATGACAAGACCTATAGAAGAGGATCAACAAGGAATATTTTGCGGACATAAAAAATAATGGAAGGACTACAGAGGATTAATAACAGAGGACTGAAAGATTGAACTTGTACTGCAATTCGGGGAATAAATGGCAAAAGAATTAAACTTGAAGAACTGGGGAAGCAGTACTGAAAGCTGAAGGAATGAAGTGAAAAAGGAATGAATCAGAATAACTGGAGATTTCCCCAGTTAAACAGATTAGCTGTAAGTGAATCAAGTGATTCACTTAACGTTGTAACACGTTTTGAATTGAATAAGCGCTATCATGCTATAACTTACTTCATGAAAATAAGATTAGAATATTTTATCAGGAACGACAGGAAAAATGGAAAATAAAATATGGAAGAAATCAAAACATCTTTACATAGATAACCAAATACCAAAGGATGACAAAAGAAAAACTTCATTTCGTGGCAGAAACCAGGAAACTTGAAAGGTTAAAGCATAATACAAATGTATTCCTATAAAGATTAGTACCGGTTCCTACATAAAATAAACATCATATATGGCACTAATGGGTAATACGCGAGAAATCACGAATATGGATAGACAGTTATATTTTTATATAGTTAGAAACGTTTCATACTAGTGTCTACATACATATGAGTCTTATAGATATTTAATTGAATACAAAAAACTGAAACCTTCATTCCTTTAAGCATAAGTACATCAAACAACTACTGATGGGATAACGCAGAGTCGGCATCATGCAACCTCAACGTATAATATGATTGCCCGAATACTGGCCAAAATCGATGCTTTTCTTTCTCATGGTAGTCAGTGTTCCTATTTTTATGGTAGTAAAAAACATTAACATCTTCGATCAAAAACAAACCATTTCTACATAAACTGACAAAGGCAGCGGGACATAAAATACAGCATTTCTGAAAAATGTTTATAAACGAGTATATGTATTGTGTGGATATATCATTCAACATTACACCGGTCCTTATCATCCTATTAGCAGTATCCTTTTTTGGCTCAATACGGGGTTATGTCTATTTTATATCGTCTATTTGACAGCCCCGTTAAACTAACTCGGATATTTCAACACAATAATAATCTAAAGCAGACTTGAGATAGCTAGAAGTGAACTAGGAGCTGGCAAAAACAAGACAATGCTATTACACTTAACGCAAAGTAGCCCTACATGGTTGTGGATCTTGGAGACTTAAAGTTGTTAACGGAAAATTCCATATATAAGCTGAAAAGTGAGAACTACAGTTGACACAGTGGTCAATGAGATCAATCAACCTAAACTATCATACACACGCATTCGGCATTTTAAGAAAGCTTAAAAACAATATACAATAGCTCTAGGGAATTCGATATGTTGGGCATAAATAGAAGCCAATGCTTAGTATTTCTATTATAACATCTGGTTATCGTGGCTGTGAAAGCTACTTAAGTAGAGATGTTTTTAAGATATTAATGAACCTACTATATACAAGTTTAGTATGATGAACTATGATGTAATTTTTGATATTATGTGTTGATAAGTTATTGCTATTCGGCAAGATTGTGAGGTATCTATATCATTAAGCTAACATGGCAATATCATGCTGGGCAAATGTTTCTTACCTCTTAGTTGTTCGCTAATATCTTACAGAGAAATAATGGATAAGCAACCATAGTCGGATCTCTCCCATCATTCCAAACATTCGCACTTTTTTTCGTAATTTATTGCTGAAAATCATCAAAAGGTGGAAGTTGGTAATCGGGGACTATGGATTTTGCAGCAACCAAAGGCAATTAATTAGCAATAAAATGTGATCTCGATTGAACTTTTGCTCCCGGAGTGAATACACTCATGGTAAGTAAGTTGTGGTTTTCTGAAATTGTTAGAACAGAAAAGTTGGGATCCTCCAAGTTCGCCCCTTATATCCCTATGGCAATGGAAATTGGAGAATTAAATTTTATTTTTGCTTAATAAATAAATTAGATGAAAAAACACAGTTTTGCACCCTAACACCAAAACTTTATTTTAAACGCCATTTCAACAACTCTAAGTCATCATCAAGGAGTAAACCAAACTGGTGTTAAGGTGCAAATCTGTGTTTTTTCATTTGTGACACACCATCACCAATAAATTACCAAGAAGTTGTAAATTAATACTCAGTTACAAGATTATATTGGCATGGCATATATTTTTTCTGCTTATAACACAAATGTTCAAGTAGACACCAACCGTTTTTTCTAGTTATGTAATATTATATATAAATATATACGTTTTCTACTTTGCCATTAACGTCCTTACCCTGAACTTTTATTATTCTTATATATCTGCTTGTTCAAGTTCAATTTTATTTTTGAAATGTCATAAAAATGTGAAAATTTATTACATTTTATGATGACAAAAAAACTGGTACGCAAACCATAAGACTCAACTAAATATGATCGTAAAGTCTCCGGTGTCATGTCAGAAAATTGCATTTTGCAATATACATACAACACGGTGCAATAAAAAGCGACAAATATAGGATCGGATCGATAGCCGTAGCTATAAAATTGAAAGAGAAAATATAGTATAAGTAATAAAATCAAAACTTTATTATAAAGCTCGAAGGACTCCTGCAGATATTTCACTCTTTTAGTACGTTCCTTGAGTTATGGATTTTGCGATAGGTACGTTTTCAAATTTTTAAGGCTGCATTAAATCTAATAGAAAATAGGAAGGTTCAAGAGGTTTTCTCGTCTCTTTCATTACGCTGCTGAAGCAATCTTTCAGATTTACGACATGTGATCTCTTTTTCAGATAGCGAAATGTGCTGTGTGTTACCTCAATAACATTTTATTTAATTGGAATTTGGAAAAACATGTGATGATCAGATGCGATAGTCTTTTAAAGAACAGAAAGTAGTAGGCATTAGTGCAAAACTGATAAAACTAACGATTATGAAATATTAATAAATCATATAGATACGTTACGTAGCGATGGGAAAGTCTTGTTGAAACTTTAATGTTTTCAAACATTAAATATTTCATTTGTTCTTTATTTTTCTATTGACTACTTAATACATGGTAATTGTGTTTCTACCATGAAACAGACTAGGTAAATGGTATCTAAATGGTTACGTTTGTTTTATTTCAATTCGTGTTTAAATGTATATATAACTTGAATAATGATATCTAGAAGTTCCGTAGAAACCCTGTAACTTCTCAGGCATTTGAACGCAAGACAGTACTTCATTTCTAGGTGGGTGCCGATATCAGTTGTGCTGTCCTCAAATGGCCTAAATCTCGAAATCTTAGTATATTCTTTGTTTTGAAAAGTTCAGTAAACCTTATAATTTGTGTCATTTTTAACAGTTAGGAATAACAGACAAAAACATTACAGGCTCGTTTTTAAATATCTAATCATATTTTTCATATACTTTAACTCGAAATTATTCACAAAATCTAGAAGGTTCAGGGAAAACCATCTCACAGAGACCCCAAATTCTGAGTCATACTTGGCCACGATAACACCGGTGTCACAAATTAGTTACAAACACTGGGGGACAGACAGACAAATATCTATTTAAAGGTCAGCGATTCATTTTTATGTCTTATGTCAAGACGAAGTAGTACCAATTCACTATAGGTGTTATGAGTTTGGAGTAGGTTGGCCAATAATGAGACTCATCGGCATCCTGCAAATTCTGGAGATCAAGTCTATTACAGGCACATGATTCTTATTATCTATTGCTACCTGCTCGATGTAGTTCCATTCCACTTCTCCAATTGCTTGGGCAACGCAGGTCCTGATGTCAGAATTGTGGGAAGCATTGATTGAATATTCTAGAACGCAAGTGCATTAGTATATTGGTTGGGTTTTAGTTTTTGTTTTAAGGCACTACTATACTTGATTTTGTTTTTGCTTGATTCCGTTTTAGAACTGTTTCAGATGTTGGATATTCTCTGTAATCTCAAGGTTGTTTTGAATTTATTAGGTTGCCATTATTATCTGTAGTGCAATTTTTGACAGCTTCTTCTAAGGCATTCGTTATATATTTAATATTCGCGATATTGGTTTGTACGTCTGTCTTTATTTTACAATAAGTTTACGAATACAATAGATAATGAAGCAATTATGTTGATTATGAGGTTCATAGTGTCCAATCGAAATCAGTTTATTCTGAGAAAAGAATTGAATAGCAAGGCTGATAAAAAGTTTGTTTAAAGAACTTTAGAATTATAGACATACAGGCTGCCGGTAACATTGGTGCCACGTATTTTATTTCTATGAAAACCGGAGGCTGCTGGATTAGCTTACCTATAATATTGCGGGCCAAGCAACAATTTTGGCTCAGCATAATAATATTTATTGAAACCTAATTTTTTCAAACTATCAATATGTTATTATTTAATGATTGCCACTGCATTGAATTTGTCACTATAATTTATTTTGACAGTAGTTGTCAAAATTACTTTTTTAAATTATCTTTACCAAACAATTTCCTCCTGGATATGGAGACCCTAATTACCTAGTGGTATGAAATATACTTTACGACCTAATCTCATACCCGTGAAATATACATAACAAATTTCATAAAAATCGGTCTAGCAGTTTCGGAGGAGTTCGATCACTAACACCGTGACAGGTCGTCATATAAGACCAGGACAAATCGTTGATATATCCAAGTTGCCACTTACAGGACTTTTCTTTGTCTGTCAGAATTTTTCTCAGTCTGAAAGACGTTTCGATGAGGGTAATAAGATACTGGCTTATCTTCATTTTTTAAAATTGTTTGATTGTCTTCTAACACGGGGCTGAATTAAATTCATTTTGCATATCAACACATAATTTAAGTAACCCATTTAGTTGTCGTATTTCGAACCCTGTTTGTTATCAAGTTAACTGCCATTACAATGGATCTTCTGGCTCTAAATTGCTTCCCCCCTGTTCTAATTCTATGGCTAACCTGTTTTTGAACATTTTCTCAAACAATGTACCGAAACATCCAGAAGATAGATTGATCTATATGCTGCGGGACCTTGTGCTGGTCGTCCTCCATTATGGTGAATAATGTTTAGTTTTATTTCCCCGATTAGAATTGGCCGTATAGCGTTTGAGACAAATATCTTGAGACATTCGGGAAAAGTTTGCATTTTGTACGTTTTAGTTTAGGTAATTTCTAATGTATACAATATTTTCTTATTTATTTTTTAATTCTTATCCACAAACAGCATAAATTTAAAAAAGTCCCCATAATTATCTATTAGTTCTTAAAAGGTTGCTTTGAGTTATTAAAAATGATCATGACAATTTATATGGGTATTTGCTGTATCAAGTAAAACATGTTTAAAAAATATATGTCAGTTTGTCGAAATGACTGCATATCGTATCGAATGGGACTTTTACAGATTGGTTCTGGAAATTGTAGAAACTACTATGAGCTGTTTCTTCCCGAGAAAGCGCATATATACATTCACTTCAATTCAGATATAATATAAAAATCCCGTGAGTGGTCCAAGTGCAAAACACTGTGATGTGTTTAAAGTATTTCATATTTTTATAATTATTAATTTAATTTTGTTTGTCATATAAATGGGGGAACTGAGATTT
This sequence comes from Octodonta nipae, assembly GCA_034190945.1. Lineage (NCBI taxonomy): Eukaryota > Metazoa > Arthropoda > Insecta > Coleoptera > Chrysomelidae > Octodonta > Octodonta nipae. The sequence continues at coordinate 115,972,450 of CM067219.1, read as the reverse complement.
TTACTCTGAGACTGTAGACAAACGTTCCTGATTATTATTGAAGGTAAACAAGCCGGCCGGGCGTTCGTATAATCTGTGCGTTAAAACATAATTATTGAAAATAAAAATATTTTGTTTGCAAATTGCAGGAGGAAGAATTTGAGGGGTTAAACAAGTTGTAGGTGAATATGTTAAATATGGTGAAAAAATTAATATAATAGTGACAGATGTAATTTACATCTCTTAGATTAAAGATATTTAATTTATATCACAGTTTGGTAATAAATACCATATTTTAACAAAAACTCCATATATTTCAACATCAAACATTTCAGTATCAGAATGAAAATTATGTATGAAACTGAAATACTTGTCAAATTTCTGACACTACTAATTGGCCTATCGTTGCATTATAAAATTTGCCTCAACAATGTAGTTATATATATGAAAAATTGAAACGTTTGATGTTTTGAATTGTTTACAACCTTTGTTGAAAAACGTTGTTCTCAAAAAATCTGCAATTGTCGGATATTAAAAGCGTCATTTTGGAATTTCATATTAAACGCAATATTAAATACACTGCTTCGGAAAATTTAATTATAATATCAATCGATTTCTTACAATATGATTTGGATCAAATTTATAATTGGTCAGTAGAATACAAATAAATGCTATATCTTTGGATATCATTTATCATTCATAATTCTTGAAAATTCAATAAACCTTCAGTACTTGTAAAATTATTTAATATATTTGTTAGAAGTATACCAGATAATGCTGCAATTGTTTGGTCCACAATTTACGAAAATAAAAAGAAGCACTATAGAGAGTATGCAGAAATTTTTAAAGATATGTGTATTACAAAAAAATACGGACCATACATATATGAGGGCTATTCCTTAAGTAACATAAAACAAATTAAAAAAAAAACCGAAGGATATCAATAGTACTTTTCTTACTACTACTTACTACTAGACACCAGTGTCGATATTCCTCAAAGGCGTATTAGTAACTTCTCATTTTTGGTACCTCAGTAATTTAATAGAAGTAATAGTTTATTTTTTATTGCTAATATATGTACCAGCTTAGGGTAAGAGACTCAAGCAAATAAAATTCTAAGGTTAGCAAATAAATTGCTAACAAATAAAATTAATAAACTTAAGCAATTAAATACTTTGCACTGTTAACTGATTTATTATTTTTTTTACTCTCCTCTCTATTGAACTTAGATTCAGATATTATAAAATTGTATAATAGTTATTTGTAATTGGGGATACCTATCCCTGCTGATTATTTTAAATAAAGGAATAGTTTATTAAATTAATAAAATTTTGATAAATTCCATTATGTGAAAAGAAGTGGGCGCTGTTCTATAATATAGGACAGCTAGTATTTCTTATTGCATTAGAAATAATCGATTAGAGGTTTTAACCCAAGAAGGTTACTTTTTTCCAGCCTCATAGAGTCAAGATTGCCTCATTTTAGTCGTAAATTTACTTTGACGCTCTTGAGGTAGAGCATAACAGCTTCTCGTTGTTGCCGATAATAATCTGCTTTAATTTTTATGTCAGCTGCATTTATCATAATATGCCATTGCATATAGCCTAATGAGTAGGCATACCGAGGGATCAACAATTAATATTTAATATGCAGGTGACGATATATTTTTTTGAACAGAGTCAGTTTCCTCAAATCTTCGCACAAATCTGTAAATAAGAACAGCAACGATTATTCCTTCCAGAACTATAGGGTTTGTTTAGACGAATGTTGGTGTGTAAAATTTTTAAAACACGGAATTGTACCTGTTAGTGTTATTTTTCCAACATTAATGTAGTTAACTGCTATGGCATTGATGCTTACTAAAACTAAAAGAATTAATATTTTAATTTTACGCTTATATGGAAACAAACAAAAAACTTATTGTGAAGTTGATAAATTAGCACTTGTTAACTTGACAAGAAAATAAAGAAATCTACAGTACACAGATCTACTTGCCGATATCAGCAAACAGGAAAATATTAAAACCAGCCTGAATCTGGTATACCAAATCTGCATCATGACGAAAATCCAAAGATTAACAAATATCTGTGCAAAAAGTTCTCCAACATGAGAAATTAAAACCCTAAAGAATTTTATTTCCTGATAAACCTAGTTTCTGTTTAAACGGTTAGTTCAGTAGGCGTAACTGTAGGATCTGGAGCAGAAATAATTCCCATCTGACAGAACAGTTGCATGCTCACCATATACGGAAAATTATTGTTTGATGCGGTTCACTTAACATCCACATTATTGGTTTATGTTCTATCGACGGGAACATAAATTTGAATGTGAATGAAATATGGTACCAGTAAGATGGAGTGCCCTCACATTATTTAAGAGAAGTGTTGCTATAGCTAAACAATATTTTTTCTGGTCGATGGAATGGATGGAAAGAAGAGGTCATATAGAATGGCCACCTAGATGTCCAGGTATACCGCCACCAGATTTTTTTGCGGGGTCATTTAAAATTCCGTCTTTATCAAGGCTTCCCAGGTAATACAGTGGGGCACATTATGAACATTTAATTTCTATCAGACTATCAGTACATTATTATTCGTCTCTAGCAGCCGTTTTTGTTACATACAATTTAATTTTCTTTTCGTTGGTATTGATGGATCTTATATCATCATAATTAAAATCAACTTTTGAATTTTCGTCAAGAGGCTGAATTATATTAAATTTTGACTCGGCACAGTTGTTGGTTGTTTATTTAATTTCCCTGTTTGTTGATACCGGTGGATTGTTCTCAATTGTATAGAATTTTCAATTTGCTTGTCAATTAATTACAAACTTTGCATACCAATAATCGTAACTGTTCTATCTCTAAAAGTGCTGGTATGTTAAATCTCACAAACGATAAAAAAAGTTGGCCTATGTTTGATCGGTGTATTGACGTTCAAAATAGCTATTGCAAGTTAAGTGATCTTATTTAACATATTTCAATGTGCGAATCTGGGAAAACATCTATAAACGCGGCAACGTCGAAAATGATTTGATTTACTTGAGCGTGTTGAATAATAGTTGTACACCCAATTGTGTAATTTTAGCATATGCTGTTTTCATATTAGAGGAGGGTGCCAGTTACTCGTATTTCTGCTAACCCTGAATATACACCTTAGAAACTTTACCTACATACAGTGTTGCCAACATTAAATATTTTCCTGCAAAATCGGGATACTTAATTTGAACGATTTTATTCTCTGCTGGGGAAGGGAACGCAATGCGTTGTTTGTGTGTTTTTTTTGGTTTGAAGATATATTTCCTCAATAGGATTTATTCACCACATTCAATGCATTCAAAAAAGTCATTTCGTTTGGGACCAGCGATTTCTTTCGCAATAATACGAACTGCGTGGAACAAAATTTATTATCAATAGCGGTTTGTTTTTCCAATCAACTGGATACGGTGTGAGGGGACTGCGGAAAGAGAAACAAAGCGGGATGAGTAGAGGCAGGAACGGGACGAAGAAGAGACACATAATCGGAAGATTATGCAAATGTAATTTTGTTTGGGATATTGGATTTATGAAAATACCTTCGGCGGTGGCAGTGCTTCAATGCTCGTATGTATATATTGATGTATTTATGAATGCGTAGTATAAATATGGTAACAAGGCTTTTGTTGGTTAGAATAATAAACTCCGCTCTTCTTTTTTGATAAATGATGAGTGAAAAATGAATCGTTGAGCCTCTCTATAAATATTTTGGAGGCAGAAATATTACATATTCATGATTCCAGGCAAAGGACCTTTGTGACCAGCATATCGCTTGAACAAATAAATGTACATGTTGTTCAGACCAACATTTGACAGTAATTTACACAGAAACCTGAAACCTAAAATTAAGCATTAATCACAACCGTAACAGTCCAGACGACACTGTTTGTCACAGAATCTGCAGCAGCATTCCGTGTTTTTCGGTGATTTAAGTGATTTAAAATTTTTACATTGACAGTATTTAATTTGTTAGGTTAAGGTTAACTATGTTCTGCATTATATTATGAAGAAACAGGATCAACAAATATTATTTTCAAATAGAGAGGTATGTAATATTTTACCAAAAAGTAATTATATGAGAAAAACCTTTCAAATTTCCATGATTTTATTTTTTAGGTAAACCTGATCTTGTAGGCTAAATAATTGGGTGTAGACATTTTTTTAACAGAAGACATGGATCACAAACTCCAGAAAATAATTTACTGTCGCAGTTACAAATGATGATACATTATTGAATTTTTATGAACAGCTGGTGATGCAAAAATAAAATTGTATAACTACATCCTTTAAGTATAATGTAAATAGAAAATTCCATTTAAAAATGTTGCAGTACTATATATATATTATTCCACTTTGCCGTAATTTAGTATCAGTCAGGAGTTGAAAAACATTTATTTCATGCCCTGGATATTGAGAACCTAATACTAAATATTTCATTGTTGGTGATTACAATCTACCTGAGGCCTGCTGGAAAATTTGCAATTTAGATTATACAGTAAGTACAGTGTCCTATTTGTTCACCAGGTTATAACCGCAGTGAAACACATGTTTCTCAAGTGTTAGTCTGAAGTTGGTAGACAATGTAACTCGTTCCTCGAAGTTTCCTTGGACTTCCATCGTCTTGAAGTGGTTGATCTCACAACGTTTCAATAGCTGTGTATCTGCTATCTTCATCAGGTGAATGATAGGAAATTCAGATAAGTTTCGACGTTGAAAACCTTTTCACGAACGTACCACTAGATGAATCTCTCAACATAGTGAGAAAGAAACTTTCTGAAGACGAAACCCTGATGGAGAGGACGGAGCTGCCAATAGACTCAATCATGGACTTGCTTGAATGTTGCCTCAAAAACTGCTACTCTCAGGAGAAGGACCGGTTCTTCATGCAAGAAGATGGATTGCCTCTGGGTTCACCGTTATCACCAACCATCGCCAACATCTACATGGAATGGTTCGAAGAACATGCACTTAGAAGTTACGAGAAGCAGCCTAAGCTATGGTTGAGGTATGTCGATGACACCTTTATTATTTGGCAACATGGAAGGACAGAACTACAGGCATTCCTGGAGCACCTGAACCAAACCCAACCATCAATTAGATTCACCATGGAGATGGAAGAGAGTAGGTGGTGACCATTCCTTGATGTAAAGTGTCAAAGGACTAGGACCGGGATGCGAACAACAGTCTACAGGAAGGCTACTCATACAGGATTATACCTTCACTACAATTCCAACCACCCATCAGCAACGAAAACTGGCATCATTAAAACACTAATCCATAGAGCTAAAAATATCTGCAGCACACCAGAAGCCCTCAAAGAAGAAAAGTGAAATTTAGAGAAGACGTTTTGGCGACTGGATATCCGGAAACGATCATTACCAAGGCGGTTGATAAGCTGGACAAACCACCTAGGCTGGAAGAGGACACCACGGTAGCAACTCTACTATTACCGTATACTAAAGGCTTGTCGGAGAAACTTAGAAAAATTGCACACAGCTATGGAATCAGAATGATTTTCAAAAGCAACAACACCTTGAGGAGCATGATAACAAGAACGAGGCACGAGGCACCAGCAATACCAAATAACTGTATATACATCAATGTGGCAATCTTTACATTGGAGAGACAAAGCGACCTCTGGACACCAGAGTTATGGAACACCGCACAGCTACTCAAAGGGCGGATATAACAAAGTCTGGGCTAGCTAATCACGCATGGAGCGAACACCATAATATCAACTGGGATCAGGCCAGAGCAATTCACAAGGAAGAACACTGGTACAAAAGAATATTCATAGAGACAGCATATATAATCTGAAACGAAAATATAATTAGCCTGCCCAGCGTCCAAATTAAAAATATTGGAAAGCTCTTCTTCGGCCTCTGGACGCTGATTGGACCAGATAAGGCCCAATGACCATGACCGGTTAAGGGTATAATATAAATACGACAGATAATCTGATGACGATAGCAGATACACAGCTATTGAAACGTTGTGAGACCAACCATTTCAAGATGATGGAAATGAAGGAAACTTCGAGGAATATGTTTCTCAAATTTGTTTCAAGACAATAGTGTAATGAATAGTCTGGGTGTACTACTAATCACAAAGATATTTCAATTGGTCCAGCTATTAACCTATTGTACCGTCAATATTACCATTACTATCAAATTCCCATGCTGAAGTATTGGAATTGAAACTAATATTTTTTAAATTTGCATTAGGTTCTTATGAAGCTATTAAATATTAATTGTCAACAGTTAACTGGTTCATTTATTTAAACCATAACAGAGAAAATGTTGCAGTACAAAAAATGTGCCATATTATTGAATTTATAGATTTTATAGACTTTTTGTTCATTTGCTGTTTTTAGTAAAAGTGCTAGAAGTTATTGTTTTGTAAGTTGTTTTGCTTATACAGTGTGCTAATTAGGACAAATAACAAAAATGAAATATATATTGTGAAATTAAAAAGGAGGATGGCATTTAAATTTTTTTTCTAACTTATTCCACAGATTCGGTTACGCCTTGTAAAAAAAATCTGCAAGAAATTTACGAGTACATTCAGAATAAAGTATAATTGTGCAACTGCAATGAATCATAAATGTACAATACAATCTCTTTATGTAGTACAATACATACATGCACATTAATTCATAAATGTATTCAGTGCTGTCTGCATTCTTCTCTTTTCATCAAATACAACTGGATATTGGCTTTCAAATCGGCAAACCTGCAAAATTCTTTGCCACATTTTGGTATCATCATTTGTAACTGTGACAGTAAAATCTTTTCTGGAGTTTAAAAAAGTCTACACAAAATTCTTTAGTTGAACAAGATCAGTTTTACCTAAAAAATAAAAGCATGGACATTTGAAAGGTTTTCCTCTAAATTAATTACTTTTTGATAAAATACCACATACCTCTATTTGAAAATAATATTTGTTGATAATGTTTTCTTGTAATATAATGCAGAATGCAGTGAATAATTTGTGGAACTTAAGTTAACCTTAACCTAACGAATCAAATATTGCCAAAGTCAAAATTTAAAATCACCGAATGCAGCCGAAGATACTGTAACAAATAGTGTCGTCTCTCCAGTTCATTGAAAAGGTAGATAGATACTGCGAGTCAAAAGTCCCCTCACCCCATTCGATGCGATTATACTCACACCAATAAAATTTGGAGTATGAAAATAAATTCTACTAATAGTAACAGATGACGTAACAGTAATAGATGACGTCACAGGGCCACTGCTAAATAGGCTCTTTTAGTAAGTGACAGTTGATTTGACAGTTATTGGGAATACCTACTCAGGCACATACACTAAGTTTGGATTTTGGCCAATTTTGAAGGATAAATTAAACAAATAGGTACTAAAATTATAATTTCACATAAACATGTACTTAATTAAAGGAATTCTTACAAGTGTTCAAAATGTGCTCCATTTACTTGTTGACATAAATGTTAGTATATTCTTGTCGTACACGTTCGAATGCTTCAGCTGAAACTACCTTGCATTCTTCAATAATTCGTTGTGTTAAAACATTAATATAATTCGGTCCTGCAGCCCAAACCCTGGATTTAAAGTTTTCCTACAGATAAAAATCTAATGGTGTTAGATCCGGTGACCGAACTGGCAATTTTATAGTACCTCAATATCCAATCCATCCCTCACGAAATTCCTCAGCCAGGTCACGTCTTACTCTACCATAATGATGCACAAATCTCAAAAAAAATCTAAATTGTGGAATTCGTATGGATTGTCTTCCAGAATTTGAAGGTTCAAGTATGTGATTTTTCAAAATGCCTGTCAAAACAGTCACGTTTTCTGGAAATTGGGAATGTTTTTCACGATATGTGTGAGGATTTGTGTCACTTCAATACCATACAGTTTCCGTGTTACATTTTCATTGACAAAAAAAGTACTTTCATAATTAAAACATATAGTTTCTGTGTAGTGTAAGTTTGATTAATTTTATTTGACATACTTTCATAGAATTCTAGTCTTTCGTCGGATTCGTCATTTTTAATTTGTATGGGTGCTTTTTTTAACAACACTCTACTTATTGAATTTGAATAACTTCAAAGATAGATGCAATATTAGCTATAGAGGAAGTTGGGTTTACTTCTATTTGTGCAATTATGTCAATTTTCTGCCATTACTAATTATTTGTCAACCAAAATCGTTTGGACATAGGACACCGGACATTTTATTTTACAGGCGAATTCGAATGTGCAGTTTGAGTGGGGATCACATAAAAGTACATTTATGCGTACACAAATGCAGTTCTTACCTGTTGTTTTGGATTCAGCTTGTTATTAATCCAGCAGCGTAGGTGTTGGGTTTTGCTTACTTTGTCTAGCATTAATCCATAATGGTTAAAGGAATAATTTGGGATCTTGAAATTCTCATTATTTTTGTTGTCGTGGTATTTATTCTCATGCCAAACTAAGGGACTGTGTTGTTTAGTTTCTCGATATGGCGTTGGGAACCTACCAGACTATTTACTGTATCGTCACTGTGTACTGTCCAAAAAATTCGTGAGGACGAGCCATAGCATTCTAGATTTAAATCTTTCTATCACAATTTTTAACAAAACACCTTCTCTATAGAGAGGACGAATTTTATATATTTTGGTGGTGAGAACATATTTATTCAGCTAAACAAGATGATAATAATTATTTACTATTTAATAATTAACTTATTACAAACAAACTGACTAAAAATATTCAAAGTTTGTGATAAAATTACAACTTATATTTATTCCCCATACTCAATTATACCAAATCCATATAAAACACAAGATCCTAGACTCTTAAGAAGATTAATCCTGACTTGTTTCGACGACATATAGGTTCAATTTGTTACCGAGAAAGCCTCCTGAAGATTGTGATAAATATCTAGTTGGAATTCGACAGATTTATTTCTCTAATCGGAGTAGTATAATCGAAAGGGAAATTGGTTATTGTGTCGCCTATATATCAACTAGATCTGGTTGTTAAAGATAGAATTCAGTTATAGGATAAAAACAAAGTCAGTCGAAACGATTCTAAACAATTGTTATACATTATAAATTTTGCACCGCTTTCATTATTATACTTCAGTTTCTTTATAGATATATAAAAAGCCATGGGTGGATCCAAGAAGGGGGCTACTGGTGCGTTCTCAAAGTTAGTAAATTTAATATTAAAACGAGGTAACATTAACTGCACGAGCTTAGAATTAGGTAACTTCTACGGGTTTGAACCTCAGGACGCCTATTTTAAATGTAATAGCCTAAGAAATTTGCGTTTTAATTTATAGTTAGGTAAATTTAGAACAGAATCGTCCCGAAACATGAAATCGCCCACCGGAACACGTGTCTGGGTCCGCCCCTGTACAAAGCACTTAAAATTCTATTCTATTTTTATTTATATACCTAATAGCTCTTTTATAAAATAAGAATAAAATATTCAATTAGTCTGTATAGATGTGTTTTATGAGTGTTCTATTCATTGAGGAGAGGCAAACTGATTATCTTAAAATAGAAAAAAAATGTTAGATAGTCGATTTCAAACATTTTTATTATTAATATGGAAAGAAACGACTAAAAGATCTTCATAGATTGAAATAATAAATTTTACTTTTTTCTCTATTGAAGACTTCGAAAAAATACGATTCTGATTAATATATAAGTACTTTTATTTCAGGCAATTGAATACAAACTATGTGTTAATCTAGATTTTTAGGATTGAGCTAATTATAGAACAATTTAAAAAAACCTCCTAATATTAAATTTTCGGGGAAGTTATATGAGAAATAACAAATAATTTTTGAATAATTTATGTAATGGATCAAATTAATAAAGACATTAAAGAACATATGTGAAAGGCAACTCAACTCACACTTCCGACATCTCACAAACTAGTTAGTCTAAAATTTTGAAAAAAGATTTATATAGCCTCGTTCATCGTTTTATCGTTTACAAGGCAAAATAATAATATGTAACAAACTTCAAATTACAAACTAATTGCAATATTTTTAAGGGTGTAATGTATCAAATGAAGGCTGTTGTTTTGAGAATTATAAGCGTACACTTTTTACCCGTTCCGCCCTCGTTTATCATTAAAGTTGCAGAAATTAAAATGTTGAGAACAAATGTTGACTGTTGTGAGACACCCGGTTGCAAGCAAGTTACTTTCGAATTGTGTGAAATTAGGTTTCGATTTTTGTTTTCTCTTTCGCTACTCTTTTGGATTGAACTGTTGCTTATCTGTAATGTATACAAACAGTAAATGGTAAACTCTTAAATCGCATTGAACGTATTTATGTAAACAGTAAATAATTATATCAAGTTACACAATTGTATTAATATACTTTTCTAGTTTATTTACTTGTTTCGCGAATATGCAATAGTGAGACAATGTCATTAAACTTGATATAAAACTTGATGAAATAAGAAATAACTTTCTACGAGTTCAGTATTGAGGTAATACAACCGGCATTGCACAATGCTCATCTGCTCGAATTACAATACTCGCAGAGAGACAGTCGAATGGAGGTATCATAACGCTTCTTATGTGAAGATTTCTATCAGTCAATTCGTTCTGCAAGCGGCACTAAGGAACTTCATGTAAAAAAAGTAAGTTTACGGAAAAGCAAGGCATTATTTTTGGAGGACAATTTAGAAAATTAAATTAATTTTTTTTCAGGCGTAGCAAAATCGATCCATTCCCTCCTTATCTGCGAGAATACTGAACCTAACTTTTAATTCCTTCCTCAGAGTTTACAGAAAAAGGGGGGAGGCCATAAACCTAAAAAATAATTATTATAAGATACGAAACCTCTAGTATGTGAGCTCAACTCTCACTTGATTTTAATTAGTTTTCATATTTTTAGGGTTCCGTAAATACAATATACGGATACCCTTATAATATCACTCCGGATTTCTGCCTCTGTCACATCACAACAATTTTCTCCTAAACTATTGGACGGAAGATGTTGAAATTTGGTATCAATGTATAGTTTGGTGACCCGATCAGGAGTACTTATCGTAGATGAAGAAATTTTGATTTTAGGGGTACTTTTGGGGGGGAAAAACTAAACAAATCGACAGTTCCCCCCCCCTGATCTCTGAAACTACTGAGCCTAAAATTTTGAAAAAATAGGAAATATAGAGCGTTGCGCGAACTTTACAGGAAAAATAAGGAGAAACCATTAATATTAATTTTGGGGGTCAAATTATAGAATTAAATAAAAATTAAACGGAAAATAAAAAAAAAAAATTAACGCATCATGCAATACATCAAATGAAAGGGTTTATTATGAGGAATACAAATATATGTTTTTCTTATTTTTAAAATTAATTGTTTACAAGATACTAAAGATATAAAGAATTCTCATTTCTCGCTTTATTTCCGAAACCTTACTACCTAATATTTTGAAAATAAATAGGGGTATTGGGGCTCACTTGAAATTTATAAGAAAAATTATTAGAAAACCCCCATAGTAATTTTTGGGAACAAATTATACAATTAAATGGAAAATAAAAATTCAGTTTTCAAACGCATCATATCAGATAAAGGGCTCATAACGTAAATTACAAATATATCATATTTTTAAATCTTTTGTTTAAAAAATAATAACAAAAATATTAAACATCGACTTAATTCCCACTTTAGAAACTACTATTTAAATTTTGAAAAATATATTTTCTTTGTATTTTTAAATAATTTGAATAAGAGATTGAATAATTTATAATTTAAAACTTGACCTATTTTGCCCTATATCTTCCAATCTACAGAGCCTAAAATTCAGACACTAGATTACAAAAGGCTTCCTTGAAAGTTTATTAGTAAATTAAAGCTCCAATGTTAATTTTTGGGGGCCAAATTAGCAAATTAAATACATATGTATTCTTATAAAAATCAAGCGAATCCTGAAGCAGATAAAATTAAAAAGTCTATGTGTGGAAAATGAAAGTGTATATTTTTCATAAATTTAAAACGCTTCCTTTAAAAGATATTAGGGTAAATATAAGAAAATGCACTCATTCCCTGCTTGTCTGAAACTGGAATATTACTATGCTAGTCCAACTCGGACTTGACCAAATTATTTTTTTAATTAGTGTATTGTATTGGATATTATTAAAATTAATAAAATCTTATCACTTATTTTAATAAAAAAAGTTATACTAGCACGAAACTAATAAAATATTTAGCAATGGTAATAAAGTAATATTTCTTTTTTTATCTCACATACCGAGCTTCAGACAAATACTTTTCACAATTTCTCAATTTTCATGTAGAATAGCACGTGTGAAAATTTCATCGTTATGAGCAGTTTTAAATAATCTGTCTAGACCATAAAAAAACACAAACACAGAAATGCGAGAAGTCATAAAGATGTAAGATCGCGTTATCTGCTTGGTAGCCCAACTGGACCGCTGGAAACGTTGGAACGTTCAGCCAGTAGAAATGCGGCAACTTGTTGCGGTTAAATGAATGTTTTCATTAATGTCTTGTTTGTGCCTACTGGCTTTTCCACTTTCGGTTTTTGAAGTAGAAGGGTTTTTCGAATTTTATTTGGTTTTATGGGAAATTATTCATTTAGATTGAAATCCGAGTAAATTTTTGTTTTATATTTCATTTCCGTATCTCGGGCATTTAAACAAAAATTCTTCGTAGTACACAAAACATACAACTGAAATCTCAAAAAATTGAGCGGGCAAAATGTTTTGAGGGTGTAATAAATTGTATATTGGAGAAACATTTAGCCTTTTAGATGTTCGAATAAACCAACATACATTTTATATAAAGAAATGCAAATTCGGAAATTTTATAATTATAAAATTTATTTAAATGAAAAACATGATTAATTGGTTAAAATTGAATCTTGAAACCACAAGTACCAAAATTTCGGGGGGAAATCGGAGGCCACCAAGATTTATGAACTGGATTATCGACACAATATTATTCTAGAAGTTAGAAACTTTTATTTAGTTCTGAATTGCAGGCATAAGGTGCCTCGAACTTTATTGCATGTATTTTTACATGTAACGTCCACGCAAATACATTTACAAACATCTGGTACCTTCATTAACTTTTGGTCTTGTGTGAAGTCTCAAAAATAAACGACAGGAATATTTTCAGTTTATGTGTTGTAATAGTTAAGGAATCTGGTATACGTCATGCCAGTGTAAGTGTAATGATATTTATAATAAAGAATATCGCTAGGTCTTCACAACTGATTAATATTTCACTGTATGAAGAGGCGAATCGTGATATCTGTGCAAGGCTCAGAGTTTTATACTCAATGAGCATGACTCTAGTACTGAGTCAGAGAGAGTCCTTGAACAACGCTTTGCTTGTGAAATTAATTTGTTTTTGTTTATAAAATCGAATTTGTTAATTTTGGATGAGAAACTTTTAATAATTATATATTTATGAAGAATTTTACAGACTATAAGACAGCATTAGTTGCTAAATGAGAAGTCAGCAGTTAAATGTTGAATAATAGACTTTTTTCTTTTACATTATTTAGTTAAAAGAAACAAAATAATGAATGCTGTTGGACAAGATGGAACACTAACAGTCTTCAGTATTTTGTCTTCACCAGCACAATCGAGATAAGGCTTGTTTATGCAAACATTGCAGCTACCTTCAAAATTACAGTCAGATTATTATTCTTCCTTTTCGTATTCATTTTTGTTTTTGATGCTTTTCCTATTTGTTTCAGGATCTCTTTTATTATTCCGTCTTGTTCTTTTGTAGATAGCTAGAGTTTGTCATATTCTCTTTCATGTTCCCTCTTCTAAGCGTTTTTTATTTTTTGTCATATTAGGTGGAGCATGAAATATCCTGAAATAAATACTCTTAGTAATGAATTGGGTTCTGTATATTTCATATTGTAGGTGAAATGCTTGATTTCGTAAAATTCGTAGAGGTATACATACGTACGGTATAAAAGTTCTCTGGGTCATCAAGTTCTAAATTGTCCCTTGCATACAATATGATAGACAAAAATACTATAGTGTGCCTAATTGCTGACAGTACTGCTTGCATTTATAGTCAATTTCTAAAAACGAGGGCGGATCTCAATTAGCTCAGATTTTTTTTAATCATGTATGATATCTAATTTATTCCCTGATTTTGAACCGATTTGGACATTTAAAATAATTAGTTCTTTATTTAATAGAGTGTACATCATGATAGGTGAAACTTGAGAAAGTAATTCTACTGCAGCATTAAAGTTACAGATTTCTCCTAAACACCTTACCCATTTAGATAGTTTTGAAATAGCATTCTGTCAAGAAAGATCCCAAGGTGTTCCCTTTATAACTTGTAACATGTAAGTCTGAAGCTGGTTGTAACATGTAGTTTTTCAGAAAAGTAACGAAAAATACAATATATCACATATACTATCGAAGTCTATCTGACATTTCTTCACATATATTTAAATTCCAACGTAGTAACAAGAGATCTGACGAAACCGAGAGCCCTTACTGACAAATTTGAATTTTTTTATGACAATGTTATACAAACAAATTAAAAATTAAAAAATAATCTTGTTCAAAATTTAAATAAATATTTGAGATAAATTAACAAAACAGAATATTATACAATAAATAGCATAGTCATAGTTGTTAGGTACCTACACCTAAAATAATAAATATAAACAATAAAATATACTTATTTTGTTCAAATTAACTACCTACCCATCTTGTACATTTTTGAAGTCGGTTTTAAGAAACAAACAGGTTTGAGGATCATTAGATTTGTAGGCAATGCAGGGTTTTAAGTTTACATTTATTACTTTGTGTGTAGGCACCTACTAGTGTGAATGCGATATTTGTTGAATGGTTTTATGTTATGTTAATTATTTTGAACGTTTTAGTTATATTTTAAAGGTCGGTTATAAATGTTTAACAAATAGTTATATACAGTCGTATATATAATGAAGTTTATGGTGCTTTACTAAAATTTTGAGGTTTGCCACAGTTGTGTGGCTGATAGTCTAAAAGACAGAATAATGTTTGTTTACCATGACGCTGGGCTCTTTTGAAAGTGCACAATTTCACATTTGAATTACAAATTTGCGTTTTGATATAATTTTCGGTTACAATAAAATCCGATAGAGATTCGAAATGATGTTCAAGTACAGCAATTATTCATAAAAAATACCATAAATATATAGAAAAATATATTTCAGCTATTTTTCGGACACAACATATATATAAGCAACGCGTGAATCAATTTTCTTGTATTTCCTCGGGACATTTAATTTAATTATTACGTTGCCTTTAACCTGAATGAAAGCGTTTTTTTGTTCTTTTTAGCTACATAAACGACTTTTAATACAAAATCTGTATTCATGTAGAAGTCAATTTCCACTTCCTTGAAGATTTTGAACGAAAATTGTTATAACTTTTTTAATTAATTATTTCGTACAAGTTACCAGACCAAATTAACCAAGTTAGAATGGATTAGTCGAACGAGAAAAGAGGTAGGAAGTTTATGTAGTAAGTTCCCAAGTCGTTGTGAAGTTTTGATAATACTTTTGGAATGAGAGATTATTAAAGGTTTTGGTGTATTCATCAAGCGGGGAATGTTAATCTGAAGATAATTGGATAGAATACCATACCTTGATTAAGTTAATGGTTATGGTTCATATTTACACCCTTCAATATAAATTTTTAATTCGTTGTTTAGTAACGTTTAGTTATCAGATTATTATACATAAATTAATTTCATTATCGTACACAGATGGTTTATAAAATTATGCTACTTTCTAGTCATCTATAGTGGTTTAAATTGGGTTAAAGAGTTTAAAATAATTAACAAAACTTAATCTAAAATGATCATCTACTGTGTATCTTTTCACAAAAGAACGACAATAATCGCATATTCACAGTTCTTAGATATTTACTCACACTACGAACTTTAACAAATATTTTTTATGTAAAAATAAATTACCTATGTGTAAGTCCCTGTAAGCAAATCATAGTAAGTAATCTAGCATTTTCATATATGTTAGGAAATCAAACTTAATTGTTGCCTAATTGTTTCACTTTCGACAATGACAGACACAAACGCACATACTATCAATACAAATACTGAATCACAACTTTGGGAGACGAAAACGTCAATTTGCATGTCACGGGTAGTTTGGCGGTAATAGTATACCAAGTTTATAAAGCCTGTTTTACGAACTACAGAATGAATAGCACGATTTATTAAAAAGAAAATACCCTTTTACAAACACCCTGTATTCATCAATTTAGGATTTACTGGATTCTGCTCTTTATGGAAAACGGAAAGTTTCACGTCAACAAAAAAATATATGGGATCACTTGTGAGTCTACCTTAATGTAATACTTTTTTTGGAATTTATACAATTCCCGGATTGCAAGTCAATGTATTGGTTGTAAGTGAGGACTTTCATCAATTGTTTAATGATTTTACCACGAAATGAATACAGACTTCTAGGACTCTCTGAGAAAACTAACACACAGGCATCCCAAATGGAGAGTTGTGAAGAATAACACATAGTAAGACTACTCACAATTTGGAATCTTGGGTTCAGTGGATTGAAAAATCTTGAACACAAATATTATAATTGCTTTGATAGGTTTTACCTAATCTAACCTAACCTAAGAATTCTAATGTGACATTTCTTTCCTAGTAATCACAGGGAAATATCATTAAGCACCGTACGCCTGGTCATAAAAAATGCATAAATGTACCTGTCTCAATTCATAATTAAATCTGACTCAGAATTGAGCTAAATTTTACCTTTCTTAATTTTCTCGGATAATATACAATTCACGTAGTTTGTTAAATCCCTTGGCTATAAAAAACAATTTCAAAATTTAACTATATTAGAGAAAGAAGAACAAAATACGAAACGAAAGTCAATAGAGTCTGCTTTAATTCTATTAAATAAAAACGCTTGCATCGCTATTACCTCCGTAGAATTCAGTCGTTTCTGGTTGTCGATAATTAAGGAAGAAATTACTAGTTACATGTCCTTACGAACAACCCAGCATCGGGATAGTTTATTAGGTTTTTCGTGCGTTTTTCCAATGATTTTAACGGGATCACTGATTAACAGAATTCCTAGATCGCATTTCTGGAGAATGCACTATCTTCTAACAAAATCGCACCTACGAGAGCCACATAAAATTTTCGAAATAACTCTTTCTAACTCTTACAATTTGATAGAAACTTTATTATTATTTGATGTTTACGTTAGATATTATTGTCAAACATTTTAATTTAAAATTTTACAATTTGTACTTTTTCATATAGTTTCTTTATTGTCATTGACAATGGGATGTGACCTAGATCCCCAACGTTTAGACATATACAGAATTTGCAAGAAGTATATCGTGATGTTATTCCCAACAGGTGCATAAATATTAACCAAATAAGTTCATGTGAAATTTAACTAGAATATGATTCTATTAACCTCAAATTTGATATTTCCAAGCAGAATCGTATTCTAGTATGATTTTCTCAGTGTAGAAATGTGATGAATTTATGGAAAGACTAGGGACGTTACGGTATCACTAAAGGTATCGATAGCGGTATCACAAGGAGTATCGAAACAAAAGTATCCATACTCCTGTTAAAAGTAGAAGTAGATAACAATTTAGCCGGGGGAGAACCCTAAACTCCAGGAAAATATGAATTTAGCGGGCTGGTAACCTAAAATACGAATTTAGAGGGGGTGAATGCCATCAGAGGATCAAAATTACGAATTAGTATCGATACTGATTAAAACAAAAATATCTATATAGGTACCAATATATCAAGTTTCGATACTAGACGATACTAGTATCATATCAGTAGTATCGCAACATCCCTACCCATGACCTCTTCCTTTTCACAAACATGTAGGGACAAAAATATAGTTTTCTTGAGGATGTCGTAGTTGGGGAACAACAAATGCGAATGAACTGAAATTTTCAACCAAAATAAATATGAGTTTCTATTTTCACACTGAGCCCAGAGGTATCAGGAAATGCTTTCTGAACATTTAATTTTTCCAAATTTGCATACGAAGGAGACTTCGTGTAGATATAATGCCGCAGTTAGCTTTTGTTCTCAAATTTTATTTAATGCATCACAGGCAAACTAAAATTTAAACAAAAAAAACTTGCGATTTCCACAGAATTTTTTAAAGTAGGCCAGGTTTCGAGGTCAGTGGGACCTGAACTATTACATTTTAATTCAAATATTTATGATGAGATGATTTATTGGTTCTTTAAATTATTTCTGGGACATTCCTTAACCGCAAAGAGTGTACAGTATCCGAATCGGTATAGTCATTTGAGAGATATTTAAAATTAAGTCAAAAAATTTATATAACAATATAGTTTTTCTGATTTATCGACTTCATAACATTGAAAAATTTATGGAACCAAACTCGTTAGAATACAATTTCAAATCAAATCGGTTGTCAATTTTAAAAATCGATTAAAAACCATAAAGAATCAATCCCTAATTTATCTACAGAGCTACAAGCACAGAATTAAGTTCATGTTATAGAAATCTTTAAAACTGCAAAACGTTAAATAAAATCCTAAAGCATTACAAAGTATTGAAAAAGCATGTTTACCCTTAAATATACTTTATTAAACTTGTCTGTTTTCCAATACGAGCAGTAGTTATTGACGTTATAAAAAGCTACTACGTGTTCTAGATTTCGAGCACTGGTAGTAAAATTTTTCATTTGGTATCTGCTAAAGTGGATTATGACCTATTACATTAAATGCAGTTTATGCAATATGTCACTTAGCGATCTTTGGACAGCAAAAGTTAAAACATTAACAAAAATACTTATTTATCTAGTTGTTTATCAAATATGCTAGGATCCATTAATATTTAATTTTTTTCATGCTAAGGACTGCGAGCCGAATGCAGGATATTCCGTTGACCTGACAGGTCACCGGATTTGTGTCCACCTGAGTATTTCTTTTGGGGAAGATTTGCAGACAAGCGATGCTTAAGTGATAGGCTCAATTTCTAACGTAGTATTTGATTGCCAAGGTGGAAAAAATATTACCTCAAAAATACAGAAATATACCAACAACAATAATACTTAAAATTTTTTTATTTCTATTAAAGATTAGTTTTCTAATACAAAAATAAATGTAATGAAATTCTTTCTGATTTCAATATTCGCATGTATTTCAAGTTAATCGAAGGTACTCAAAATCTAGAATGAGGTTTTTTGATACATTTCGGAGGTAGTTTCTTCACAGATCATAAATATTCCCAAATTGAGCATTTAGTTAACACTGTTTATAGAAAACGTATTTACCTACGTCTATTTACTCTACTGCCCTTAAATTTAACAAAATACGAAAAACATAAAAAATCAGATCATGCCCATATCCCTAAAGGTTCCCAATAAAATCCTGAAAGCGATACATTTATATTTTATTCCATATTGACCAATACAGTTATTTTTGTTTCGGACCCTCCATTGTAAAAAATATAAGACATAACAAGTTTCGTATTTATATCAGTAATAGGGTTTCTGTGTTGGGCGCAATATGAGATTCTCGATGGTCATTTGAAATCTTATCACGCTTCGGGAGATGGAAATTCTCTGCATGATACGATTCTGATGACCATTTCCAAGGTTTTTGTTCCGAGATTGATGGAACATTGAGCCAAAGTGATACGGATTTCGGGGGAATTTCCAACCGTCGACGTTTTCTTTATATCGCAGTGCGGGGTTTTCCGTTTAAACGTGAAAGATCATTTTTCTAACTGCATTTCAATCAGGGGCCATTTGGGAGAATACGGGAAAAAGCGAGCCGTATGCTGGAATAATGAATAATGAGAATTGTTGCAGTTGCCGTTTAGTTTGCCAGGCAGATTGTGCTTTTGAATATTATTTTTTGTCCAATTCATAGGAGTTCATATAGTTTAATAAACAAAAAAAAAAAAAACATAATTCTATCAGTAGCGCACTATAAAAGTAATAAACAGCTGTTAAAAAAATTATTCATCCAGAATAGGTTTCAAACTCGGAAGTTTGAAGATCCAGGAATTGTAGCTTATAATAGTCGATTTGATTTGACATTGTTAATTATATTATATAGTTGTAAATAACGTTTAATACAAATAATTTAAAAAAATGAAAATTAATGTTTAAATATGTTTTGTACCCTATCACAGACCCTTTTATTTTTACCCTCAATAGCTGAGGTGTTATCCCCATCGAGTGAATCATGAACCATGAATATATACAAGCTATAAAACTTTGTGTTATTATATCCCAGCACGGGAATTTCAAACGCATTATAAATTAAATTTGGACTTTTTTTTGTAAAAATAATATCTATACTTTTTACAGGATTATATACTGAAACAACAATAATAAAAATATAAATAATGCGGTCATAATCTATCCATTATCTTTGAAACAAATTTTATTAGACCAACCAATCCCATCACCCCGAAAATAAATTCTGGCCAAACATCCGCATTTTTTCTAGTATTTGAAAATGATAATTGAAAATACAGCTACATAATAAGTATCTATGACCAAGGAAATACAATTTACTTAAACAGAAATTAATGAATACAAACAACAAAATGTATCTAGTTCATTTTTGAAGTCGGTGCCAAACTAATCTAAAATCCTGCATTGTTTTAATGTCTAAAATTAATCAAAGTTATAATAAGTTTTACATTTCAAAACCGGTTTTGAAGTGATAGTTTCTTGAGAATTATACTAAATACATGGGACATTAACTGTACAACAGCACATATTATAGGTTGTGTTAATTATTTTTGTGTAAGTATCTTGTAGATATACTTAATAGGTACCTATTTTCATAAATATTTACTTTGTAATGTTATATATTTAGTTACTACCGGATCAGCTGTGATTTTTTTTACATTCAAAGCCGTTTTAACAGCTATGCTTGTCATCTTGTGGCTCACGGATCACTCTATGAAGACTTCCGTTTTTAAAAATGCTTACATTTTATGGCAGTTTGGAGTTATGTTAAGCAAAAACTAAAATACTTATGCAGAAAGAGAATAAGCAAACCTACAAAATGTTAGTGTTAGCTCCACTTAACTTTACAGACATGCATGTAATATTTATTTATAATTAAACCTAACCTGTTAAATTTATACCACATTCTGACTTACACTAAAAACCAAATAATACTCGCTGTATGGTACATCTGCTTCTTCTTCTTCAGGGGTTTCTCTTGGTAGAGTGGCTATGGGTAAAGACCCTTGATACCATATACAAGTAATGAAATGTATAGTTTATGTATTACACCAATGATAAATAACTTTTAAAGTCCGAGCAAATATAATAACTAAAGACTGCCGCCTCTTGTATTGAAATAAACTAATGTACTTTGGTGATCCCCAAAATAATTGGTGATTTTTTGGTTAAACACATATTTGAACCGGCACTTGACTTGAATAAAACTTGTACTATTGCTTTCCATGAAATAACTGATATAACCGCATACTCAATGTAAATTGGGGATTATGTGCAATCTATATACAGGGCAGGGCAGCCTTGGACCTTCGGTTTTTCACTTATTCTAACACAAACCATCACTACCGGAGCGTCTTAATAACTTTTGAGTGTCTATGGGGACTAGCTAATACCTTTCTAGATCACCGAGAATATTATATATATTTTTTATAATTTTATAGAAATTTTTCCTTAACCTATCACACGCACACGTCTGGCCGCCCCACCATTTTTACCGGAAGTCCATGCTACATCTTCGTTGATGATAATCAAAATCGGTAACTAAGGCATATTGACGAATGACGAAAAACTGTGAAACATAAAAGCCTGTTTGAATGTGCTGTGAAGATGATGCGTTAGGCTAAAATATGAAAAATATTTAATTGAAAATTCAATTTATTCTCGAATCATTTCTCCATTCCCAGGGTTGGGGATACTAACAGTGAACATTTTCATAGTGGAAAATAATGACAAAAATGGTTTACTGAATGGTCTTCAGCGTCCACGAAGATTCATTAAAGTATTTTGGCTGATTTGTCATGTTTTCTACTTTTCACCATTCACCCCCTAATGTAGGAGATAATAACATATTAATATGTGTTTTCTTTATCAATAATGATTAACCTACAGTATGTATTAATATTTCTATTTTGCTTGGAGATATATCTACGAAAGTAAACCAAACCCTCTTATTAAAATTTGCAAGCATTCATCGCTCACTTTAACCCCTAGAATAGGCCTTTTATATAGTTTTTAATGTATCATACGCTTATATTTAGGCAAAAATTGAATTAATTTATCTATTTTTCTCGGAGATACTAGGTTCCTAACTCTTTAGAGATTTTTAATACATTAAACGCAAGGCAATATATTGTTTCTACTCGAGAACCTTCATCAGTTGCGCTCTCCGCAACTGATTGAATTCTCGAACAACGATTAATGTATATAGTACACATAATTTAAAAGCGAAATGAATTCCGACGTTTAGAAGTTTCAGGAAAATCTAACTCACAGAGACTCCAAATCGGGAGTCGTACTTTGTGTAATGCCGTTTCCTTGTGGTTCCTAGGATAGAAATCATACGAAAAAATTCGTAGGTTAATTAAAACCTATAAAAAAACTAAAATACTACAAACAATATCTTCTCTTGCGTTCAATGGAATAGAAAAGAAACTGCCATTTTTAAAAAACATTATATTTCTTAAAACGGTTAATTTTAGGTGAAATTTATATTTATTCAGTGGCATGTGGCTCTACCTTTTGGGTTACCCTGTAGACATGACAATATTTTTGTACTGAACCAGTATGAGTTATTTATACCTACATGGAAACATTATGACTTAATGAAACAATTATAAAAAACTAAAATATTGCAACTTATTACGCTTTTTAGACCGTAAAAAACTATTTCAAGATTGTCGTGGATTTTTAGCAGATTGCTTCGTACCCTCAGAGAGAAGAATTGTATTCCTAAGAGACTTGTTTCCGTAACGATACAAAAAATTACCTATCTATAATATTCCCTATGCAAAAGAAGAGAAATGAGAAACAAGGAAACTCGGAGTTTCCATGCACTCTTTTTGAAAATTATTCACCGTAGCAATTTTGCGGATATGCCTGAGGCAATACTCGTGACATCCAGTTTTTTCGTGCTACTTCGTAGCTGCAAATATATCTCTAATCTAATTTGTATTCAAAATAGATCGAAAATTGTCTCGTGATGTCACGTTCCCTACTTAATTTTAGGAAGAGAATATATCTCAACAAAACGGAAAATACATCTTTTGAAAAAGAATATATTTGGTTTGTTTTGTAATGCTACATAATTTGTTGACTGGTAAAATATATAACTAAACATACAATTTTTCGTATATCACGCAAAGCTTCTCATAAATTAATTACAGATCACCATAAATTAGAAAAAAATTGGGACACACCTCATTGTTAAGTCTTGGGGAAGCAGTCCCGTCCTTCAAGATAAACATAGACTTGAACTGTATTTTCTTTCGAATTCGACAGGTCATTAAGAATATGTTTTAATATAAATGTAAAACCAGTACTTGTGATATAAAATAGAAATAATTTGGTCAAGTGCGAGTTGGACTCGCATATTTAGGGTTCCGTACCACCTTCAAGATTCGAATATTCCAGTTTCAGACAAGCAGGGAATGAGTGCATTTTCTTATACTTACCCTTATATCTTTTAAAGGAAGCGTTTTAAATTTATAAAAAATATACACTTAGACTTTTTATATTATCTGCTTCAGGATTCGTTTGATTTTTATAAGAATATATATGTACTTAATTTTCTAATTTGGCCCCAAAAAGTAACATTAGAGTTTTATTTTACTAATAAACTTTCAGAAATGCCTTTTATAATCTACTGTCTGAGTTTTGAGGCTCTGTGGATTGGAAGAAAAACGGCAAAAAAGTTTAAATTATAAATTATTAAATCTGTTACTCAAATTATTTAAAAATATAAATAAAATATATTTTTCAAATTTTAAATAGTGTAGTTTCTAAAGTGGGAATTAAGGCGATGTTTAATATTTTTAATATCTATTATACAAATGATTTAAAAATATGATATATTTGTAATTCACATAATGAGCCTTTTATCTGATATATTACATGATGCGTTTGAAAATTGAATCTTTATTTTCCATTTAATTGTATAATTGTCCCTAAAATTACTATGGGGGTTTTCTAGTAATTTATATTCAGTTTAATTCTATTATTTGGAGGAAAAATAATAGAATTAGGTATTTTTTTTTCATATTTTTCCTATAAACAAAAAAAGATGAGGTCTTAGAGTTTGGGGAATAACGGGGAGAATGGGTAATTTTTTAAAAATATTTTTATAATATATTTTAAAATATTCATCTTAAAAAAATATATTTGTACCTATTCGTCATAATGAGCCCTGGGATTTGATATATTACATGACCCGTTAGAAACAATTATAATTTTTTATTTTCCATTTAATTTTATAATTTGCCCCCCAAAAAGAATATTAGGGGTTTCTTCTTATTTTTCCAGTAAAGTTCAGGTGAGGAGCTATACTTCCAGTTTTTCAAAATCTTTTAGCTTATAGTTCCCGAGATAGGGGGGGGATGGGTAAATTTTTTTATATTTTTGTTAATATCTATTAATTAATTTATTTTAAAAATATGAAAAAAATATATTTGTTTTCGTCATAATAAGTCCTTTCATTTGATATATAACATGATGGGTTAAAAACAATTTTAATTTTAATTTTCCATTTAATTCTATAATTCCGCCCCCCCCAAATAAATATTAGGGGTTTCTCCTTAATTTTCCAGTAAAGTTCAGGTGAAGGGCTATACCTCCATTTTTTTTCAAAATTTTCCAGCTTATGGTTTCAGAGATAAGGGGGGAAATGTGTAATTTTTTTAATGTTTTTGTTAATATCTTTTAATTAATTTATTTCAAAAATATGAAAACAATATGTTTGTTTTCGTCATAATGAGCCCTTTCATTTGATATATAACATGATGGGTTAGAAACAATTTTAGTTTTCATTTTCCATTGATTTCTATAATTTGCCCCCCCCCCAAATAAATATTAGGGGTTTCTCCTTAATTTTCCAGTAAAGTTCAGGTGAGGGGCTATACTTATTTTTTTTCAAAATTTTCCAGCTTATGGTTTCGGAGATAAGGTGAGGGGAATGGGTAAATTTTTTTATATTTTTGTTAATATCTTTTAATTAATTTATTTTAAAAATATGAAAAAAACATATTTGTTTTCTTAGTAATGAGCCCTTTCATTTGATATATAACATGATGGGTTAGAAACAATTTTAATTTTATATTTTCCATTTAATTCTGTAATTGGCCCCCCAAAATTAAAAGTAGAGGTTTCTCCTTATTTTTCCAGTAAACTTCATGTCAGAACCTATAAATATTTTTTTTTTCAAAACTTTACGTTTTATAGTTTCGGAGATAAGAGGGGGGGGAATGGGTAAATTTTGGTATATTTTCGTTAATATCTTTTTAAATATATATTTTTTTAAATATGAAAAAAATATATTTGTGGTCCTCAGAATGAGACCTTTCATTTGATATATTACATTATTTATTTTTAAATTTTTATTTAAGTCTATAATTTGCCCCCCAAAATTAACACTAATGGTTTCTCCTTAATTTTCCTGTAAAGTTCGGGCAACGAATTTGGTCTAAGTAAAGTACATAAGATGTTGGTAAAAAAATCGTCATACAAATTAAAAACGGTGCAGCAACTTTCACATGACCACCCTGACAGACGACTGTGAAATTATGACAAATTAAATTAACTGAAATCAATAATACACAAAACCTTCTGTTTCAGTGTTGAAAGTATTTTTTCCCTTCAATGGCAATGTAAACACACAAAATATACGGTATTGGATTTACACAAATCCACACATCTTTCATGAGAAACATACTCAATTTCCAGAAAAAGTAAATGTTTGGTCAGGTTTTTGGTAAACCACAGGGTTGAACCTGGTGCAGTAAGAAGTTACCTTGATGAAGGATATCTTGATAGATAGACTGGACGGCGAGGTCCAAAAGAATGGCCAGCTCGATCATCGGACCTGACACCTTAAGATTTTTTCCTTAGGGGAATTTGAAATCCAAGGTTTGTGCTACGGAACCCGACAACATTAACGTTTTAAAACAACTAATATTAAAGATTGCAGGGAAGTTTACAAATATGATTTATATGAGCATGTAGATGGAGTACATTTTGAACACTTGCTGTGAGATTTCGTTTAACTAAATGCAGTGTAAATATGAAATAATAATTCTAGTATTTATTTAATGGTTTCCTTGAACTTGAACTAAATCCGAACGAAATTAATAGGGATGATTAGCCTTTCAAATGAGCTAGCACTTGTCGTAAGGTAAGGTAAAATTACTGGCGACAGTGGCGCTATGACGTCAATTTATATTACGTCATCTGTTAATGATTATCCCAATTTCATTACTGTAAGCATAACATTCAAATAATACGATAGAAGAGATTAATGTTGCAAAAGGTTTATACTTTTTTGCATAAAATTTAAGTATTCCCGGGAAGAAAAGGAACCTATAGCTTTGCTTTCAATCTCTATTCCATAGTTGTAATAGCCACCTTAAAATCTTGACAGAAGTTTCGAAGATTATCCTGAACTAAAAAGACTGATAGGCTAAAGTCTTGGGTTTTATTAAAATACATCAGGTGGACTTATTTAAGGCTACTACTTCGAAATTAGATCATCTCAATGAACAAATTCATGGCCAGGGAGACTTTTTGTTATTTTGAAATCACAAGTAAAAATGTGTACAAGATGTTAAAATAAGTATGATATGTCCTTCCAGTTGATTCTCTTATTAAAATTTTGGATATTTTAGATGCAGTATTGTTTTTTTGTAACATCTGTTATAATAAGTTCGCTATTATTTTCAACGTTTAATTCCTTTGTAAGCTTGCCTTGTTAATTATTCTCATACAAAAGTCGACAATAGAATATTAACAAAGCTATATAGAACAAATAAATTTAAAATAATATTTTCTTTAAATTACCTGCGACATTGTGCCATGAAATTAGCTGTAATCCTCGACTTTGAAGAAAATTCATTTCTGAAGTTACTCAGAGAATACTTAAATGGAAGCCGTATGAAATTCTAATTACGTAGTACGGTGGAATTTTTCACCTGGTTTTTATATTGTGACTCTCTTTTATTATGCATCAAAGATGCTCGTGATAATTAATTATTTCAAAAACAGTGAAAGAAAAATATGAAACAGGACGCAGCGCCGTTTTAATAAGAACGGGGGAACAACTTGAGAATACGGAATTCTAAGCCGTATAAAGCTCTAATTACTAAGGTGATGTTAGTTTTTTTAATTTTTCTATTATAAGCTGGTTGGTTGACGTATTAATTTAGAAAAAACTCTGATTTTATGGACAAGAAGGACAAAGATTAACGAGTTCTAATGTTATACAATCAGATTTTTAGTTCGTCATTAAATAGACAAAATGAAATTTAATTACATATGAAAATCTATATAATGAGCGTCTAAATTATGGAACAAATTTATTGAAATCGTAATACTCTAGTTCTGTAGTGGTATATTTTGCAGGCCGTCAGCGATCGATTTTATTTTGTTTAGGTAGTTGTCGTTTTCGTATCGAATTTTCCATAAGGTGTTACTAAAATATAAAATATGAGTGGGAGTAATTTGAGATTGAACGATGGAAATGAAAGCTTCTTACGAATTATACTTCCCGTCTCTAGGTCTCTGCTTCTCATTCTTTGTATAATTCTTAGTAATGGATTTAAATTGTTGCCACTCTAGTATTAATCCTAATGTGTAATTTAATTCGTAATTTAAATATAATTGCAAAGGAACATATGGCGTGTAAGTTAATTTCTAACTGAAATATAAAATTTGTTGAATAATAGTAATGTAAACTTACTCACTTATTTAATATTCTGGCAATATATAACCAGGTTAGGTTATAACAGAGTAAATTATAGAAAAATTATATAATTCGATATGTATATATATATATATATATATATATATATATATATATATATGTTATATAAGTTATTCCATCGACTTATATGAAACAACCTAGCAACAGTTCTCAAGCTGAGTCAGCATAACACGTGTCGTCTCCAGTTACCCGCAGACGAACATCCGTGAGAACTGCAAGCGCTGCGACACCTTAGTCAGCGTTCTTAGTTTATAAATTATACTTTTTCATTGTAACATCATTCATTGTTACTTACAGATTTGTCTAGTTAGTTTAACACTCATTTTTTTCCTTTTTATTGTTATAAAGTTTTATTATTATTTTCATTATATTCAAGTTTATATTAAAAGTTTTATTAATTGTGCAAGTATAAATAAAGTCTTTTTTAAAAAGTGAAATTTTGGAAGTGTGATATAACAAATTGGCGCAGTCAGTAGGATCCGTCTAACGTTACTAGAACACGAGTACTCTAACTGGTAGCGGCGGATTCCTATCCCTCAACGGAACAACGAACCTGAAAGAAGTCCTCACTGCAATCAAACGTAGAACACGGCGCTTTCAATGTTCCTGTTGATGTAAGTAATGGTGAATCGTCATTCGTTTTAAGTAAATATTATTTGATTTATTTTATTGACCATTGATTTTTAATAATTTGATTTAATACATTCGATTTGATTGATTTTTTATTGATTTTATTATTTGATTTTTATATATTTGATTTGAATGAAATATTGATCTATTTCATTACTTGATATATTTATTTTATCTCTTTTATTGACGTTTGATATATTTGATTTACATATTTTATTGATTTATTTATCCATTTGATTAACTGATTTATTTGAACTATTGATTTTATTGCTTTACATTTTATACTGTTCTATCGTTCAAACAATCGTTAATTCCCGCTAACGTATTCTACAGTTCATTAATTTTCTACACCTTTTAACATTTTATTCTATATACTTTACACTCCAATTCATTTATATCGATAAACATGGCACAAGCTTCACCAAATTCAGGTACACCTGAAACAGAAAGATACCGGTTAACGGAGATATTTTCCGTTATACCCGAATTTGAAGGCGACCAAATTTCCTTGGGAACCTTTATAGATGCGTGTAATTGCGCATATAATATGTCCACGGCGGATCAAAAATATTTGTTAGTGATCCATATCAAAAATAAACTCAAAGGGAAAGCGGCGCAGTTGATAAATTCAAGGAATCCCGGATCATACCTTGAAATCAAACAACTACTGACATTGCATTTCGGAGATTCTCGTGATCTCTCTTCCCTTATTCACGACTTACAACGTCTAAAACAACTGTCGAACGAGTCCCCATTAACGTTCTATAATCGTCTCCAAGTATTGAGTGCGAAAATGCACTCCTGCATTCACAAAACTGCTGGGCTTAGTCCAGAACAAAAAGACGCCCAGACCACTCTAGTGGATACTATGGTCATGAATACTCTTCTTACGGGATTAGAACCCCGGTTAGGACAAGTAATTCGTGCCAGTAACCCAAAAGACCTTCTAGAGGCACACTCCCGGATTAGGAGAGAGCTTCAACTTTCTTATTTCGAGGATTAGAAAACAAACAAATCTGTTCCTCTCAAACCAAATTTCCCACCTCGAAAGCCGACACAACCACTTAAGTGTCTTCATTGTGGTCGATTAGGCCACATAGCCGTAAACTGCCGATTGAAAACTCAAAACAATTCTCAACAATTCAATCAAAACCATAGGCCAAATCCTGTTGGACCTAACCAACCAACAAGGCCAAATTTCCCCTCAAACACACCCCCTGTTCAACAAGGACAACAGTTTCGTCCACAAAACTTTCAGAGACCCCCTTTTAGGTCTCAAATGAACCCTAACTATTATCGCCCATCGGTAATACAAAACAATCCTAATAACCGTCCTGAAAGGACACACCATTTCAATCAACACCAAAATGTTGATTACACTAATTATTCAGACTACAATTATTATACGGATGATAACACATACGATTATGAGGATGATCTTCAAAATTATCCTATCGTTGAACAAACGTTCGAAGATACTCCTATCGAACCCTTTAATAGCCATCAATACCAGGATTTTCTAGCGCTTCCGAGCCTAGACCAACCTCCCGATTCGACAACAACTTTGTGCGAAGTCGAAACGCAGATTCAAAGCTTGAATCTCGACAATCTGAACCCCAACTTGAACTTCCCGGAGCAACTATTTCTTTAAGCCCACTTCTTACCGTTAATTCTAAAAACCTTTATTACATTCTTGACGCTTCTTCTAAATTCAAATTACTTATTGATACCGGAGCTGGTATCTCTATCTTCAAGGAAAATACCGTAAAGAATTTCACCCAAAGATCTCCTGAAAGGGTAACGATTCAAGGTATTACCCATGAAAAAATCCCTATCTCACAATCTACCCTAATTCCATTCGCTCCACGTAACCCACATAAAGTTTTTATATACGATTTGGACATTGAGTTTGACGGCATACTAGGTTTAGATTTTCTTGAACACTATGAATGCATAGTTGACTTAAAATCTAAACAGCTAATAACAAATTTTAAAACCATCCCTTTACACAAAGTTCCCGATAACGATCAACCCTTGACTGATGTACCCGACACACTCAACGTTAAGCCTAATATTATTTCACAAACACCCACACAAAACAAAATAACTATTGAGGCACGAACAGAAAAGATCTTTAAACTTAAATGCGATCTTTCTAACATCGACGCCATCTTACCAACTCAAGAAATTGACAGAGTACGACTTCCAAACGCACTCGTACATATTAACGCAAATGGTGAATTTCTAACGTCTATAATAAACGCTAACGCGATGCCCAAAACAGTAACTTTTTCCGATTTAAAACTGGAACCACTTGACAAAACTCACCCTCTTCTGAATTTCAATACAGACGATTATCATGAATCCCAATACATAGACAGAAACTCGACTATTAGACAACAAATTAGAACTGAACATCTAAATGACGAAGAACGCGAACAAATCACTGATCTTTGTTTGGAATTTCAAGACATTTTCTATCTTGAAGGTGACCTCTTGACTTTCACTAACGAGGTTAAACATTCGATTTATACGAATAACGCAAAGCCCGTTTTCACTAAATCCTATAGATATCCTCAAGTACATAAAGAGGAAGTGAAAACCCAAATTGGAAAAATGCTTGAACAAGGTATCATTAGGCACTCCTCATCCCCTTGGTCCTCCCCTGTATGGGTCGTCCCCAAGAAGCTCGATGCTTCTGGTAAACAAAAGTGGCGAGTAGTTATCGATTACAGGAAATTAAATGAATTGACTGTAGATGATAAATATCCTCTGCCAAATATCTCTGATCTTCTCGACCAACTTGGAAAGTGTCAATATTTTTCGACACTGGATCTCGCTTCCGGGTTCCACCAGTTGGAAATCCAAGAGGAAGATATTCCTAAGACTGGCTTTTCTGTCGAAAATGGTCATTATGAATTCGTTCGTATGCCATTTGGTTTAAAAAATGCACCTTCTACTTTTCAGAGGGTCATGGACAATATTCTTCTGGGTATACAGAATGAACGTTGTCTCGTCTATATGGATGATATCATCGTCTACTCTCCGACCATCCATGAACATATTTCCCGGTTAACAGAAGTTTTTAAACGACTTCGGAAGTCTAACCTCAAAATTCAACCTGATAAGTGCGAATTTCTTCGTAAAGAAGTGGCTTATCTTGGCCATCTTATCACACAAGAAGGTGTAAAACCAAACCCTTCAAAGGTTGAATGTATTCAGAACTTTCCTCAACCCCAAACTCCGAAAGACATCAAATCTTTTCTTGGTCTCGCTGGGTATTACAGACGCTTCATACCAAATTTTGCGAAGATCTCTAAACCTCTGACTAAACTACTCCAAAAAGACGTCAAATTCATCTTTGACGCAGATTGCAAGTCTTCCTTCGATGAACTGAAGCAAGCCCTTGTATCTGACCCAATCCTGATATATCCAAACTTTGAAGAACCCTTCCTGCTCACTACTGATGCTAGTGCTTTTGCTATTGGAGCGGTTCTTTCTCAAGGCCCTGTGGGAAAAGATCTCCCTGTTGCATACGCTTCTCGCACCCTCTGTGCTGCAGAGACACGATATTCCACCATCGAACGAGAATTGTTGGCCATAGTTTGGGCTGTTAAGCACTACAGACCGTATCTTTTTGGGAGAAGGTTTACACTCCTGTGTGACCACCGTCCGCTTACTTGGCTCTTTTCCATCAAAGATCCTGGCAGTCGTCTAGCCAGATGGCGCCTTAAGCTAGAGGAATACAATTATAAGATCGAGTACAAGCCCGGCAAGGTAAACCAAAACGCAGATGCTCTTTCTCGCATCAAAATCAACCATTTCAAGCAATGTGCTGATTTCCTTTCCAAAATCAAAATTTTCGCTAACAACGAAACTGACTCCGAACAACCTGAAAACTCTGACAATGACGACGAACATGACGAAAGAATTATCGCTGAGTTTAATCGATTTGTTCAACTCTACAAAACTGAGTCAATAATCGATTATTCTAAAATTGAAATATCCAATTCCCAACTTCTAGACAAGTCCCACAAACGCATAGTTACATTCTTTTGGCAAAACAAAACTAACGACTTACACGACAAAATTATTGATGACTTTTTCGAAGAAGACCCTAATTTCAGTAATGACACTCTTAACATCATGGCCAGTAAATCTGTCAGGCATAGAAAATACTTAGTTGTACCTTTGCCCTATGACCCTGAAACTGTCGTCTCACATCTTTTCAAAATTATTTATACCAACCAAGACCAATTCAACGACTCCGAAACATACTGCATAGAAAATAACATAGAACTTCCCATTCTTGAAATTTTATCTTTCATTCTCTCCGACAAAGAAATCAAACTGAAAATCTGCCAAAACATTGTTACAACTCCTACCGAAGACGAAATTCCTATAATAATACAACAATACCACTCTGGTAAAAACAACCTCCATCGTGGCATTAACGAAACTATCAGACGTATTAGGGAAAAATACAATTGGACCGGCTTAATTAAAACTGTAGAACAATTCATCAAATCCTGCGAAACTTGCCAAAAAGTAAAGTTCTGTAGGAAAAACTTAAGTGCACCTTTTGTTATTACGGAAACACCCAAGACTCCTTTCGAACGTATTAACATTGACATCTTTGAATACCCATCTAGAAATCATGCACTCACTATTAGGGACGAACTCACGAAATTTACGCAAGCCTACCCCATTAACGACAAAACAGCTTCAACTGTCGTAAACACCCTTCTGATTTTCTTTCAACATTACGGGACTCCGCTTCGCATCCATTGTGACTATGGACGCGAATTTGACAACACTTTAATGCGAGATTTATGCCAACTATACGACATAAAACTGACATTCTCCAGCGTTCAACATCCCGAGTCAAACGGTTCTATTGAAAGATTTCACGCGACCTTAGCAGAAATGATAAGGGCAAATACAGCGGAACATCCAGACGAACATCCATTTAATGTCCTCCCTTATGCCATCATCTGTTATAATAACACAAAAAATAAAACCACCGGTTTCACGCCCTATGAACTCATATTTGGGCACACTTCAAGTAGGCCTCCAGAAACCCTTTACAACCAGGAAAAACTGATTTCGAAATACGTAAGAGACCTAAATAACAGAATGGACTATTACTACAGACTCGCCCGTGCTAAAACCGAAAGACAGAAAGAAAAATCTAAAGTGCGATTTGACCAACACGTTTCTACTAAACAACCCGATTACAAAGTAGGCGACAAAGTCTACGTAAAAGAGTCCCAAATTAAAAATAAAGCCGAAAACAAATTCAACGGCCCCTTCGAAATTACCGCAATACGAAAAAACTCTGCCACCGTCTTAAATTTACAAACAAACCAAATAACTAAAGTTAACTTTGACAGACTAAAACCCTATTTTGAATAAATCCCTTTTTTCAGATTCTGTGGACTGTTTTCAGTCGTGAACCTTCAACAGTACTCCATTACGCCTGTTAACAATACTATAGGAGTTTTCTTCCATGAAGAAGGCACCCTTAAAATTTCTAATGACAAATGGACACTCCTTGTTTACAAAGATCTAAACCCCTTTCGAGACGCTATTTCTAACAACGACAATATACTGAACAGACTTTTACAATCTATTAACGACAACAAAACTAACATTAAAATCTTCAAATCAAAAGTACAGACTCACGTAAGCCTCCTGAAACAAATATCAAAATCTGTTAACATCAAATATACAGAAATTTTCGCTGACACTGAGACTTACAGTACCAACAGAAAGAAACGCGGACTAATTAATGGACTGGGATCAATTTGGAAATCTATTTCCGGTAACTTAGATGCAACAGACGGACAATACTTTAGTGACTCTATAAATAAAATAACAAAAGACCAACATCAAATTGAAAACTTAATGAAACGACAATTATCCGTAACAACTTCGGTCATTAAGAACCTTAACACCACAATACAAAAATTTCAGTCCGAAGAGAAAATATTTTCGGAAAATATTGAAGCAATTAGGAAGTCAATTGAGTTCATTACAGACGATCTTGCTTTTTATGAACTTCAAGCCAATGTCTTGGATTTGTGTGAAAGCTTAATGGAAAGTTACATATACATTGAAGATACTCTCAACGATGTATTAACTGCAGTCTCTTTCGCCCGTCTAAAAATTTTACATAGCTCAATTATAAACCCAGTAGATTTGGTCGATTCCCTTCAGAAAATATCACAGTCACTTCATGAAAATAACTTACCACTTCCAACCTATAGTTCAAATGTTGCTAGATACATCGATCTAATAGAATTGGAAGCTTTTCAGATCAATACTAAAATTGTTTTTGTACTAAAAATTCCCTTAGTCAATCCTGAAACTTATACACTGTACCGCTTGTATCCTATCCCAGTTTTGGATTATCGAACAGGATTTCACCATATTCTTCCAACAAAATTAAAATATATCGCGAGAGATGACGATTCGCTATTGTACGCATCTTTCGAAGACCTGAGTGACTGTAAGCCATTATCTAAAGAACATAAGATCTGTTCCAAAGTTATTCCACACACCATAGACAAAGAAGCCCTCTGCGAAGCACAGCTTCTTAGACAGCCATCAGCCCTTCCTCCAACTTGCAAGCCTTTAATATTATATGCCGAAGAGTATAATATTCAAGAGATTGACCTGAACCTTTGGTTAATCTCGATTTCCGGACAGTTGCCCATCAACATCAAGCGCAAGGGAGAAGATGTCGTTACCCAATCCATATCGACAAATTCTCTACTGACCATCCAACCCAGTTGCAATGCCTTCATCGGAAACACCAGGGTCCATGCCAGAAGGACCACCAGCAACGTTGACAACATCACACTTAAGAGTCACCCAGTCAACATCCCCTACAACTGTTGCGACAACCTGCCAACCATCAGTCAGCTTTCAAACTTGAAACCCATGAGACTACAAGAATTGGATGCCAGAGACCTGAATATCGCTAACCATAAGCTTAGACAATACTCCAGGGAATTGGAAAAGCTCCTAGACCAACCATTCTTGGAGAGACACACCTCCTGGTTTACGATCATCACAATGGCAACAACCGCAATTGTGGTTGCCCTCCTTTCCATGAACATCATCAGGAAGAAATTCCAGAAGCCTCCAACGATCAGCCCTCCTGCCGATCCAGCACCACCACCAGGTCCATCAACCATCAAGCCCAGGGTAAAACTCCATAGCCTCCTTAGTCCTGTCGAGGATATTGAGTTGCAGAACCTCCCTTAAAAGTCGATGCTGTAGCATCAACTTTTTTATATGGATGGGAGTTGTTATATAAGTTATTCCATCGACTTATATGAAACAACCTAGCAACAGTTCTCAAGCTGAGTCAGCATAACACGTGTCGTCTCCAGTTACCCGCAGACGAACATCCGTGAGAACTGCAAGCGCTGCGACACCTTAGTCAGCGTTCTTAGTTTATAAATTATACTTTTTCATTGTAACATCATTCATTGTTACTTACAGATTTGTCTAGTTAGTTTAACACTCATTTTTTTCCTTTTTTATTGTTATAATGTTTTATTATTATTTTCATTATATTCAAGTTTATATTAAAAGTTTTATTAATTGTGCAAGTATAAATAAAGTCTTTTTAAAAAGTGAAATTTTGGAAGTGTGATATAACATATATATATATATATATATATATATATATATATATATATATATATATAATGAATATCATAGCATCTTCAGACTATTCGATAATAATAGCTACAGTTTAATCCAACACACATTAAAAAAAATTCTGTCAAAATGCTTTCAGCTGGACACTTTTTTTGTCTAATTCCAATATGAGTCTGTAATCATTGTCTCTACCATCTATAAACTTGGTGACATTGATCTATGGAGTTCTAGTTTGTCATCCTTCTCTTTACCAGCCACAATCTTGGCCTTTTTTGTGCTGTTCTGATGTATGTCAAATCTCTAAATATCGCAAATAGAAAATTGAAGTGTTTATTAGAACGAAAATAAAATTGTGTGCTCGTATTGTATATTAAATGGATGTTATATATGTGTATTTACAATAATTTATTGAAGTGTAAAAACAAGTTCAATTTTTGCCTTTCGTTACAATACTCATCTATTTTCATGTGTGGGCGTTCGCCTCAAGAAAAAATAAACTTATTGAATGGAATGCCCAGTATGTAACACAGTAATAAAAGTTGCTGGTAATCTTCAATAATAATGGAGACATATGCAAGTCTGTTCAGTAACCAGAAGGAAAAACATAGATTTGCTACATTTCTTCATGATCGAGAGCAGGGGCGGATCCAGGATTTTCATTTGAGAGGGGCTTGATCTCATTCGGGGGAGGGGGGCTTGACGTCATTGAAGGTTGATTTTAGCACAATAAACACTAAAAAAGCATACCACTCAGATGATTGGGGGGGGGCTTTAGCCCCTTAGCTCCCCTCTGAATCGGCTAGTGGTCGAGAAATAATTTATTCGAAGAAGGGACACTTACAGATTATATCAAAAAGTATGTAACTTGAGCAAAGTATTCGGACATACTTATTAGCGCATGTATAGTTTTTAGAATCGAGAATTGGGAAACTGGGCATGTTAAACATATTACAAACCCAGGGCGCTCTAAGATTAACAAGAAGGTAAACATTAATATTTAGTCTGAAAGTTAAAGAACAAATGGACATGACTTTGTACAAAAATTAAGTTATTTCAGTTTTATTGATTCACACCATAAATTAGCTGCTCACAGTATATTTCGTTGAATAATTGTCATAAACTCAAAAAACATTTAATTTCGGTTAAGATAATGTATCTAATATAAAATTTCTATGGTACACATTTTATTTAAAATGATAAATAAATACCCAACCGGAATTAGCTAATGAGATTATCTACGTTCCCAACTTTTCAATACAGACGAAATAATTATAGAAGAACTAATAAGAGATAATTTTTATCTTCAGTATAGATTTTTTGAAATCTTAAACCAACAATACGATTTTTCGACATTTTGTGGGGGCATAGAAAGGGCGGCAATCATCTGAGACTGAACGAGGGAAGCGAAAGCTTTTTAGGAAATATGTATGTCAAGTCTCTAATTTAAAATATCGCTAACAGAAAAATGGAATGTTTACTAGGTATGGTATATTAATTGCATGTTGTATTTGTTTATTTACCATAATTTATTTATGTTCTATAAACGAAGATTCTCTTAATATCTATCTATGTTCGTAAGCCTAAGTGTGGGCCTTCGTTAAGAAGCGTTCGCTTCAAAAGGTGCTTATTATGTGCGAACTAACCACTTACCTATCTAGTATATTTTTAACTTTATATTTGCGTGGTACGAACTTTATAGATTTACTAGATAATTAATTTATATAGAATAAGCACACTTAATTGTTTGTATTTACTATTTTGCGTATAGGAACAAAACCTCTATGAATGTGCTATTTATTGTGTATGGTTATATTTCATTAGTTATTTCCAACTTTTTTGTTCTATTTTCTATAAATTTTTATAACTCTGTTTATTGGCCAAAACATGTAATCAATTTGTTGATAATTTTTTAAATATTTCCCGTATATTAGTTCTATATTCGGTTGTTCGCTTATTATCAGAAATACTGTTTTTTTATTACCAATAAGCAGAGAAAAAAATCCTGTACTCAGTATTCATATTTATTTTACAGGCTTCATTTGATACAAAAATTTTGTCATAACGTTCATCTACTTTAAAATTTCAAACATTCCCGTGCCATTTAATAAAAACTTCAATTCCCATTTCTATTCCAAAAAGTTACGGCTGACAATTAAAGATATGGAGCTGAGTTTCATAAAATTCAGACCCCACCAAGACTGATAGACTGATATAAAAACTCTGAAATATTTTTACGACAGTTTTAATTGAGAAAGAACTCCCCTGCAAGGACAATTTTATGCGAATATAGAGCGGATCCTGAGAAATGACTCATTTGAATGCCGTAAAATAAAGAAAGGAGGGTAATGAATGAAAATAAAAGAATAAACCTAAACTCATTTAGAAAAGTGAAGAATTTAATGACAGCAATAATAAAAATATTTCCTTGAATTCGATTGTATGAAAACTGTATTTCAATCATGAGTATTTGCTCTCTAGCTTATGCCATACAAAACCAATTTAATTCATCAGCAAGTTTAAGGAGAATTTATATTCAATAGTCTTTGGAGTAAAAAGCGAACGACATTGTCAGAATTGCAAAATCCATATAAGTAAATGAAAGAAACGTCGCCCTTTGTAAAGTGCCTTCTTATTTGGGGGTGTTTTATGACTC
Organism: Octodonta nipae; assembly: GCA_034190945.1. Classification (NCBI taxonomy): domain Eukaryota; kingdom Metazoa; phylum Arthropoda; class Insecta; order Coleoptera; family Chrysomelidae; genus Octodonta; species Octodonta nipae. The sequence goes on along the minus strand of CM067219.1, from coordinate 115,933,493 downwards.
TCTACCGTTGGTCATAAAGAAACAAAAACGTATTCCACCTCTTCAGGGTATTATGGCGAAGTCGACTTTTTATTGGAGCGCTCATTTGAAGATATTTGCTGCAGTTGTATGGTGTAAGTTGTTTCTTGGAAACGGTTGCAGTTTGTATTTTGTCGCACTTGCATTTTGATCATTCCTGTTATATATGATTTGGGAGGTTCTTTGCAGAATTTAAAAGTTTAAGGAAAGCAATAACGTATGGATAATATGGAATAGAAAACAAGGAGCTAAACGCAAACAAAGTTTTGGCAAGTTTATATAAACAAGTTGAGAGTTTATACGAAGATAATTTCCTTCGAAAATGTACACTCCTTTGAATGTAAGAGTTCTTATTGTTTTTGGGAATACTAGTTACTCTATTTGTTATGATTCTATAACACCAATTGTTCTCTGAAGATTATCTCCAGTTTATTTTTGTTTTTAAGGGAAATAACAGTAAACTTGGAAAACAAAAACTGTATATTTGAAACACCAACGTTTTATGATAAGGTTGTGACCTTGCTATCAATGGAATTTTAATCTGACATGTAATAAAAAATATATGTATCCTGAATTTGTTATAATTTTAAATTTATACCTACGCAACACCAAAAAATGTACTTCAGTTAAAACATATGCGGGATATCATGAGATTCTTGTTGTGCGATTGGCTTGTGTTTTTCGGTTGTCATGGTATTTAAATCGAATTAACTTTTTCGACAGTGCCAAAAATAAGGTATTTTACTACTGAATAGAATAGAGTAATTTGTTTTTTAAAAATTGCTAAGAAAGTTTTGAATATGATTCCAACTTAGATGGACCCACTGTTTTGTAGATGATTTGAGAATCTTCAGCTTTTTATGTCTGCTAATTATTAGATATCTTGATTTCAATTTTAATAAACTTAGATAACAAATTGATATATTATAAAAAATAAAAGTACTTCACTTTTAAGCAAAATTGATTTTTTTGGTCAAACCTAGTATACAGTTAAAAAAGTAACTTGAATATTTATTATATATCTGATATATGGTGACATGGTATAAATAGATGCAATTTTTAATTTTAATTACTGCTGTTTGATAACCATTTTAGATATTGTGTAAAATAAAATCAGTTTACTTTTAAGCAAAATTTATATTTGCTGACAAACCTCGTATGCAGTTGAGAAAGAGATGTAATGATTTCAGTTACGTTTCAGACCCTGCAAATGTTTTTATGAAGAAAGTTGTTCTCAAACTATTGTGCAAAAGACAGATTTCCATATACAATAGAGACTAATTGAGAGCATCCAGCTTGAAGTTGGTTAACTGAAATTTAATTTGATTTAATCCCAATCTATTTTAAATTTATTACACCCGAAGAAAAATTTTCCTTTTTAATATTATAGCCGTCACCAATCGATACTTAAAAAGATTTTGCTGATTTTGTAAAAAGAGGTCTTATGTCCTTGAATTCGGGATCTCCCTTAAGAAAATCCACTTTAAATGATCAAAATTCCTTGCGCCGGTGGTCATTCTTCACTATTCTGGAATAGTTTCCAAAATTGCATTTTTTAAGCTAATTATATTTTTTGGCCTTTGCTCAAATTTATAACCCTAGTTACAAAATGTTACAAACCAATTAATTCTCGGAGACAAAATCTTGTAATTGAGGTAACATATTTACAACATATGAATAAAAGTTATGTGACTTTCTGTGTTTTGATATACCTGCTCCATGTGACTATTGGTATTTTCCTATATTTCAAAAACACAGTTAATATTTTTTTGTGTGTCTGTTTGGTTGTTTGTTTCCGAGAATAATCAAAAACGAAGGTAGATCAGCACGTCTGGAAGATTTTAAACATTTAATTGTACAATGTTCGTCGAACGGTGCAGGTCAGAGAGTAATTTTCAGTACAGAACGGAAGGTTTTCCTAAAGGTTTATCAGTATGAACATTCGTAGAGTAGCTGTAGTGTAGGACAATCTAAATTTTATAAAATAATATTGAGTTGACAATGAATTTGTTAAAATATTGACCTGTCTTTTGTTTATGAATAAATAATAATTTTATATGCTGAACGCACACGTTCAGATGGCATTAACCTGATTTTGGTATGCTTAGATCCTTGGAAACATATGAAGAAACTCTATTTGAAATATCGTATAAAAGCAGGAATGAATTAAAAATCAAATTGGATTTAGATTCTTTAGGTAATTTAAGGTGTTTTCACAATATTGTATTATTCCAATTTTTTTTTCTTGGAATACAGAAACTTGATGTGATTTAAGTTTCTCTTTGCTGCTAGTAGTGTTTATTTATTTAAGCCATATTTAGGCAATATTATTTGATGATCCTTACGCACATTTATCTATCGAAAGTAGCCCAGTGAATGGTCCAACCGTTCTGTGGTGTAATACAAAGTAAATGCTTACTAAAACCTCATTTCTCATGCAAACAGACACCGAGCACACTGCAAGGAGCCATAAAACGCTTACGACGAACTTTCAAGGAGCAAAAGCATCCTTAAGAATCTCCAACAATATAAAAATATACAATCAAGATATGAAAATAAGGTGCCTCGCCTCGAGTAACGAGACGACAAAAACTCATTTTACGATCCCCGTGTTATTATAAAGTAGAATGGAAAACTCGGTTTACCTTCTTTCCTTCAAGAAAAAGCGCATCTTCGACGGTTCATTACTCTTATCGTACGTACAATGTCGCTCTAATCGCATAAAAATACTTTTCGAAAGACGTAATTCACAGTGAAAATATGACTGAAAAGTATGAGATATGTCCGTGTTTTGCTCGAAGTTTTTATTGGCATTAAAGAATATGAAATGCCAGGCTATTTTCGTTTACCTTAGGAATATTTTATGTAACAAAATACACAAAAGACGACGTATACATTAAATAAAGTTTCTAGGTCGATAAAGTTAAAGGATCCCTCTTCAAACGAAAATATAGATGGATATGATTACATAATTAATCCGAGCCGAAATCCATTAATGGGGTTTTATCTATATGGAAATAGCAGGGTAATAAAGCAAAAAAAATAAGTGCCAATTTAAGATTGAATATGGTTGTTTTGTTTTTGCACACTTAAGGTGGGTTTTCCTAGCGGCGTGTTTTTTGCGCAGCAGAAACCGAATTTGCGAAAAAACGTCGGCAGGAGCGCGAAATATGTTACGCGATGTGAAAGTGTTTTCCTAGAGCAGACGTGATTATCTATTCAGTCCAAGTAAGGAGAGCTTGTTAAATGGAAATGTGTAAGAAAATGAAGTTATAGGTCGCGTTGTTAATTGATAAAATTATGGATGATAACAAGGAAGAATTTGTACTGGTGGAATATGCGAAATTCAGAAAACAAATGAGGTTCACTGACTACTTTAGCACACACTGATAAATTACCCAGAGTGAAAAAATCGCTACTCAAATATGTGACTTAATAATATATATCTTTCAAAATAATTAAGCAAGATAAAAATGCTGAAGTACAACTTTGAAAATAAATATTGATTTATAACATTGTAATAATTATATTTAAATAAAAACTCCAATGCATGTCTTTTTACATTCTAGGTCTTTAAAGTTATAGAGGATAATATGATTTTGTACAAATTCTATTAAAAACTCATCATCATCAGCCAAAAACCTTGTTGAAAGTTTTTAGGAGATTTTTGAGAACTCGTTTCTTCAAAAAACGCAGCACACTACGGTATTTGACTCCTCCAGAAGTAGTCGAGTCTGTCGCGTCGACGCAAGACGTTTCACGCTAACGCAATGCTCCCTGTGTGCACATTCTTAATGCTTAGCTTAATACTATAAGGTATGGCAAAGAGGAAGAGAGTGGAAATTAAAGGCAAAAATTTGATTAACATAAAATTTGTTAAAACTAAATAATTCAGCTATTAACTAGTAGAATAATATAATAACAAATAAAAGTAAATAACAATTCCAGTTGAATACAAATTTGCAAAATAATCTATTTTAATTTTAGTCTTTTTTACTAACAACTACTTACCACTAATACTTATTCAATTTTCACTTGTACATTCAATTAATAGTACATGGGTGACCGAGCTTTACTCTTAAATTCAAGGGTTCTTCAAAAATGTTGGGATATATATATATATATATATATATATATATATATATATATATATATATATATAATCAGACAATTGCTCTAATTTTTCTCAAGATAAAATGACTCAATTTAATTGCAATTCTCAAACACTTATTAAAATACTGATTACAATAATTCCACTTTATAATATTGTTGGGACAATTACCCTATAAATGTAACCGCCTATGGAAAATAATATACTCTGTGTATCCAACTGCTTATGGGCCACCCAATAAAACATTTGGTTTGTAACATATCTGGAGTTACCCTGTATAATTATAATTTACAGCGCCTTATATCTCAAAATAGTACATGAAATTAACCAATAATAATCCGAAGCCAGGAACTTTGGATCTGCAGCCGTGCGCCTTAGACTCTAGACCACTTACCTTTGGTGAATTTAAAAGCTCCGTATGCAAATAATACAACAGTCCCTCTATTGAGTAGTTTGTTTATTACGATAACAAAACGACGTAAACAAAGGACATGTTTTGATTAATGTGTATCCTTCTATGAGTCTATATTCGTTGATAATATGAAAGAGAATTGGAGTGTTTATTAGAACGAAAAGTGTTGATTTATTTCCTATTTATTATTGATTTTCTATAAAATTATTATTCAAAAGTCTTAATGTAAAATGTTGAGTTGGTAATATGAAGCTAGTCAATAAATACGTTTAATGGTGTTCTTCCTGATATCTGACGTATGTTAAGTCGCTAAGTCCGCAAAGAGAGAATTGTAGTTTTTATTAGAACAAACAGCAAATGTTATGCTGGTATTTTATATTAGTTTATTTTCAATATATTATTGAATTTTCTCAAAAGAAGAGACCCTTAATATAAAACCTGGTCCCTGTTTCTTACACAGAGTACTGAATTGGATGGGCATTTCAAGATCGAGCCAGTGTGTAGTGTCGGTCGGTCGGGTCGGGTCGGACCAGACTAGATTGTTAGAGAAATAAATCAAAGCAAGCCGTCGATCTCGATGCGCCGGCCGAACAACATTTCGGATTCCCAGAAATATTGGAGGAATACTGCTCTCCACGAATTATCGGAGGAATTACTGTCACAATATTTACTTACTTACTTTTCCAAGATTAAAGTACATAGAGGGGTTTAAAAATAATTTAATTTAATGGATAGAATGAGTTTTGTCTGTTTAAATGTCTGCTATGTGAATTTGAAATTTAATGTTTGAATACATGACGTATTAGATTTAGAGATAATTGTTTTCTGAATGATACTTGTGGCATACTTTTCAATGTCTAAGTGCTTCTTGGGAAATAACACCACAGGTTAAAGAAAATTGCTGTATATTCCAAACGTTTCGGGGTCTAGATCAATGGTTAAGAAACTATCTTATAACAAAGTCGCACCTAGGAGCACCACATAAAATTCTGAAGATCTCCCTTTCAAATTCTTCCAATTTGAAAGGAACTTTATGATTATATGATCTTCAGAAATTTCTGTGCTACCCTGTATATTACAAATAAAATTCTCTTAGTTACGTCAAAAATAAAAAAATACACATTGTCAAATATTTTAATTTATATCTTAGAATTGTGCCTTTTTAATCCGTAGTTTCTTAACCATTGACAACGGGGTCTGATCTAGACCCCGAAACGTTTGGAATATACAGCAATTTTCTTTAAACTGTGGTGTTATTTCCCAAGAAGCACTTAGACATTTAGAGATAATATCTAAATCACTTTAATATATTTTTGTTCTAAGATTATAATTGAATTCTATATTTCGTAGTGTTCTCTTGGAACTGATTTTATTATTAAAAATTAGCTTCCTGCTACTTATGCTAATTTAATTTGTGGTTTAGTGTCAAAACAATTTCAATTAAAACACAAATGACTGTTTTAATACGAACGCTTTTTTAATTTCTGCTTAAAAATCGCCCTCAGAACTTCACCCCGTTACTTTGTCATAATTGCTCTGTCATCTGCAACATACGTTACTGTATTCCACCCTACCATCTTCCAATCTCTAGAGATTTCGTAGACATCCAACCCGTACCCGAGCCCAACGTCTCTGTCTTTGCGAAAGTGCGAAATTATCTTTGGGATTTAGAGAGGCCATTGTAATGATAAGAATACGTGACTTGTATGGAATTGACATAATTTTGTGTAGCTGACGTTTTATTCAAAGATCGAGAGAAGGAAAACGAAGACTCGGAGATCAACGGCAGGGTGGAAGATATCCTTAAGTGGCGACCTTTTGGAATATCGGTTGGCATTTTCCCTGGATGACAAGAATTTTGTTGAAAAGCAATGCGAACTGCAATCCGTGCTTTTCATAATCATAAACGTAATCATTATCCATGTCTCAATTAAAAGTTTTAATAACTTTTCTGTCAAAGTTACAAATTCCCATTTGACCTATTTACGGAGGTCAAAATACTTTTAATGAGTCAGATGATGAACGATTATATCTGTCCCTAAAGCTATCGTCAAGGAGTTTGCCGTAATTATCGAACTGGCAGAAAAAAGAACTTCAAGATCTAACGAGAACCCTTAAAAAAATGCGAACAATTTATAGATAACGAACGTCGTTGAAATTTTGAAATCTAGCTGAGGAATCTATAGTATTTGAGGAGTTTAATGATTATAAATTTTATATAGATTTATTACATATCTGTATCTGAATTATAAGAACAAAAGAAAAAATGTATAAAACTTAAGAAACTATACTAAGAAATAAATCTTTTGAGGAATGTCCATAAAATTTTTAAGACATTTTAGGGTGAGTGGAAATCTTATATGCGAGTAGGTACCTACCTAGTTTGAAAATACTATTTTTTCAATGCTTATGACTATTATTTGCCTAAATTAAATCAATATAGAAAAAATTAGATTCCACTTAAGCATTTACAAATATAAATATAGTTCTAATATTAACGAGATTTAATTAATTACCTACATAAAAACCTAATCCTTATTTGTTTCATTGGCTGACTTACAATAACGTAGAAACATTTCAAAAACATAGGTATGTCGTTTCCTTGGAGAAACAGATTGGTTTATCAGTTACAAGATTGCAGAGTTGAAAAATTAAATCTCTTAAACAAATAATTATTCAAGGCATGATTATGTCTTGTCTAACGAAATTTGCAATCAGACCTTATTTGTATAGAACTAATTTCCTTCAAAAGATTGGGTGGGTTATATTTTTTAAATAAAATGTTTAGACGATTGGAATGAAAGATGTATGTAAAGTAAAAAAAAATGAAATTTAGGATGATATACCTGTTAATATTAAAATTAAAGGCTGTTTGTCATTTTCAATAATTATTCGAAAAAAATATAGATTTTTTCGTCCCAGTCTAATGTATAGAATACTGGGTGCGACATTTTAATCTATGCATGCGAATCGTATCTTTCCTAAGCATGGTATGAAAAAAGACTTCATACAAAAGTTGTTCAACGCGAAGGAAGGCACCACTTGGTGGACTTAACTATTACTTTGAATTTCATTTCAAGGCCATTTGAAGGTCATAGTTTTATTTTAAATGGCCACTCGTCTTTTTGACTCCGAATTCGGGAGGAACGAGATATTTTACGTCTGAGGTGATATAGATACAATTTGTGAACAAGTTATGTATGAATTTTGTTTTAATACCATGCTTAGAAACGAAGAAATTCGGGTGCAGATATTAAAATGGCCCACCCGGTATACTTACATGTTTTTATAATTTTAACATGCTTTAATAGTCAAATAGATTATGATAATTAAGAATGTAATATTGATAAACGTATCTTGCTCCAATAATATTATGGTATAGTCACTTTAGTTTATATAGAGATTATAACAAATATATTACATTGAATAATATAAGTATGTATATACATATTATTATCCTTAAAAGGAATAATTTCGAAAACTTCAATATCTTACATAAGGAGTGATGAAATTGTGTCTTACCATGTAAAATTTTGTAAATCAAACTAAGGTTTTACATATTCAAATGTGAGTCTTGACCCAGTGCTAAATGAGCACTATCAATTTTTTTTAATGTTCTTGTGAAGCCTTATATGAAAGTGTTTTTTACCCCCTATTGAACGCTTTTTGTTTGCTAAAATCCAATGAGCAGTTACAGAATAATTTGGCTTTTGCTCAAAACATTGCCCATCGATCGCAGATAATAAACGACCCTATCCTAAAATTGAACTCTCACATTTATAAATACTCCTGGTCGAATATTCGAAAAATGTGGCTTAATTTGATTTTTAGATAGCCAAGGGATTCCCGATTTGTAATCTGCGATTTTCAATATCTTCACAAACGAAATCGATAGGTGCCAAATCTGGTGATTGAGCCGGTCATTCGATAGGGAAGCTTCTATCAATGCATCGATTATAATAAGGTACATGTAGCCAATCTGGAACTGGTCTAAAACTTGTTGAAATGCGATTGGCATATTAGTCAGGGCTGGCGTTTACTATTTTTTCATGGATTTGATTTTGAAATATGTTAAGATGGATAGGTTTTGTTAGATTGTTATACAGAAATATTGGCTCTACAGTATGGTTTTCCAATAATACTGCTCATAGATGAACTATTAATTTTATTTAATAAAAACGTACAAGAACATACTATGTACTACGTGTAAGTACGACAATCCTGCATTAGTTAGCAATTAGTTGAAACTTATAATTTTTCAAAATTTTTTTTGACATTTCACAATCCAAGACAAAAATGACAGATTTGATAATATGCACATGTTTTTCTTCTGAAATTGTTGCTCTTCCTGCTTCTCTACTTTGCCAGACTCTTAGAGTTATTTGAAATGTGTCCATTAATTGTCATATGGGATCAGCATTAATTGATGAACATGTACCCACAAAGAAAATCAGAGATTAGATACTCAAAAGTTGTCGACTGGCTGATATTGATTGGTGTTTTGTTGAGACCAGTCCTTACCCTTCTGGTTTGGTGCCAAAGTTACTAACTTTTTTAGGAAAAACAGTGTCGCCTTGAAAAATGTGAAACAATATTCATGTTAACTGTATTGGCAAAAGCTAAGTCAAGACTCCGAAGTCGTTCAAAAATTAAAGTCATGTTCTTAGTTTGCTTCAATTATCGTGATGTTATGTAGGGATTCCTTCTGCCGACACAAACTGTTAAGAAGGAATATTATTTGGTCATTTGATCTGTTTATGTGCAGTTCTTTGCATAAAGAAGCCAGAGATTAACACTGCATTGCTTATTCGGGATCATTTTGCCAAAAATTCAACTGGTGTCATCTCACGATCATCATATTCGAGAGATTTAGCATTCTGGTTACCCACTATATTACTAAGTTCAAGAGACGGCTCCGGGGACACTGTTCCGAAACGATGAACGAGATAAAAACCGAAATTCTGCTCGTTTTGAACGTTACTCCAAATATCCAGTTTAATAATTATCTCAAGAATTATAGAAAATTAGAAAGCTATATTTTTACAATACATACCATCAATATAAGAATGCTTAACTATTTTCATTACAAAAAACATAAATATTTGGTATAATGTCATTTGAAACGGTCAAAACTTTGGCCTTACTTGTTAACATTTATTATAAAATATCTACAAGAGAAATAAAAAAAATGCTATTCTGACAGGTTTTGCATGCTTTCTTCCTATACATATCCAATTTTATTTCCAAGATCCGAAGTCACTCGATCATTCCTACAAGGAAGCCAACAAATCAACGCTAATTTGCATAAACGTGTTTTCCTTGAAGAAACATTTTTTCCCATACGAGACTCAGTTTTCTCATTTTCTCGTAACGAATGGCTCAAATTGTATTCCACAAGTCGTCGTAAACCATTGAGAAAAGGCAATTACAACAAGTTAAGTACACGTTCACAAATAATTTTGAAGTTATCGCCGCAAGGCATTATACTAATGAACTCATTCATTCGCATGGTAATGGTATAAGGATATCGTGAAGGTATTTCAAGTTAATATTTCTATCGGCAAATTGAAGTCAAATGTGTTAGAATCACGCCTCGAACAGGTAGGTTCGTGCGAATGAGAAGACTCTGAAAACGTATTTAGAAATGGAAGTGTGCGATTTTCAGTTATCCTCTAAATAAATAGCTTTTTATAAAATAGCCGACTTAAAGAAATAATTTGAAGTTGAGGCCAATCCTGAAAAATGTATACATATGTTACATAGGAATATAAACACCTTTACAAAATAAAAATTCTGTTATTATTTAATGAAACTGTATATTTATACGTTGGCTTGGAACCAACCTTCGACACATTTTTTACATTATAGTGTTATTATTGTTATTATGACTGAGTTGGGTATTTTTTTAAATCATTTATTTTTTGCTTTCTAGTTAAGTGACTTCCATATTTTTCTGAAATTGGTTTCTGCTTTCTTTAAATCCATTTTCTATAAATGGTTATAGTATTATATATTATGGCATAATAATAGGATGCATTTTTGAATTTTGGTTAAATTTGGTTAAAAATTTTTTCGATAGTAACAAAATAAAGGTATTTTACTATTAGTCAACATTTATAGTTTTTGACGAACTTTGTATTCAATTTAAAAAAGTGTTTTATTATATGAATACAAAGAACTTGAAATAATTTGTCCCAAGACAAGATGAATCAGAGTAATTTCAATTTTCTAATATTTATTGAAACACGCTACAATAATTTCACTGCATAATATATTTCAAACACATCGTATATGCATAAGTTCCACCCATTATAACATTTATTTCCTAACATTTTTTGAACCACCCTATATAGCTATAATTCCAGAACACTCTGTATTACACACTATAAATACGTTTTGTTTCAAGATTTTTTTAACCAGCTTCTGTAATTCAGCCATATATTTCAACCATAAACCAGATGAAGCACGTTTGTGGGCTATACCATAAATCATCCTGTATTACAACAATTCCTATATATTCAACTGCTTATGGGCTATCAAATATAGCATTTTTTCTTGTACCATTTTTTAAAAGACGCCATATAACTATAACACTACTCCATCATATATCTCAACCACACTGTATATGCATCTGCTAATCAAATCACTCTGTACATTAGATTCAACTCTACCATATATTGAAACCACTCTGTAAATATAACTGTTAAGAAGTGCCCAATAGGTATAACATTCTTTTAACATCTTTTAACCACCTTCTATAATAAGTGTTTAACGCCGTCCTATGTTTTATTCTGTATGTTCAACTGCTTAATGGGCTACCCATATTAGTGGACTGTCTCAACAACTCACTATAAAATACATAGTTGAAAGAATGAAAGCCCAGAAATAATTTCAAATTTTAATTTAATCGTACGTCTTTATTGGCTGAGGTTGTAAAATCTGACGACAAATTTCACTCAAGTTGTTTCATCCTAGAAAGCATTACAATCCAAATATTTTAGTTGATCCTAACTTTAGGATAAACTGTACTCTACATTTTAATTATATATCTAATTGGTAAAAAATGGTTTATCTCGATTTCCGGCAATACTACATGTCCTATGGAAAAAAGTTACATGGCAAAGTTGTAGGTAATAAAAATATCTACAACTTCTGTGTTTACATTTTTTCACAAAACTCAAAATTGATGTGACAAATTCATAAATTTGGTGATAACTTATCTTTTTTTATGTCCCAAATACACAGTAATTTTTTTGATTTAAGATATTTATTTTTCACTTAATTTTGACTTAATAACGAAAAAGCACCCTAATTTTCAATCAAAAATTCTCACCTCAAAATATCTGTCGGTGGGCTTTTTGTTCGATGAAATGTCTACTATGTGAAGTGGTAAAAAATATATACATTACTATGGTAAATGTTCTCAGAAAATTAAGTTAATAAAGTTAATATTTAGTAAGACATCTGCAATATTTTGAGAAAGTTATAGAATATTCTTAAAATTATATAGGTAGATGCCTATTTATTGCTATTTTAAGATTATAATTACATACCTGAGTGACTTACCGAAAATTTTAGCCCATCAAAAGGTATTTAATAGAGAACTGTGGAAGGGGCTAGAAGAGTCTGGGCCTTAATACTTAATTTTCGGATAGGAGTTTCTTTGGTTTCTTTGCATTTTCAAGAACATTTACCATAGTAATGTATATATTTTTCACACCATCAGAAAGAAGAACCAAAAACCCACTGGCTCTTTTGAAAAAAGCAAATATTTTGAGGTTCTAATTTTCGATTGATAATTAGGGTGCTTTTTTGATATTAAGTCAAAATAAGGTGAAAAAATAAATAATTTAAATCAAAAACATTACAGTCTGTTTGGTACTTACTAAGGTAAGTTTTCACCAAATTTCATAAAAAATGAATTTTTTTGGAAAAGATAAAAAAAACAAAAACTTGGTTTTTTGAATTTTCCACATAAATTTTGAGGTAATGTGAAGAAAATATAAACTCAAAAGTTGTACATATTTTTTTTATTTACAACTTTGCTATTTAACTTTTTTACCGAGAGTTAAACCGTTTTTTACCCTTAAAACACCACCCCTTCTCCCTTCCCGACCTCAGATCGCCCATAAATTATTTTTCCTTTTATAGTTGTCGTATTTCCTTCCTTTTCCAATATGTTGCATCCAACTATAATTTTTTGTTTGGTTTCAAAAATTATCGAATCTTGTCTATTATTGTGAATTAAGCGTAAAAACTTTATGAAAACATAAAATTTCTGGTGTAAAACTGCATAGCAAAACTCCGACGCATCGTAAAATCCAAAATCAAAAAAGCGTATTGTACAAGTATATCCGAAATGTATATGATAAAACGGTTAAGTAGAATTCCAACCTATCCTAAAATCCCAAGCTAACCTATCTGTGACTACTAATCTTTAAATGGTCAAATTCATCTATTACTTAAAAGGTTTTTATTTGACCAAATCCTTGAAGGTGCACCATTATGAAACAGATAATAATGGCTTTTATACAAAAATCCGTATCCAAGCGGCCCAATCAAGGGAAAAAATAAATCTTCTGGCCGAAATCACTAAAGGCAGAGAACAACCACTTTGTTATCATCATAAATTCAGAACTCGTTTAATTAATTTAAATTACAGAACGATAGCTGCTGATTTTATTTGAAAAAAAAAGTTTAATCTTTCAGTTCACAATTCAAACACATCATTTTTTTAATGACATTAGTTGTAAAAAAATATACAGTGTGCCCGGTTATGTACTAGCGATAATGTAAATACATGTCAAGCAACTATTTTAATACACAAATACACCATATACTAGGGCTCAATACCCCACCCCGCCATGTGGCAGCCATTTTTTTTTTGATAACCTCTTCCCTGCGCGTGAACAAAAACCTTCATATCTCTTAAAGTTTTGGTCTTACTGAGATAAAAATACGCTTATTCGACGGACAATAATACTGTATATTAACAACATTTCAAAACAAAGTGTTAACGTTTTCTTAACTTTTGAAAAAAAGATGAAATGCAAAAAAAAGGATAAAAAAATTATGCAAATCAACAAATTATTGCAAATCAATGCAAAAGCAGTCGCGATAACCTTTCATTTTTTTCAATAAATCGAAAGTTTTTGAGTTAAGCTACAATACAACATTAAACTCACTGTATGTTTATTAACTTAGGAGTTATTGTTGTTTGAACATAGCGTATGTGTTATACCGTGAACATATGTGGCTGCAGCTAGATGGTGCACACTATTCTCGAGCAGTGAGAGAATATTTGAACAATAACCATGCACCGTGGATCGGTCGCGGTGGTGTAGTAGCGTGGCCAGCTCGCTCGCCCGATTTGACCCTCTTGGACTATTTTTGTGGGGTGATATGAAACAAAAGGTATATGCTACAGTTCCAAACACCAGAGAAGACCTCGTGGCTAAAATTATGGCAGTCGCCGAAGAAATAAGATCAGACCTAAAACTAATTAAGCGCTCAACTGCCCAGATAGCACACAGAGCATTAACTTCTCTACAAGCTGGAGGTAGGCACTTTGAACAACTGCTGTAGTATAAAATTTAATGTGTATAAAAGATTGTAAAAGTATCAATTAAAAATTAATAAGAATGTTATGTGGTTTTAATGTTTACCTGTTTAAAGTACCGACAAAAGTATTTTGTGCTTGCGCGTACGCTATGTTCAAACAACAATAACTCCTAAAGTAATAAACATACAGTTGTGAATTTAGTGTTGTATTGTAGCTTAACTCAAATATTTTCGATTTAGTGAAAAAAAAATGAAAGGTTATCAGGACTGCTTTTGCATTGATTTGCAATAATTTTTTGATTTGCATAATTTTTTGTTATTCCTCGTTGTTGTTTGAAATAAAAACCATACAATTGGAGACACAGAAGTTGCCGATAACATACCTAGCATCAAATATAATAACTCATCAAGAGAGTCAATGTTAGCAGAAAATTACCGAAATAGATTTCGTTGAAAGGCTACTTAAGAAGCTATGAAGCATAAAACAAAGTTCAATGAACCAACAAGAAAGGAAATTTGATCAAAAAACCTCAACACCTCTTTCCTGGACTATTATTTTTTTAAAATTAAAAGGTTTACTTCAAGTTGTTTTATTATAGTACCGGCTACCTTGTTTCTTGCATGTTACAAACAATACATGCATAATTTTTCAACATTTGGTTTGTGGGGATAAAGCAAATGATTGCGGTTCCCAACTAGAGACGATATGTCGTCTTGTGTTCAAAAGCATGTAAACGCTCAGAGCTTTAGTAATAATCTCCTAGTTGTGCTAATTTATAAATGAAATCGTTTCTTGTGCAACGTAAGGGTATTAGCAAACCTGCGGATTTTCTAATGGTCACTTAAGGAAATGTACATGTTATTAATTGCCGCCATTGTACCAGAAAAATATATCTTATTGAGCACTAATCGCGTTTTTCCCGAACGTAAATCTCGAACATTCGCGTGCCCAATACCTCTAAACCATCCGGCATTCGACGAAGTGCGTGGAATTGACTCGTAAAGAAAAAAAAACGTCACATATCCAATACGGGTGGTTGCACCTATTACGCTGTATTGTTATGACATTGTTGGGAAAAATAATACTGACAACAATTCACTACAGAATTATGAGGTCTTTGAGGTTATTCCGTTAATGTGGTGTTATTGTCATTGCCTCTTTGCACGAACGGTTGCATATTTTTTGCCGTTTCAAAGGAATTTTTATTGGGTTTTTAATGAAATAATGGAAATGGCATATTTATATCTTTAGGGAATAATAGGGTCCGATATGAATTTCTATGCAGGAATTTAATTTGGTAATTATAACTCTCTTATCTGAATTTTTTTCTTTTACCAAGTAAAAAATAACTATTCCCCAGGGAAATAACGAATAACTAAAAATGATTTGCCACTCGCTTTTCGAAACTTTGTAATCCCTTGAAAGCAACATATTATAATGTTTCTTAGCAATAAAAATATAGAAGAGTATTTATGTAGGTACAAAGGCAAGTTATTGAAGCAATTCTAAATATATGGTCTCTTGTTTCGTTGTAAGTAAACTAAGTATCAGAAGTCCTTAGTAACTATAATACAAGTAAGACAAGGGAATGGTCGGAATAGGGCAATCAAATTAAAAGGCTATTAAATGCTTGACAACGTTTCGCTTTAATGGATTAAAAGCCTCGTAGGGGTGAAAAAATCAAAAATCAAAAAACATCACAGGAGTTTGTTAAAGACACCTATGCAGCGCAAATAGGAAATCTTGAATATATTTAGCGACTGAACTTTATCAAAAGTAATAATTTCGTTTTCTTTGTGTTAACAACATGTCAAACTAATTTGAGGCTGAACCACAAAGACCAGTACAGAACACTCTGTATATTTTTCCTGCCTTGTTTATTTTATGAACATATTTTGAAATGGAAGTTATACAAACTGAGCAAAACAAACCTGATTTTGTCATAATGCTAACAAGAGGATAACAATCCTGCTTTAAACATTATTCACTATACTTAAACGTTCTGACAGCAGCTTGAAAATGTTTATTGCGATCCAGCAATACAATGATATCAGTGACAGAAATTAATTATGTAATAACCAGACCTGCCGTGTTTCAGCTGTGGCTATACCGCTCTGTGGTATTTGCTACTTAGAGTGATGTCTTGACTATTATTTTATTATAGAGCTGCAATACTATAAGAAAAAGAAATAAAAGACATGAGGTAACTCTGCCATCACCCGAAATTACGTTGTACCTTTTTGGAGAGCAAGAATCCGGGAACCCTTCTCTTTGTGTGTGCTGAAAATAAAACAACTGTTTCTAATTTGCCTTTCCTTTCTTGCGTCTGGTTTCTCGTCAGCCTCTAAGAGCGAAAGTCCATAGGATTCGCAAATGTAGTTGTATGGGATGAGGAATAATTAAGAGAGAACAACCAAAAACATGACCCATATATTGAAAACAAAAGAAAATGAACCATAACGTAAATTCCCTTTAATCAGCAAACGTTGGGAGCCAGATTTGCCAACGAGTCTCTGCATACAAATGTGATTACACAACAACAAAAAAAGAAACATCAGGCAACAAAGATTCACTCTGCCACTTGTTATCGGTTCAGGCATCTAAGGGTATCAAATCTGGATCTATATCTAACCATACGATCTGGTTCTGCGTACTCCAACAGCAATATCGAGGTTCTTCCCTGCTGTCCGCTTGTCGTAGAAACCTCCACCTTGGTTCAAATTGAACCTTCATCTCTACAAGCAAAATCTCACAGGTCTTTTGGAACTAACGCCTCTTTGTTAGAATGAGAATGGGTACTTACCGGACGCGATTTATTTCTTTAATCCAAAAAGGTAATCTACCTATGAATAAAGAAAAAGCTAAATTTTACTGATCCTAAACGATACTCGCGACTTTAGTGTTTTCCTTCAGTCGGTGATAAATGTAGAAAATTTTTGACCAATGTCCACTTCTCAGGAGTCTGGATTTCACTTTTTCTGTTTCCACGGGCGAACTTTCCTTGTTCGTTTGAATTGAGTTTTGGAGCCACACTGACTTCTATTTTACTGGACCTTTCCCTGGGAAACCTGAGTCCTTCCCATTAGAGGTACCTATACGTGAATAAGCTAATAACAAAATCAGCTTCCGCCCTTAATCAAAAGACTCCACGCATTTCTGTTTCCTCAGAATATAAGATTCTAGAACAAATTTTTAAATAGGATTGGAGAGTAAGCAATTTTTTCTTTAACAACGCCATCTCTCTTATTGGTTTAAGATGTTGCAAAACAGTGTATATGAACCTTCCAGTACGTACAATATCAATTTCCACTAACACTTGATTAGAAAAAAACAAATCAGGAATAATATACATAAAATATTAAACATTGTTTTTAAAAAGATAGCATATATATTTAATATTCACATTTCCTTTCTTTTAAACAAGACATATTTTAATACAAAAACTGCTTATTTAGCATACAGCGGCAATACGAACAAAATGCATTAACTACTATTTCTATTTATTTCAATAATTGTTTACAAAATAAATTTATTTACAAGAAAATTATTTCTTTTGGATAACTGACCTATATACATATTTTAACAGTTTCCGGAAATTTGGTCGGTGCTGCAAATTTTCTTAAGATGTTACATAAGTAGATCCTTTGAATACTTGCTATTGAGACTAAGATACTCACCCCAAACGTTACAAATTCGAAAAGCTAAATCAAATTCTATTTCTTCGTTCCACGCTATAAGTCAATGAGAAATTAAATTAGCAAAACAAATACCAGACTGCTTTACATTCCTCTCATTTGTTAAGGCCTTTGTTTTTACGGTATTTCTCATCCTTCATGATGCCTAACAAAACGCTTGTACTAATAACATCCCCTTAATGTAATATTACCGAGTACATTTTGAGAAATTAGTTTTCCGGTTGTTCTGGCTCACATTATATTAGCATTCGTAAGGTTTAATGCAGAAATTTCTGGATGATGATAATAGTTTACTCATCACAAGGGGATGTCTGACACTGGTAAGTTTAAAACGTATTTATGAAATTAAAGAAAAATATTTAAGACTGACAAGGAAGCTATAATATTTGTGGCAATAAAATTATACTACATCTACATGTAAGCGCCAGTTATACTCTATAGTATCACTGGTGCTTCCCTCGATTTAACTAAAGTAGCAAAACAATGAGAAATCATAGTTAATAAGCACTAGTTAGGTAATCATAAAATATTTCATTAAATTCCAATAATACCCTTCACATGGTTTTTAATTGCACGATTATTTTTTTAAAAGTAAATACTCTATTTGAAAATATGATTTATTAAAAATTAATATAAAATAAACCACTTAAGACAAAATAATTATTTTTCAGAAGTCTGTTCAACTTTTTTAAACTACTAAATTACCTTTAAAACACTACATAATTATAAGGCTAATGAACGTGATCATATGCTCCTTATTTATGAAGTATTCAATAAACCAGCGGTAGCACAGTGGTCGAAATTTGAAGCATGACTATGTAGAAAAACGGAATAGTCAAAATTTCTTAGTTTTATGTTTAATTTAGTTTGTCTTTCATATTTGAATCAATCCATCTGTACGATTTTCTGTCCAAGCTATCTGGCGGCAATGTTATTGTTATCTGGTTGGCAGTGACAGTATGGTCGTAAATATTGAATTTTTTTATTTTATTTTATTAAATGTATAAACCAATATTATAAATAAATTTTACCATTTTCAACCGAAAGACATCAGTAGCTAATAAACAAAAAATAACGAGAATTGGTTGAGGTACATAACCGTTTTGTTTAAATATAAGAAACTTTTTCAGGTCTTAACTCAGTGTTTTATATGATATTTGCTAAAAACAAAAATAAGAAGGATATCAGTCAAACAATTACGAAAGGAGTCTTTTATTTATTACGTCATTGGTAGAAAATTAATTATATTAAAGCAATTTTGCTCATCATTCGCCGTGGAGGTCGTTAATTTCAGCAAATAGGAAGGATGCTACAATACATAGTAAATACAGCCCCAAAAATCATAGAAGCGAGTGCTCAATCTAGCTTGTCAAACATAACCGAATACATGAATGTTAAGGACCACTACAACTGGCACACCATCTGGCGATCATTTAGGCATGTCATGCGCAATAAACCATCCCACAGATCAGAAGATAGATAATGCTACTTGTGCCTTCGGAATCACCGTCTACGCTAACACTACGTAATAATAAAAATGACATGGTTGACACATATTATGGATACTATAAACCAAACCAATCAATCCCTAATTGTAATCAGTGCTCAGCTAAATTACATGAAGTAGTCCCCTTAAAATATGAACATATTGAACTAGATCAGGAGACCAGGTACATTCCGCAACAGGCTTGTCATAAATGTACATCTGAACGATTTTTCTTGTAAAATAACTTTTCCAAAAGCAAAATAGACAACTTATTGCTGAAATGTTTAGGTAGTAAAAAGCTGATACAGGAACAAATATCGTAAATGTGAAAGAAAAACAAAATCCATTACACAACACAGTCCCTTTAAGGAACCATTAACCAAGACTGTTAGTTTATATTAAGAAAAATTTAACCCAAAAAATTTATTATTTACTATACGTGTTCAACAAATTTTACTCTTTAAGGAACAATTTGGCAGTGTTAACCAATATATATATATATATATATATAAATTTAAATTGATTTTTCTAAGATTTAATTCCAAAATAATAAATAATAGTACATGTAGAACGTATATAGCAATAAATTGCTTGAGTTATGTTTTGTTAAATAACTTAAACAAAATAGACAGCGATTCTTATTCCATGAATTTTCCACTAAAGTATTGTATCTCTCTCCACGTGATAGTTTCCTTTTCCTTTATTAACACTTAACTTGACCGTTTCTATTGGTTTATTGCGCGACGGATAACGGAAGAAGCCTTTGTGAAATCTCCAGAGCAATGAAACGAAATTATTGCCAATAAATACGAAAGGCCTTTTGTCTCTTCGGTGGAGCGTGGTCATTTCATCTTTTATAGAAACGTCGGCACCTTATCAAAATGATACGTTTCTAGAATATAATGAGAATTCATTTTGGTTGTCTCGAACGACAAGAGATGGGGAAATTTTTAAAATTCAACCTTAAACCTCATAGTTGAGAAACATTCGAAGCAAATACTGATAGTTTTACCTTAAAGGATAGTAAGACATTATTGATCAATCAATATTCAAGAACTGGACCTATTTACTTTCATCAAAAATAGCAAACTTCATATTTCTAGAGCATTTTAAAGTGATAGTACATCACTCAATAAATAAGTTTAAATAACATTAAATTCAGCAGTAACACTTAGGTAATAGATACTTAGGGCAAGTACTAGGTATTATTTATCCATATACGTTTGATTTTAATTTTAGTTAGGACATCTGGACATATCATTTTGTGATTGTTTTGTCCTATCGCCAAAGAACAAGGTCTGTTGTGTACATAGAGCTTGTACCACTGGAGGTAGCCTGCAATGCACAAATATAGTGCCAAGGCTAGAAAGAGTGAAAACAGGATATTTCATTCGACTGAGAGCTGCATCCAATAAGCTATGTGCAGTATGTAGTTCATTGGACGTACCTACCAATCGAGTGAAATAGCATCTTGCTCTCTCTATTGCCCTCTCTTCCTATCATTGGCACGATATTTGTTCATGGCAAGCTACCTCCACCAATGTATGCTCTAAGATTGTTTAAAAAAGAAACTCTTCCTATCCGGTAAATATAAATAAGGTGTTGTTTATCTATTTCTTTTAAAGATACTTTACAAGTTATTTAGGTGGTCTGTATATACAGTGTGTGTATTAAAGTCAATGTTGATTGGAATTAAATCGAAATAAATATCAGTTACAGAACTTCAAGATTGATGCTTTCAGTTGGTCTCTATATACAGTGTGTCTTCATAAGTTGGATTCATACGGAAAACGTTCGTATGAATATTATTTAGAGAAAAAATTACTCTTCATAAAAAGATTTGCATGGTCAGAGATGTATACTGTAATCACTATATATATTGTAATGGTGTTATTATACATTAGATTTTGTTTTAATACTTTACTTTAGTTTATAATGATGTTAGATTCTATATAATAACTCCTCACAATCTTTTTATTAAAATGCTCCGACTCTTGAAACTCCTCCTCAGTAGGGATTCTAAACTGTTGTAATGACTTCCCAATAAGAACTTTAGACTGTTTATTTACCTTTTCTGCTTAAACTAACCTTCTAATTAACTTACCAAAAACTTTATATTAAAAGTAAAACACAGAATATATATATTATTATGTTATAACACTTTTTCTTCAATCAACATATATAATAAACTATCAAATTAAATATTAGTTAATAAAATGATCAAATATTATTTAAATGTATTCAATCAACACATTTTTATCTATTTATTTTTAAATTAATCTAAGTAGATTTGAATTTTCGTATAGTTCTTTTCTATTTTACAATTACTTTTTAAATGACATGAAATTTTAATATGCAATTCTGATTTTCAATTTTTTATCTCTAAACCCGTTACTAAAAAAATATTTCCCAATAAATCAAACTTTCTAAACTAGTTATTAAAATTATGAATGTTAATAGTTGAGCGCCAATTAAATTGTTTTATAATTAAATCTTTGCAGTAAATACCTTTGAAGCTTTCAAATTATTATCACAACGTTTTAACGTCCTCTTGTATCCTAGCGATTAAATGACCCTTTTCTCTATGACGATGATGTCCAGGTATACTCTCTGCTTTGACTGCTTCCAAAATATATCTGTCAATGTTTGATATTAACTGTTTCCTTTTAAACTCAACTAGAGTTTACTGTTAGACTGCCGAATTTATAATCTCCTTTCTTCCTGTCTGCACTCGCTTATGTAGTTTTTATTCTGACATGGGACCATATCCTATTTTTTCTCCCTTAATTCTTAATTTTGATTGACCATTTTAAAATATAACACTCCCTTCGTTCAAAGTTGATCTCCCATTTACTCAATTTTGATTGCCACCCTTTTATTTAAATAAAATTTTAAAATCATTACTTTGTCACGCCCTGTGTCAAATATTGTCCCTTCCAATTTCATTGTTCCACAATGTTAAAATTTCTAAAAACTTCTCACTGTTATACAAAACACATGTTCTATCGAATTCTCTACCCCTCTCTGTCTATCTGACTAAATTTCATATTAAACGCTTCACCTGTTATCTCGTAATTTTGATCCAAGTATTTCTGACATTTGTGATATTCATTTACAAATTTTAAAGTGGAAATATTAAGTTTCTATTAATGATTCGATCTAAAATGTGATAAGATTCTAAATTTATAAATACTACCCCTGTTGTACCTGAAATATAAAATTGTGCAAATCCCGATTAATTTAAATTTTGACGTTTAGATGTCCTATTTGCATATCAGTTTTCAAGATTTACATTTTCTACTTATTAAATGTTTTTTTTTGTATTATATATTTGGATAGAATATTCTTATCTCATTATTAACATCCCTAGATATTCTATTTTATAAGCTTCATTAAGTGTCAAATGTGTTATTCTTTAAAAGATTCCTTTTGATCATTTATTGTCTTTGAATTACATATTGGGTTTCATTTCATTTTTACATTTAAAAGAACTACCTTTCCAAAATTTCAATTGTATATTTTAATATTGACTTTCAATACATATAATACGATATTATGAATCTTACTTTTTCTCTTTCTTTTTTTTATTAACCATATTAATATCCATAACAATATATATATTTTGCTCAATTTTCAAACAGGAGTAGTTACTATTATAAAATTCATTAAATTATGCCATTTCAATAATGAAATTTTTCATATGTGTTTGAGTGGGTCCCTGGATGGCTTAAATTTACAATTGGATCAGGTACGTAGAGAAGCGTTCTAGGAAAACTCTTTGGAACTTCTAAATGGTTTGACCGATCTTAATGAAATTCTTTCTGTGTGTTTCATTGGGTCTCTGGATGGTTTAGATTCACAATTGGGCCCGGGAGATAGTGTTACGATTGGATTCCAGTAATACATATATCTGAACATCCAAACAGCTGGGCCGATTTTGATGAAATTTGTTGTGCTTGTGTGAGAGAACCCGTGGTAGAGGTAGCACCCAAATACTAGACCTGCTCTACTGGAGCAAGTAATTGCGTACTTGAGTATGGTATGAAATTATAATCGTAACAAGTTGCAATTATAAGTGTTTTTCATTTTTTAGAGGTTTGTTGTTTCGGGGGTTATTTAAATTTTAAATTTTATCCTGTATGTTTTAAGGGCAGTTTAAGATACACGAATTGAAACGCATTACATGAACTTTTAAATGATCCCAGGAATCTTTCAGTCGACATCACGTGGTTAATATTGTTCATTCTGCAAATGTTTAAATTCCAATTATGCAAAATCTTCATATTTAACAGTATTTATTATATTAGTAATTAGAATTTTGCAGAGGGCTAAAGTTCTAGTTTTCTATACAAAAAAGTTATGAATTTAAAAAAAGTCTATTTTCATCGGTTTTTTTCCGGTTTTTCTTGGAAACAAAACTTAAATAAACTTTTTTATTTACAAGCTTATGAATCATCCATAGCTTTTTACGTTATAAGAAGACAAAAACAATAATTTTGAGAGTTTTTATTGTTTATACAAATTAGTTCTACAAACTTGCTGTAAAAACCATGTTTATATATCGTCTTTCAACTATTAGTGAAATGAGGATATCTATAAGCGGCTTGCTGTTGATCTTAATGTCCCAAAATGCCTCCTATTTTGCTCTATTTAAACAGGTATAAATATTATACCTGAATTCATTATATTACATCAAAATAATTCCTCAATCCTTCCAACGGACGTTTCCCGCGACAACCATCGCTGAGCTGTCAATCACTCCCGGAAATAATTTTCCCTGAGATTAGTGTCAAAAACAAAAAGCGTACACAAAAAATTTGTATAATACGTTGGCAAAACGGCGTCAGCAAGAGCGACCAGATCCCAACGCATCCCAAAACCGTCCCGAACGTTTGTTATAATTGAAGATTAAGCCGTTTTGGCATGCGGACTTCGCTAGTCCGGATTAAAATGATTAGCGGAGCTAGGGACGGACGTTACTAGTCATTAATATTTCGTTTCGAGGCAAGGGTGTACGGCGAATTGCCGTTCTCGTTTCTGTTATTAATTCATTTTCATTACCGAAGAGACCGAATTAAAATGTCTGATATAATTTAATATTATCGATATCCTCAGTCTGTCGACGTCACTAGCGTAATTATTATTAAATATCATGGATGACATAAAAGCGTTACGTGATAATCCATTATACGGGGAAAAGCGGTCCGTTTTGCTGTTTGGGCATTTCTCTTGTGTTAAAACTGACACACGCGGAAGAGATTTCACATAATTTGAATGGGTGTGGATTCAGGTTTACGTACGGCCAACAGGATTTCGAAGATAGCTAGTTATGAACATGAATTCAATAGTGGACGTCATGACAGACAGGTAACTTATCAGATGATAAGTACATAGTAGGTTAATCAAATAGGCAACACACAATTTTTTCTCTTCAGATTATTCCTGCAACAGATAAGTATTTGAAAACTACACATGGAGAACAAAATATAGTAAAGCAATTTCAAAAAATTGTTGGCATTACTAGCTGTCCTTACAGAAATTCTTCCTCACAATTATTCTAAGAGAAAGAGATGTCTACAATATGATCTACCAGTATTCCTGTATGTGTTTTTTATATTGGGTGATACTTATCTGTGTTTAGAGATGTTTCAACTGCAGTTCTGGAGTCGTTCCCTATCGCTGTGTATTGTAGTTCGAGGTTTATTGGTCGTATGTTCTTTTTGATGCTAATTTTCTTGTTTATATGTTTATATTGTCACAGTGACAATTTGGCGTTTGGGGTTCACCTGATACTGAGGGGACCATTTTCTGCCTTTATTTATCTATTGATATTCCTCTATCCTAAATCGAGATCGTTGAAGGTATCCAGATTTCCAGTGCTAGTTAATACTGGGTTAACCTTATTTGATTTGTCCACATGTCTTCTAGAAATGTATTGGTGTTCCTTTTTCCTTCCTTCGAAAGATCTTGAAGTTTCGCCCGTATATGTATGGCCACAATCACACGCAACAGTGCACTCCTTTTTTTGGAATTTTGAGCTGCGTTAAATGGTTCGGGATGTGTGACAATAGAGTTGAATGTATTATTTGTTTTAGAAATAGTTTTATCATCGTATTTATTTCCTAATCGCTTAATTTTTTCCGATACCTATGGAATTATGTTCATAATGTTGTTTTCTGTTTGGGTTTTTTTAAACTCTTAATTTTTTCCGATACATATGGAATGATGTTCATAATGTTGTTTTCTGTTTGTGTTTGATTGGTATTAGTGGTGTGTTGGTTGTTTGATATTATTTGTTGTGATTTTCTTTCTAGTTGATTTCTAGTTTTGTATATAAAACCTTGTGGATATTCATTTTGCTTGACGATTTTCGATCTTCGTCAAGGTCCTCAACCTTATCACAATCACATTTCCTTCGAATCGCTGGGTTTTTTTAATTATTTTGTTTCAGAGTTAAAACATAACATCTTGATATCACAACCAATTTTCATTCCTATGCACTGAATTTAGGCACAGTTCAAAAAAAATGCAGACCAGAAATTATTAGCAATAAATTTTTTGTCTGTAAACTTTTACAAGTACAATGTTTAAGCACTTTATGGAAAATAACAAAGTCACAAAAATTGCGGTATTCTCTAGTTCAGACCCCGTCGTCAATGGGTAAGAAACTATGAAAAAAGGCACAATTCTAAAATTTTTAATTTTTCATGGTTTCTTAGCCATTGACAACGGGATCAAATGTAGACCCCGAAACGTTAGGAAATATACAGCAATTTGCTTGTGGTATTATTTCCCAAAAATTCTTAAAATATTGAAAAATATGCCACAAATATCCTTAAGAAAACAACCTTAAATACAAATTTTAATCCCAACAAACACACTCTACCTATTTGTAGTTCTTAATATTTCAGACGACCGCTATACTGCTAAGATTTTTTCTAAAAATTACTGACAGTTTTTCTACATCATTAACTTGCAGACAAAAAAAACATGTATTCAAAGGAGTGCAACAAAAATTTTGTGTACGCAGAAACTTCAAACGAAAAATAAAAAAATATAAGAATAGCGCCTAACGTTGTTTATTGTCAAAAATTACCTACTGCGAACAAAACCTAGATAAACCACCATTATTCCCTGATGAGAACTTAACACTAGAATGCACCTATGAGTCACAATATCGAAAATTGTTTCCTTAACGTCGTTTCCTCTTCGTAAAATAAAGGTCCTTAAAAACCTATTCTGAGCCCTTGTCTCCGTATAAGGGAGATGATTGACCCTAGATTTGAGAAAACGTCTCTTCGGGACACTCCGAAATCACTGCAAATCCTCCCTTGTTGCCCGTTCGTTTTTATTATTCGAGTTTTTTTCTCTGGCAATTCGATCAAACGGTCACAAATCAATGTGTATTTTTAGGTGGTGGTGTGCCCGAGGCTGGATTAGGAAAAAGTTTCTAAATTCGTTGTTGTACGGAATCTCACATGAGAGCTTTAATATTTAAATTTTGAACACATGTGTATAAGGAAAATTTGGTCAAAATGTATTAGTGGACTGCTCAAAAAATTGGCTATTTTTTAGAAAGGGCTTCAAAAACGAAGGAGTTTCTTAATTCGTCTGTACATACGTTTCAAATCTGTGTTTAGCGATTAGTCGAAAATGGCTCACCTAATTTGGAAAATTTAACCTGAATTCTATCTAAATTACCTATTTTATAGGTTATGGTGTAATGGTTTAAATAATTTTATTATATTACCAAATTTATATAA
Organism: Octodonta nipae; assembly: GCA_034190945.1. NCBI lineage: Eukaryota > Metazoa > Arthropoda > Insecta > Coleoptera > Chrysomelidae > Octodonta > Octodonta nipae. Next base: position 115,906,446 of record CM067219.1, on the reverse strand, counting down.
TACACGCATTAGGACAATTTTGAAAACTATACCATGTTTCACATAGTTTTTTTCAAATTTCAAAACTTTTACATTTTTGTGAAGATTATTTTGATTGATTAGATATGATATATAAGTATTTAAGACAATCTCACAATGCTTTTGTATTAATTTTTGTATTATTTTAGGTACCATGATTTTATGGGATAAACAACACCACAAAACGTGCCAGCTCAAAGTTAACAATTATTTTGTGAAAATATAATTTTAGTGCACTATATGTATATTGTTTAAATAAATTACTTTGATTTGAGGGTATATTCATAGTGCCAACTGACCCTTAAAGTCATTAATGTGATTTTAGTGCAAAATAATATCCTTATATGGGTGAAATATCGTTAATTTTAGAAAAGGCAGTAGTCAAAATTGGAGGCTAGAAACAACTTTATATTTTTAGAGTTCCGCCAAAAGCTGGAATTTGTGAGACATGTTAAGACTAAATTTTAATAGTCTTTGCAGTTTTTTGTTGTTTCAACTACTAACGAATATATGAGCTTGATCTGTAGCTGTGGCTAGAAAAAGAACAAATCGTTTCATCTATATACTATTATAAAATTGTAGTTGTCTGTTTGTTTGTTTGGTTGTTACCTCATCACGTAATAACTACTCAACTGTTTTTGCTACTACTTCTTTACTACTCTTCTTTTTTTGTTGTAAAGCTTATATATAGTTTGTATTAAAATATGGTATACATTTTAATGCCTTACATTAACAGAAACGGTAGATAGATATAGATAAAAACCTACTACCATGTTCGGTAAAACACAATCAGTCAATTGGTTCCACCGCATGCACCAAATATTAAATATTTCAGGGTAGCTTTTTTTCTCAAAATTCTGTATATGCCAATGTACCATGTTTTGATTAAAAAAAAATTCAACTGATATATCAAGTTTAATTCTACATGGTGTTTGTTTCATATATAGGATAGGTAAAACTTAAAGCGAAGTAGAATTCCATGAATTGCAAAAATCTTGAAATAATGGTATATTAGTATGTCCCGTAAGTACCTGCATATATAAATGTGGTTGAAATGAAGGGGAAGTTATATGAGGTGGTTCGACATATATTGAGTGGACCATAAAAAGTTGTATGTACCAGGTGGTTGAATTATATTTCTACAGTGTGGATAACAAAATGTTATATTGTTAGGGTCATACATAGTTGCATATACAATGTGGGTGAAATAAGGGTAAAATAAAATTATATTTATACAGCGTGAATAAAAAAATATGTTATGTAAGCAGTTAGGATATACAGGATGGTTGCATTATAGTGTGAAGCAGAGTTACAGTTATACAAGGTGATTATATTGCATAGCCCATATGTTTCATAAGCTATTTCTTTTTGCACGGAATTCTATATTCCATACGTGGGAGAAACCGCGGGAAAAGGCTAGTATGTAATAATATTAAATTGCTTATTATCAAATATCAAAATAATTTGAGAATTAAAAAGTATTACTCTAGATGACTGCAATTTTAATAGACTTTAAAAGATTTTTGTGCACAGTTTGAAAAAACAGTGACACTAAAAATGAACAATCTCATATGGGCATAAACAGCTCGCTCTAGAAACTTTAGAATATTACAACCTTATTTATTTTCTATTGAAAGCAATTTCACTTTTACTAAGGCATTTTTGTTAACATTTTAGCAGAGCATGTTTCATTACTTGAAGGAAAAATTGAAACAAATTCGCAAAAAGAAACTAGAAATAAGTAAAGGATTAAATTTTCTAAAAATATATTAAACATGTTACATATTATCTAACATAAATGTTACTATTTCGGATTTAATTATGTTATATATCTGTATTTAGGTATGTAAATTCATTTAGGTTCATATGACATATTTTTTATATTGTAAAAAGTGTATATTTTATAGAATATTTATTTATATTAAAGCAATATAAATACACACTGTGACATTAGACAACAAATTATATTTGTAAAAGGTTTTTATATATTTTATATTTATTTTTTTCTCCTTGTTCCTTAATATTCTGATTTACTGTCAAATTTAATTTGCAGACGCAAATGACGAGTACAAATAAGAAAGTGTATATCATTTCGAAAATGTGTTTGAAGGTTTTTCCAAGGATTGGAAGGTTTCCACTCCACAAAGGTACTTATACTACGTTTTTATGTATTTTATGTTTTGTGCAAGAAACAGAACTACCAAAAGGTTTTGAAGTATCATCTCAAATTTTAAGACATGTATCTCTGGTTTTGAAAAAAGTTGTTAATTAGTTGAATTTAGTAAAGTCTGCGAAAGTTCTAAATTTAAAATTCATTTGTATATTTATTCAAATAAAGTGAAACTATTTCCGCACAATGGACTTTTTCTATGTGGCTATTCCACCTAAATTTATATTTTTGTTGTATATAAACCAGAACCACCGAATTATTATTTTTAAGTTTACTTGGGAATAACACCATAATTGGATTAAAAAAGCTGTATATTGAAAGAAAATAACAAGCGTTTCAAAGTCGATTCTGACTTCGTTGTTAATGGCTAATGTAAATTGCCATTTACATTTTCATTACATATTTTAAAGCCATTGACAACGAAGTCAGAATCGACTTTGAAACGTTTGGTATACAGCTTTTTTAATCCAATTGTGGGGGGGGGGGGTGTTATTCCCAAGTAACTTAAAAATAATCAACAACATGCCACAAATAACACCGAATGATTATTCCGTATTCTGTGCCAAAACTTTGAAATGCGTTACGCCACTGATACCGGAAACGTTGAGTCCGCCATTTACATCAACTATCTCGGACAACTCAAAATTGGTAATGTGTTCTAGTTATAAAAATCTACATGTTTAGAAACCAGATATATAATGATAATATGCCATGTTTTTCTACTGTATACGAGACTTGTTAAACAAATGAATTTAAGTCAATAGTAAAATACTTTCTTTTTTGACAATATCGAAAAATTTTTATGTAAGAAAATTTATTACAATTGAAGACGGCATCAAATTCTGTCTTCATGTCTATCATGGAAGATTTGGCTTGATTTTTTTTATAAAATTTGGCTTCACCAAATTCTTGTGAAATTTTCTGTTAGCAAGCTGTTCTTTTGAAGATAATTTAGGAAACCCGATTCTAATGTCGATGTACAGAACGAACTATCAGTGCAGGAATCAATATTTTATCACAACTTGGTACTACACAAGGCCCTAAATGTCAAAACGTGAACAACCTTTAGAAATGACCAAAACATAATTCCCTTATATAAATTGAACTAAAACTAATTATCAAAATTTTGGAAATTTACAAACGTACTAACTAACCAGTGAAAAATATAATATCTTCAACATCTATACTAAACTAACTATTCGACTAGGTGATACAACACGTCCAAAAAACAACTCTAGTTAGATTTTACACAAAACAGAAGCAACCTTTATAACGCAATGATAGTATTTCCAGGTGAAACAATTTCACATTCAATTTAAATTCCTTTTAATATTCAACACATTCTAATTTACACTTACATTTGCACATTTCCATGTTGAACTTCAAAAGCAGAACAAACGCTATACACCAACTGGCATATGGTTTCCGTCCCGACTATAGCTGCCAGGTAACTTGTAACTCTGCGAAACGGGGTAGCAAAGGCAATAACATCTAATCTCGAGGGCCTCATTGATAATTATTATAACAAGAGGACGGGAAAGAGCGTTAAGGGGGAATTCATAGGGCACTTCTGGGCCCTTTGGGTTGCTATTCGTCAAGTACATTTTCTATGATTTATTAGTTCATCCCTGGATGAATTTTGATGAACTCCTGGAATGAAATACGGTTCTCTGTAGGTGTTGATTTTAAATATTGGAATTATTAATATTAAAATCATATAAATTGATATTCTACATTGTATTGCGATGTTATGTGAAAACAAAAAGCGTAACGTCATTAACCAAATGACTGAATAACTTTTTTTATCTATACCTACTATTCGAAAATCCTTTTGTGTTATCTTATTAAATATATTTGCTGTTGTTACAAATGATAGTGAATCCCCACAACTAACTAACTCTTTTGTTGTGAAGATGAAATAATTTGGTCAAGTGCGAGTTGGACTCGCATACTTAGGGTTCCGTACCACCTTCAAGATTCTAATATTCCAGTTTCAGACAAGCAGGGAATGAGTGCATTTTCTTATACTTACCATTATATCTTTTAAAGGAAGCGTTTTAAATTTATAAAAATATACACTTTGATTTTCCGCACATAGACTTTTTATTTTATCTTCTTTAGGATTTGCTTAATTTTTATCACAATACATATGTATTTAATTTTCTAATTTGGCCCCCAAAAAGTAACATTAGAGTTTTATTTTACTAATAAACTTTCAGAAATGCCTTTTATAATCTACTGTCTGAGTTTTGAGGCTCTGTGGATTGGAAGAAAAACGGCAAAATAGGTCAAAGTTTAAATTATAAATTATTAAATCTGTTACTCAAATTATTTAAAAATATAAATAAAATATGTTTTTCAAATTTTAAATAGTGTAGATCCTAAAGTGGGAATTAAGTCGATGTTTAATATTTTTAATATCTTTTATACAAATGATTTAAAAATATGATATATTTGTAATTCACATAATGAGCCTTTTATATGATATATTACATGATGCGTTTGAAAATTGAATCTTTAATTTCCATTTAATTGTATAATTTGTCCATAAAATTGCTAAGGGGGTTTTCTAGTAATTTATTTTCCTTTTAATTCTGTTATTTGGAGACCAAATAATAGAATTAGGTATTTTTTTTCATATTTTTCCTATAAACAAAAAAAAGAGGTCTTAGAGTTTGGGGAACAACGGGGAGAATGGGTAATTTTTTCAAAATATTTTTTTTAATATATTTTAAAATATTCATTTTAAAAAAATTAAAAAAATATATTTGTACCTATTCGTCATAATGAGCCCTGGGATTTGATATATTACATGACCCGTTAGAAACAATTATAATTTTTTATTTTCCATTTAATTCTATAATTTGCCCCCCAAAATGAATATTAGGGGTTTCTTCTTATTTTTCCAGTAAAGTTCAGGTGAGGGGCTATACTTCCAGTTTTCCAAATTTTTCAGCTTATGGTTTCGGAGATAAGGGGGGGAATGGGTAAAATTTATTATATTTTTGTTAATATCTTTTAATTAATTTATTTTTTTTGTAAATATGGAAAAAATATATTTGTTTTCTTCATCATAAGCCATTTTATTTGATATATAACATGCTGGGTTAGAAACAATTTTAATTTAATATTTTCCATTTAATTCTATAAATTGCCCCCCAAAAAAATATTAGGGGTTTTTCCTTATTTTTCCAGTAAAGTTCAGGTGAGGGGCTATACCTCCATTTTTTTTAAATTTTCCAGCTTGTGGTTTCGGAGATAGGGGGGGGATGGTAAAATTTTTTATATTTTTGTTAATATATTTTAATTAATTTATTTTAAAAATATGAAAAAAATATATTTGTTTTCGTCATAATGAGCCCTTTCATTTGATATATAACATGATGGGTTAGAAACAATTTTAATTTTAATTTTCCATTTAATTCTATAATTTGCCCCCCAAAATAAATATTAGGGGTTTTTCCTTAATTTTCCAGTAAAGTTCAGGTGAGGGGCTATACCTCCATTTTTTTTAAATTTTCCAGCTTATGGTTTCGGAGATAAGGGGGGGGGGGGGAAAGGGTAATTTTTTCTATATTTTTGTTAATATCTTTTAATTAATTTATTTTAAAAATATGAAAAAAATATATTTGTTTTAGTCGTAATGAGCCCTTTCATTTGATATATAACATGATGGGTTAGTAACAATTTTAATTTTATATTTTCCATTTAATTCTGTAATTGGCCCCCCAAAATTAAAAGTAGAGGTTTCTCCTTATTTTTCCAGTAAACTTCAGGTCAGAACCTATAAATCTTTTTTTTTTCAAAACTTTATGTTTTATAGTTTCGGAGATAAGGTGGGGGGAATGGGTAAATTTTGGTATATTTTCGTTAATATTTTTTTAAATATGAAAAAATATATATATTTGTGTTCCTCAGAATGAGACCTTTCATTTGATATATTACATGATGCTTTGAAATTTTTTTTATTTTTAAATTTTTATTTAATTCTATAATTTGCCCCCCAAAATTAACAATAATGGTTTCTCCTTAATTTTCCTGTAAAGTTCGGGCAACGCTCTATATTTCCTATTTTTTTCAAAATTTTAGGCTCAGTAGTTTCGGAGATCAGGGGGGGAACGGTCGATTTTTTTAGTTTTTCCCCCCAGAAGTACCCCTAAAATCAAAATTTTTTCTTTTACGATATGTACTCCTTATCGGGTCACCAAACTATACATTGATACCAAATTTCAACCTCTTCCGTCCAGTAGTTTAGGAGAAAATGGCTGTGATGTGACAGAGGCAGAAATCCTGAGTGATATTATAAGGGTATCCGTATATTGTATATACGGAACCCTAAAAATATATGGGGTTCCATAAATAGATCTTTAATCCCAAAAACAAATCATCATTATTTGTTTCCTTTTTAAATTCAAAATCAAGTTACCATTCTGCGCTAGTGTCAATTTAAGCACCTATCAAAAATAACTCAAGTCTGTGGTTTATTAGACTATCTAGACTAACTGTATGAAAACCCTTGCACTCGGAGCAAATAATTGTTTGATGTCGAGTATCTCAAACTTGCACAATTGGCCCGTATTTTTTTCGTCGCCATGTTGAGTTATTATTTTACACCAGAACTAAGTAGAAGACGCGTTAACCTCTATGTAGGTTAGTTCTAACAGCATGGGGCCACAAGATAAGAGCAAAAATGACCTGTTTAAGGTAATATTTTTTTAGAAATGGCCAACCCGGTCACTAGACTTTTCAAATTGTGACTACTTTTTATGTTGCTGCTTGAAATCCAAAGTTTACATAGACAAACCATGAACTTTCGTGCTCTTTCCGAAAACGTTACGTACGAAATTCGAAGAATCCCTCTTGTGTTCCAAAGGTTGAGATTCCTCTGAATGGCACCTAACTGATGTCTTTAATTGCACCTGACTATGATATGTATGCTTTAGTGGCTTATACCACTGATGTATCAAAAAAATAAATTTAAATAGTCTCTTAAGAGTGTGCCGTTTTTTTCGAAAACACTATACATCAGTGCAGGACCTTGTTTACGTCAATTGGACTCAGACCGAATAGAAGTATTAATAAGTTTTGTATTGTAAAAGAATGTAGCGTGTAAAAACTGTATTGTTAAAATGACCACAATAGCATGTATTTAATACTAAAAAAGATACTAGAAAAGATATGATAAAATTGTGGAAGTTTAATGTCTGTTTTTTCTTGAGATCCCTAGACCACTATATGCCCTATCTTTTGAGTACTACCCTTTATTTCCAGCTGTCTAGGTGAGTTTGCACACCTACGGCAATATCCTAGAGAGTACCTTTGTATGAAATAGAAATTCTATGCAAATTTGCGTTAGCTTTTTCGTTTTGCAAATACTTACGACGATAAAGTATACATTCTGTTTTCCAGTTTTGTTTACCAGTAAACATTTCGTACATTATGTTTCCTGTTAAGGTGAATTACTTAATTCGGAATTGATTTTATTTCAAGTGTCAAATTTCGTCTTCTTCAATAAATTCTCTTTATTTGCTTAAGACATATCGGTCAGTAACCAGGTTTTCCTTAACACTAATCCTTAGCACACATTGTAAAAAGTACTTTCTGGAGATTAAATATTTTTCGTTCTTCTAATGTCAAACATGGAATCGAACATATATTTTGCCAATTGTTATGGCTTTAAAAGATGTGTGAATTTTTATGACAGTTTAGGAAACGGGCTAAAAAATAGGAACCTTTGAAAATACTTTTGGATGAGTTTCTTGCCGTTGTGGTTCTCAAATAAGAGCCGATTAAACCCGGGTTTAATTTTTTGGATTTTTATACATAACCCTTTCATGAAAGGTGAGTTGAATTCTTTTTAAAGTGAAATGTGATGAACATATTCTAACTGTGGAGTTATAGCAGAAAGTTTTACTGTGCTGTAAAATTTAACCGTGGAGTTTTGTTCAGATAGGTGCCCAGAAATAATGACACATTGTACGTTATTCTAATGTTGAGGTTTCCTTCATTTATGTTGAGGTGTTTCTTTATTATGTTTTGAGGGTGTTATTGAAAGACTGTAACAGTTTTCATATATTATATGGACATAATCTGGATGGATTAAATGGTTTTGGCTTTCTGGATGAAAGACTACTTTTTAATTAAGAATAAATAATCGTACATGCTATATTTAATTTGTCGCCAAGACATTTTTAGAGTCATTTAAAATTTTTGATAACAATATTTTGGCAAATAACGTTCAAATCGGCACTAATCAAGATAAATGATTTAATTTGAAAAATTTAAGGGTTGTGATTTGAAACTTAAAGTAATTGAAGTATTTTACAGTTTTTGGTTACTTCGTTTTTGTTCTATATATAATATAAAGCTACTTTCATTAAATTCCTATTTATTCCCACATTATGTATTATTCTTCTATGCCATCGATTGACTATCTGAAATAAGGAGTGGTTTATTAAATAGAAAGAATTGATGAAAGTACATAATATAACATATAGCTGGTGGATGTTCAAGAACTTAACCCTATTTCAAGTTTATCAGTTAAAATGTATATTTTTAACTACACTTACTGTTGTTTCTTATTATTATACTTACTTGCCAAGAAATGTTCCTGACGAAGAGTTGTCGTTTGCAAATATTAGCAGATCAAGATAGGTCATTATCTTAAAATTATTTTATAATTTGTCAATATTACCAAAGTATGCCGCTAGATTACTTCAGAGATTAGTATAAAAGATTATACAGGTTCTAGCTACTCATTATGTTTCAATTTTTTCTTCTGACAATGACAAAGGCGATGTTGGCGAAACGTCAGGTCAATTATTATATACAATACTGAAACTAAAACTGGGATATATACGCCGTATATTTCGGATATTAATAAAAACAAATAACAATGAAAATCTATTATTCTTCTTACATACACAAGCTATACGATATCGAATGCTATGGTAGTGCGAATTCAGCAATCATCCTCGTCCGCACGATGGGGAAACATTTCATTCCTCGCCCCGAGCAAGAGGTGAAAAGCACGGCAACGGGGTATGGAGAGTAGCACTTTAACGGCATCCAGATATCATCTCTCCGACCGATCGCCCGGGGCGGCTCTCTCGCCCAATCCAGAGTGTCCGCTGAGTACCAAGTTTTGCCAGACTATTCGAATAGCAGCAGTCATTTTCGAAAGGGGATATACATTTGAAATTTACAAGTTTTATGTTTTGTGCTCGAAAGTCTGTCGCTCTTTGTCGCTGATAAAAGGTACGTAAAACTTATCGAGAGTTCGGGCTTTCGAGTTCTAACAATGGATCGAACAGTATCGGACCAGATAGGGGCAAGTTTTTACTTTATTTATGGGAGGTCGACAAAAAAATATAGGTTCTCGAATAGTCCGTGTGTCACGAGATTGCATCCGCGGGTAACAATCCAATTTCCATCGAAAAATTCTGTCACAGACTTTGATACTAAAAACTTGAGATTGAACTAAATTAAAAACTCAACATGGCTTGCGACTGACATTTAGAATTTGGTGATGGTTTTGATAGATTAGACGCAGGGGTGGATTTAGTCTTGCTAAGGCGCCAATTTCGGGACAGGATTATATGTCAGTTTCCTTAATGATTTTCAGTGGAGGGTTAAATTGAAAACAATAAATAAGTATACAGTGTGGAACAGCCAAATGGATAAAATTCGATAACGAATAAAGGAGGACGTATTGGGATGTATTTTTAAATGCGCATTTTTTTAATAATAAAAAAATATTTAGGGTGTGTCATGTGACAGTGTCCAATACCAACTTTCTTATTTTAAATGCAAGCCCCTGTATATTATTTATTTTTTTGATTCTCCTTTTGCGATATGTGCTCCTGATCAAGTCACCAAACTATACCTTCATACCAAATTTCAACCTCTTCCGTCCAGTAGTTTAGGAAAAAAATTGTTGTGATGTGACAGAGGCAGAAATCCTAAGTGATATTATAAGGGTATCCGTATACTGTATATACGGAACCCTAAAAATTACCCATTCGGTCCTTGCGTGATTAGCTAATCCAGATTTTGTTAGCTCTCCTCTTTGAGTAGCTATGCGGTGCTCCTTAACCCCGGTGTCCAGTTGTCGCGTAGTCTCCCCTATGTAGAGATTGCCACATTCACAGGGAATGCTGTATATACAGTTTCTTAGTACTGTAGGATTATCCGGCTTTGTTTTCCTGATCATGCTCCTCAAGGAGTTGTTGCTCTTGAAAACCATTTTGATACCATGTCCGTGTCCAATACGTCCAAGTTTAATACATTTCTTACTGAATTTGGATGTTTACAATTATAATTAAGACATCGTTAGTGCGAGCTGGTTTTCTGAGAACTTTAATGAATAAAGATTTTGATTTTGTTATTATATCTAAGTATATCAGTTTGCTATTTTGATCAATTGTATATTTATCCCACTCATGTAGGTCTTCAATATTGTGTTTCCAAATAGACAGTACATCGTCAACATATTTTGGTAAATCATTGAAATGTGTAGCTTTCAAATAGAATAGAGTGAACATTTTACATACTTGGTCAGTGAGTGTTTGTAAAACTAACAGTTTCGAAAACTACAATTTCAACAAGGGGAAAAATATACTTTCTGCTAGCAGTTATCCTTAAAAAAGTTCATTAATAAAGAGCTAGATCAAACTGAATACAAAACAGTCGTAAACAGTCAATACCAAACTCCTCCAAGATAAACTGTCAAACAGATCTGTCACAATGATTGAATAAAGTGGAGTAAGTTAGAAATTTAATTTCGAATCTACATTCACCACCTGAAATATAATAAAATTAATTACATCAAAAACAAACACAATACCAAAAAAAAGAATTTATAAATTCCTTGTGCATTTAATAAATATACGAATAAATGAAGATAGAAACAAAATCAAGAAACGATAAATCCATAATTTATGAACATGCTTGGGTCAGGCAATTAAATACAATAACAACACGAAAATTAAAAGATCCTGCCGTAGAATTTAGTAATTTATAAGGCTTTCTCTAGGTTTTCCCGTACAAATTTAAATGGACCACGGGGAAACATAAACATAATATCTTTTGACGAATGTGAACATTGCATCTAGAAACGATATATAAAATATTGAAGTTAAATCTTTTGGACGTTTGTGATTACATATTTTTCCATAAATGTTGAGAAACTATCCATAAGTCTACAAATACCTACACAGGACAAAAAGTATTTGATTAGCCAATGTCAATGTTATTAAAATTTATTTTCGAATATTACTTTCGAAATTTCTAATTTCTATTTTATATTTAGCTCCACTAGTCCCTGGTGATGGTTTACCTTTGAGTAATTTTCCTTGCTGTCCGATTGAAAAAGCCACAAGCGAAAAGTAGGATCAAAAACAATTTTTCTTCGAGCCAAAAGAAACACACTAAATTTAATAAGCATTGTATTACCGTCTCTCAAAGCCTTCCTCGAAGTTCATTTCGGCTCTTTTTTCTTTTCTTTTTTATTAAATATATATGTAGAGCTAACGTGAGTTTTCTTTGTTCGTTCTACGCGAATTCCCTTGTGGATTTCTTTGCCGTCACTCCGAATTTTCTCTTTCTCTTTCAGGAAATATTTTCTCGAATGTACATTTTATATATTTATGGAGTTGTTCAGTAGCTGTTTAACTTCTTTGAGAACTTATGGAACGAGGCAGTTCGAAAGAGTTACTCAATAATTCCGGAAAGTAATTCAATCTAGTTTTTCAGTTTTTTTTTTGTTGAAATATTCGTGAAGTTTCCACGAGGACCGCGTTCAGGCATTTTCGTATGAAATAGGAAGTGCTTTAGTGTTGTTTTTATAAACGACTTTAGTATATTCAGTTTTTGGAACAAAAGTATCAAAAATTAAGTAAATAGTTTTATTTTAAATCCTGAATAAACAGGAAAAATTAAACATGTTTTGTGTTGATTTGTCGACTTTAAACTTTTTTGACAAAATTCACAAGTTTTTGTTCAAGTTACAAATTCAGAGTTATAAAAATTGTCAAACCATTTAACCTATGTAAAGAGTTGTCTACGTTTTAAAATAGTTGTGATAGTTATTGTTGCTAATATTAACCTTGCAGGAGGCACGCCCGGTCTTACAGACTGACGCGTTATTCATTTTTACTTATTTCGCGGATATTTATTAATTAATTAATTTATTTATTTATCAAACAATAGGCCGTCGGACAGAAAGTTGCAGCTTTCCAATTAAGCAACAGCATACTATGATAGTAATTACATTCAAAAATAAAGCAGAAGCTTGGTTACCTAAAAACTAATTGTATATATAAAGCAAATAATGAAAAATATTGTTAGCAATACCAAATTATAGTTGGATTGTTTAACAGTATATTTAGAGGATCCAAGGTCTGTGAGATAAATATAAAGGAGGGAGAACAAAAAATAACGCATATTACAGCTCAAAACAATTTAAAGCTCTTAATTTAAAATATTGAAATGATACATTAAAAATATCGATGTGGTTAAAGTAAATGTTATATATATTTAGCATTTGCCAGATAGGTGAATTTTTGCCATAATTAGTGTTAACTCGCTGATTCTAAAAAAAAAGAAAGATAGATCTTGAGTTAAACTTTTTTTTACTATTAACTATTTTAAATAAAAATGTCCCATAGGCAACCATACGTCTTGTACTCAGCTTTTGTAATTTGTAAAGCTTAATACTAGCCTCATAACTTTTATTTAGATAATCACGGTTATATCTGAAGTTTAAATGAAAAATATTTTTTTTCTGTAGCTTTTCAATACGAGAAATATATTTAATATAATATGGATTCCATATAGTACAAGCAAACTCTTGATGACTTCTAACTAATGAATTATAGAGGATAGTCAGAGACTTTGGCTGTCTAAAGGATCTAAGTAATACGCAGAATGAATCCTACATTTTTCCATGCTTTCCTAAGAATTTCTTCGATATGTAATTGATATCGATCTAGGTCAGATTGAAGATTTACACAGTCAGTAATTGTTCTAATAGCTTTGAAAATTTTAAGATCATCTGCGTACAGAGAAAATTCAGAGTGGTGAAAACAATCGCTTATGTTGTTTATAAATACAGAAAACGGTAAAGGCCCTAAATGTGAGCCTTGAGGCACATTTGAAGTTACTTCCACATATGATGACGTAAATGAATTAACTTTAACTTTAACACTGATTGCGATTAGATAAATATGACATAAGCCATTGTATAAGGTTACCATGTATGCTGATAATCTGTACCTTAACAAATAAGGTTGGAATATGAAGCGTATCAAATGCGTCATCCACCCTGGTTCTTGTAAGATTTGTAACCATTGATCGGCAACGGAAAAAAAAGTTGATTCTGAATAACTATTTCTTTGAGTTCAAAGAGCAAAGTATCGGTTATGATAGATTCAAATATTTTACTAGGAACGGAAAGCATAGTGATAAGTCTGTAATTGCAAACCTCATTTTTATTTTCATTTTTGAAAACAGGAATTATATAGTCATTTTTCCATAAAGTTGGGAAAGTTTTCTCATCTAAAGATTTCTGATAAAGTATGGAAATTGGTTTACTAATTGAATACTTGCATAGCTTAAAAAAAATTGCAGACAAACCATCTGGTCCACTACTTTTGTTAGCGTCAAGTTTATCAATATCTTGTACAAATTGCTTTTCAATTATCACCTTTATATCAATCAATCGCGTTATATTCGTAGTAGTAGGTACTTTAGAGGATGTGTTAGAGTTGACGTAGACGCTTGAGAAATAAGAGGAAAAAGCACTGCGAATGTCCTTGTCTTCCATATAAACAGTGTTATTATAAATTACACGGTCGGGGCCTTTTTTGGAGTTAGATTTATGAGAGACAAAACACCAAAAGCTTGTTATGTTTGTCTTCAAATTTGATATGTGGCAACAACGCCTGTGTCCGCAGCGTAGCTGCCTAATTCATTTTATTTCACCTTATTATACATTGGAAAGTTATTGGGAGAGCGCCTATTGAGTCTTATAGATATTTTCGGTGCGAGAGACCGTGGCGCTCTAGAGAGTTTCATTTTATTCTTTGTTCATAGTTTTTTGTGAGGATTTAGAAAGGGTGCTATTTGACGTTTTTTACTTCTTTGTTATTTGACGTTTTTTACTTCTTTAGGAATCATGGCACCAAGTTATGAGGCAGAGCAAGCTCGAGTTCTCTGTCTAATGGAGGAAGAAGAGTTATATGAAATGAAATATGACGACGAGTTGAAATCAGAAGAGGTTTTTTTAGAAGAAAGAGGAGCAGAGAGCGAATCCGAACAAGAAATTTCTGATATTGAAGATTTGGTAGTACAAGGAACGGGTAACGAAATGGAAATTGAGATTTCGGATCAGGAAGATATAGAAGAAGGCAAGAGACCTATGTTCATTGGAAATAGTAAGAGATCACAATGGTCGAAATAAGTACTCAAGAGATCTATTGGAATTAGGTCAGAAAAAAAAGTACTTCGTCTTCCGATTTCGAAATTAGTTGTCAGATCAGTGAAATCTCCCTCACATTTTTTAAAATATTTCATAAACAATAAAATGCTAAGTCTTATCGTACGACACACTAACGTCTATATAAGTTGAACACCAGAAAATTTCAGTCAGAGTCATAGCTGATTCTTCTTTTTCCGGATATGGACCGCGTCAATATTTCGAATTAACTTAATAATATAACTTAACCAACATATTAACAAAGTTCCGACGTTTTGCCCACACTTGTATGGGGCTTTTTCAAGGATGGGAAATACAAACGTTGCTTACCTTGCGGCGAATACATTGGTTTAGTTTCTCAGAAGTACATATTTAGATAATTAACATGGTATTTTTGCACTATGTGTTTTAATAGTTAATTAAATTAAAAATAAAGTGTTTAAGTTCAGTGAAGTTTAAACGTATTTGTATATGCACCTTATGTGTAAGTTTCTATATCGGTCTGTCAAGCCGACGCGCCCCCTAATGTTCGAAATTTTCACGCGCCTCCTGTAGGGTTCAGAGTTTCTGAGACCTTGCGTCCTGTGACGAAGACTTGCCTGTTACATCATAGAATAAACAATTTCATTTGTCATCAATTTTAATCGAATCACTTCTTGGGGGCATTGGGCACAAAATCCCAAAAAGAGTTGAACTATGTGCTGCTTTTTTTAGTTATATGATATATAAGATATCTGTAGAGCATTGAGAAAAGTAATGGAAGCAATAAATGTCATTATAGTACCATAAGTTATCGACAGACCATATAACGTAGTAGTATGAATCAAAAATGCCTTAAAACCATGAGTGTGGCAAAACCCTTACAAAATAGATGCCCCCACTAAAAATGAGTGGGTAAACTTTTAAACCATTCCATATCTGTTATAGATTTAGTGACCCTGACTACAAATTTTAAGATGTACGCTGGCGGCTGCCCCAGTGTACGTAAACAAAACATGGCTTATTGCTTTCAATATGGAATTTACTTGGTGAATGGCTATGCTTTAGGAGAATTCCTCCATATGACTGAATTTTAATTAAGACCTAAAAATCTATCATGTAATTTTTCTGTTGCTACCTATAACAATATTTGTTGAAACTGTAACTATTTTTAAAGTTGAAAAAATTGTTTATGAAATAGAATTGTAAACACAAATATCTGAGTAAGTGTACACTCAATATAAATATCTAGGTGGGTACAATGATTTGCATTAATTAGAGAAGATTTGAAGCTCCTGAATCTCAAAATTCAAATTCACTTCAGAATTATGATGAAAATATTTGGAATAAAAAGTTTTAGAGGCTAGTAGTTGATAGATTTAATAGTATGCTTAATGAAAACACTTGCTTTTGTATTAGAAATCACTATCTATTTTCAGGGTTTGGTAGTGGATACAAATAGCTGAAAAAAATTAGAGATGGGGGACCGATAGTCCTTGAGCTCTTGATGTAAATAAACCAGGTTATATAGGAATATAAACTTGAACCGTTGATGATATAAGGAGTGTAAGTATAAAGAGTGAAAGTTAGTGTATAGGAATTAGGTATACAATATCTAATTAATCACAAGGTAATGTGAATCATTATACAGGGTGTTTCCAAATAGAATGTGAACAAGTTAAAGTATATGCAGCAGTATACAAGGGGTAAGGACAGAAGTTTTTCGTGACAGTGAGAAATGTCTATAGCCATAGAAAGCGTGCAAGTAGGTACATAGGATATTAGCGTAGAGCGTATGCATGCACAAGTTTTTAGGTAGCGAGCGTATAGCATCTGCACCACTTTAAGTTATACAGAAGGAAGTATCCAGAGGGTTGCTTTACAGGGAGTAGATTAATAATTGCACCGCATTATTTCCACCCTGAATAAAAAACAATAAATGTGATAAAATAAAATTTATGTATGGTTGATGTTATCTCAGTTATGAACACAGACGTTTTGAGAGCATATTATTTTAAAGTGCATTCAACCATTTGGGCAGTATACCGATAAAAATTTGCAAATATTGGATGAATTATATTCATATGTGTAAAATATGTTTTTTCTCGGTGATATAATTTTTACAATCGGTGCGGTATTTTCAGATAATGCTCCCTACATACAAACCAACAAAAAATGAATTTACATCTTTATAATTTTCAGGTTTAAATACTTAATAATTTATCTGATGACGACAATAGATCCAAAGGTATTGAAACCTAAGATCAATTAGATTTAAGATTATGAAAGTCTATGAAAACTACTAGCAGCAGGTTGTGTTTTCTACCACCGTTAAACTGAAAAGAGAGTATTGATTTGTTTCGTTAAACACGACAGAGCTCTTTGTTACATATTTCACAAAACCAACGAGTTATTGTAAGAGATTTTTCTTAGTGCCTTGTGGAATTCTAAAAGTAGGAAAAAAATTATAAAACATCTCCTGAAGACATATTGAAAATGAAGCTTTGGCGATAAAATATTAACATGCGCTTGAAACCTAAGAGTAGAACTGGATATCTAATTACTTAGAAGAAAACAGAAAATAAACAATATTATGAAATAGCTAGATTTGGTATGAGTCTCGATAAGGCGGAAAGACGGAACATCGAAATAAACATTGCTAGGAAAGTCAGTCTAGACTTGGCATTGAAAAGTCTCTACAGCAGATAAGTATAGACAATATGCAATACATTTAATTGTAAACAGAACGACTGCTTGATCACAGAAAGTGCACATAGTTCTTTGTCTGAGAATATCCGCGAGGATGATTTTGTCTGGATGAAAAACACTAAGATTTTAAACAGACACAATTAAAGCGGAAATACTGAGACGGTAAAATGCTGGTGCAATTGCACCATGTTACTAATAGATTCTAAGTTCAAAGTTCAAAATGCCATACACTTTCAAAATTCAAACGAAACTCTTCGAAGTTTTACTATCGAGTAACTATTATAATTAGACTAAACTTTTAAGTTTGTGGGTAATAATTTTGAGATATCGCTACTAGCTATGTTGGCATCATTAAAAGTTTAAAACGTATATATCATAAGAGTTGTGAAATCACAATTTCTTGTAAACTAAAGATGTTTCCATCAACTTAATTCTTTTCCGCTCATACAAACGGGAAAAAATCACCAGAAGTGTTAAAAGTTGAATAACTAACTTCCTTGGCCAAATCCAGTTTCCATTTCGAGATTTCCGTGGATGATATACGGATTAAACGTTTCCTTTCCAATCTTTTACCGAACTTTATAATTTCCTTTTTCGCTCTAATTTCTCCCAAAACGGCAGTTAAAACTGAAAATATATAATGCAGCGCGAGCGGCACAGAAAAGTTCAAATAATCTAATTAGGGGCTAACAAGTTGTGGGTATTTGGCTCTTGGGTATTCGCCCTTGAATAACATTTCTAAAAGTGTAGTAACCCTTGCCACATTTATACGGACGCTCATAAATATTGATTAGTGGAATTTTCACGTGGAAAACTTGGGTATTACGGTGATATATTTTTATCATGTGGTAATGGGGGAGTAGTGCATGTGCATGGAAGGTTTGGTAAGGATCTAGCAGCTTCCTGGGGATTTGAATTTTGTATAAAGACTGTTTTGTGTGTATTTTTAATAGAACTCAAAGATATATTATCTGAAGGGTTTTCCAGTTATAGAATTTAAAATAGTGACACATTGTAGTCTATTCACACCTTCAGAGATATGTTCAAATAGTGGATTACGAATGTTTCTCGAAAAATGTCCAAACACATATACGAAAATTGTAAAATTTATGTACTAATTAACATTAAAAGTATGAGGAGTTTTTTACTAATAATTCGAAAACTATTAAAAATGGTATAGTGCTTATATTTGTAGATGAGTTCTTTAGTCGAATCCAGATGCAATTTGGTCTAGAGAAATGACGATTTATTAATATAGTTAGAGGCAAAATAAACCAACGTCACTTCTATTAAATCTAATGAAGAAGGCAAAAAGTTCAATGAATTGAAAATTCCAGCTTGTGAAAGGACATAACAACAGAATTTTACCACAAAAATCTGTATTAGGCTATTAACACATACGCGTACTCAGTGCTGAGGTACTCTTTCGATACGATGACTTGGTATGAGGCGTACATTGCACAGTTCGATTTATATTTACAAATGCTCACAATCTTCATCCACAGCGCTCTGTTAAACGTATAACATTGCCACAGTGTGATGGAGAAAGAGAATTGGCAGATATAGGCAAGCAACTAGATTATTAAATATTTTACTTGCGTTGATTAGTTTAAGGATTTAACACTACTCCGACTGACAGAACCGCGAGTCTATTGAACAAAAACTAGTTTGATGAAAAGAAAAGCCCTTTCATAAATGAGCCGGCTCACTAAAAAGAGTCATAAAACCCAACGCTAATATTTACAAATGCTCACAATCTTCATCCACAGCGCTCTGTTAAACGTATAACATTGCCACAGTGTGATGGAGAAAGAGAATTGGCAGATATAGGCAAGCAACTAGATTATTAAATATTTTACTTGCGTTGATTAGTTTAAGGATTTAACACTACTCCGACTGACAGAACCGCGAGTCTATTGAACAAAAACTAGTTTGATGAAAAGAAAAGCCCTTTCATAAAAGACACATAAATGACTCCAACAAAGAATATGTTCACAGTTTAGCGTCGAACAGCTGGTTGATCCCTGGTCGTATGTTTCTAGAAGGAAGACTTTATACTGACAATCTATAATCAAGTAATTCCAACTAAGAACTATCTGAAGTACATTGCGTTAAAATGTTACAAACACTGATAATTACAAGTCACATCCCTCAAAATTTCAACATTTATTATAGTAATTATCTCATTATTCATAAATTCCAAAACAATTTCGGAGGCTCCACAAGTTAAAAAACCCATAGTTTTCAAGATGGTTAACAAAATATGGATTCATTTAGAATAATAAATGAATAAAACAGTGAAACAAATGATTACAATGTAAATACAAAAAAATATATATTTATAGAAAAAAACAGTTTTTAATCCAACTATAACTGTTTTCTTTATCATCAAAATTATTACAACCTCTTGTAGTTTTGTTTGAACTTGAATAATATGTCTTCAGCTCCGTCGACAGCATATGCATGTATGTGGTGCTAAATTTCGACAGCTGCGCTAGCCTATTACTTTAATTGATATGGGATTTTGGTATACAGTATTAGGTTTTGTCGTTTTTGACCTAGTGTTATATTCGTGGTCTATAATATTTAGCTTATTAAATTGATTATAAGGTTAGTGTCAGGAATCTGCCCCCATTCACTTAATTCGTGGTATATTCTAGATTCTATATAATGGTTCTTAGTTTCTTGTCATCTAATATTTTCGTATTTTTTTTGATTTCGCCAGTATTTTGATACCGATTCTAGTTTGTATGTATGTAGTTATGTATGTATGTGTGTATTATAAGTGAAAGTTAAATTGTGTTTTTTGATTTATTATTAAAACTTAAAAATCGGGCCTGAACTTTATACTTTTGAAGTCATTTTCAACGGTCTCTTTAACATCGTTTCAAGCGCAGTGTTCATAATATATAGGGTATAACATTATTTAGTTCAGATATTTTATCAGGTGATAGTATTGGTTAGTATGAAATAAAAATTCTTAAGAATGCTAATATAAATCTTATATATAGTTATAGACCTATTTGATTATAACGTGTAAGGTACGAAAATGCTACACTAAAAAGTGTAATTTTTCTAAATGAAAAATGAAAACAAAACATATTGCAAGAAACAAAAAGCCGAATATGAAAAAATAGTAATAGGCATATTCTGGTATTCCGCATTTGTGAATAATTACACCACATAAACATAATACAAATTCATAAATAAAACACCAACCGAAAATTATTTGATTTAATATTGATATAAAACTTATTTTCTTCGCTATGCCAACCTACAACAAAAAATTTCATTCCAAACAACGATCAGTACGTTTTTGCAATACACAACCTACCGCAATGTTTACGTTTATCACATTTTGAATGAAAGCAGTTGAACCGTTGTCGCCATATTTTCTGTTTCATTAACTCTTTAAATTATTAATTTAAGAAGACTTAAACGTACAGTTTCTTTTAAAAAATGACGAACGATTTTTTTCTGTTCTGCTCAGCTGATAAATTTGCTGCTTTTTGCAAATAAATGGTTAAATACGCATTTAAGTGCTTACTTTAGTTGACACCTTTAAACATTTTGTGCTCATTAATCAACTTTTTGGGATATGATATATAAAGTTATTTGTATAATGGTCAGTCTTTTCTTACCACCCAGCAAAATATCTGACTTGCATTATGTTACACCCTGTACAGCAGTGTCATCCGGAAAATCTACAGCTTGTGGTTAAGCTCTGTAAAGCGTACTTTCTCTTAAAATTTTATTAAAACATAATATTGAATAAATGTTTCTACATACCTTCAATAATAACTAGTATTGAACAAAATATTTATATGGTCGTCGGTAACATATTACAAATTATTTATATCTGCCAAATGTAAAATATTATTCTGTCTCGGTAATATTTGATTAGACTGAAAATACTGAAATGCGTCATTTACCTTTATCCAATGTTGATTTTTATTGTGTGCCCAATAAATGTAAAATCATTCAATCAATTTTCGAATGCATTTCCATGTATACGTCGAGATGAATTTGATTATTTGTCGCTGGATGGTTTCAGTAGTCAAAAAACCCACATTAATGGATGTGTTATAAAATAAATACACGAATATTTATTGAACATCATGGCTAGAGTAATTTTTGAATTCATCGATTCATACTTCATGTAGTGGTAATTATTTTTACAATTCAGTGGGCATTGTTGATATTTTTTTAGGTATAAGCGGAGCTGAAAATAGAATAACTTGAAAATTGAAATTGTTAGTTGCTAGGCAATAAGCTCTTGGAAATGGAGAAAAAAGTTCAATATATTTGATTCGTTAAATGAAAGCTTGTGTTGTTGTAAAAAAGATGCGCAACCAATTACAGAAGAACTATTGCTATATAAAGAAACTATATATGAAGTTTTTGATAGAAGTCGCGTTGCAGCTGCAAACTGTCGATACACTCAACGTTGTGACGGATTTTCAGATCGTTTTCGAGAAGAAAGGATGTAGAAGTGTAAATCGCAGTGAGGCGTACCAAGTTGGTAATAATACTAAACACTCAAATGTCTTTAAAACAATTACCTCGCGAAGCGACAGGTTTTCTTTGGGAACTTTTGTTGTGGGTTGGATACTACAAAAAAAAAATAAGTAAATTTATGTAAGCACACTAGACAGTTTAATAACCTGAAATGTAAAACATACTTCATAAGTGACAAAATTATGAGGTTAAATTCATCAACTCCACTGGCTATAGGTATACACAGAAGTATATTCCCTAATATGAGCTTTTAATAACCTTCATGTAAATTAAAATGATTATTATATCACTCTATTCAGCTGAACTAAAAATAGATAATATATAATTTAATGCAACTTGTCAATTTCTCAACTGACACCATGAAATATCGAGTACAAATGAGAATTTAGTGAAAAACCAGAAATACATATGGTACAAAATATTAATAAAACAATGAAACATATCTTCACGGCATATAAATCTTCATTGAACCAATTATATCTTAAATAAATGGTATATGATGTTTGATATATTGAAAACTGATTCTACTAATGTTATATCATGAATGAACATATTTTATGGCATAACATTAAAAATATATAGGTCTGCCAACAGTATCACATTACCTTGTAGAATTGAAGAGGAATAATCCTTATATCAGATATAAAGCAACAACCTATTGAAGTATTATACACCTTGAAAAGTCGTATGCAATCTTCAATATTTGGATTTTTCGGATTTTCTCTCAAATACGAAACGACCTTCGGCTTATTCATTTTGCCTGGGCCATCAGCTATGCTCGGTCTTCCCTACACATGTCACTTTTTTTTAAAGGAGGCCCCTTACACTTAATAGTAGTATAGTAATAAAATGCAAAAATTGAAATGGCATTTGTTTCGACACTTTTCTCCGAACGACACTACAATACCTTGAACTTGAAATACCAATGCAACTTAGTTTTCTGTGTAAAAATGAAGTTTATATATTGAGTTACTTCGTTTATAGAAAATTAATTAATTATAAGAAACAATGGCACGGGTTGCCATAAGCAATCTTATAAGAATATGGAAAGATGGCTACATTACAAGAAATGCGAAGATCATGTTGGTCAAATCTTCAGTAGGTATGGACGATGAAAACATCACCAGATTTCAGATATAATAAGAATGTGGTGCTGGCGAAATTATGTTACGGACTTCATGGACAGAGAAACGCACAAATGTATCTATTTTAAAGGAGTCGGGAGAGGGAGGCAACCTAGAAAAAATAATAGTACAAGGAAATGTGGAAACTACCGAGAGGCAAGTTACATGTTAGAAGGATCGACCAACTAAAGAAACTTACAAATGCACCTCTAACTGAAATAATGGACCGCCAAACATGGAAAACCAAAGTAAATAGACGATTTCTCAGACATGGGAATACGACCAAGAAGAAACAAACTTAACATTCAATTATATATAACACCAGCACAAAATTTTTTGTTTGTGATATTTTAAATTAGAGACCTGACATAGAATAGCACAAAAAACGTCAAATTTATGGCCGGTAGACAGACCCGTAGCCAGAGCGGAGGGGGGAGTCTGGAGGTTCAAACCCCCGAAATTTTGGAATTTTTTATTGTAAAGTTTCAATTTTAACCAAATAATCATGTTTTTCATAAGAATAAGTGTTATCTTAATACAATTGTATATATCCTGGAAATACATGAACGATAATATAAATTTTGCAGTCATCAATAAAAAAATATCCCCCCCCCCAACACGGATGACAAACCTATATGCGAATTCAATTGAAAGCATTAAATAACAAGTTCGAGAAGTCACCAGAATGGCGCTGTTGTAGAAAGAGGGCATGATGTGATTTTTTTAAACTTTCTTTAAAACTAACGAGGTTGTTTGCTTTCTCTGGTTGTCAACTATAAACTAAAAGTAGCAGTAGTCTATTCAAGAAAGGCAGTTGACGGTAACATTGTTGCATTTAAAGTTACTACGCTGCAATTTCAAAAAGTTACGAAATTGCCCTCGTAGTTTATTGATAAATCATAAATAGTTTCATGTTTATTTGTGTCAAATTTATCTTCAACACATTCCCTTACTGAGATTCTGAATAGATTATCTTGATTATTTAAGAAATAGCAAAGTAAACTGTCATATGAAAATTTTATAACAATGAATACATTTCTGTTTGCACATAGATTGCCCGACAAAATTCATGCCATTATGAGCGTACACAAGCATTGCATCTGCTATATTTCTCGCTTTTACTGTCATGAATAAAATCGTCATTTTATTTCATAAAAAACAACGTAGCATCTGGGACTTCCCGGCTTATTTTCCGCACTGTAAAGAATGTCCGAAAAAAAATTAATTAAAATTTCATTGTTCCCATTTTCTTCTATGTTGCATTAATTAAAAAAGAGATCTCGATTCGCTTTTTTTCGTACTGATGGTTGAAATTTTTAGGGATTCTCATAAAGACTCAGATTAGGAATGGAAAGTCTCTCAGACGTTCATTACAATTCATATCTCGAGAGATGTTTTAAAGTTTAGAACTAATTATAAAGAAAATCCCATTACATTTGAAAAGAATTTCTGTTTGTGTTTCAATTTTCTGATGTTGCAAAACTGGGGTGTATAGTATATACAGCGCGGAATTATTTACTTCCTTTTAAAATTCTTTAAATGAATTTATTAATTCTTAAGGAGTATTGAAAATCCGTACCGTTCGACATATTCTGGGACATTTAGTTTTTTTCGTTGTCGTTTATTTAAATAATCTTAATTTACTTTGACTATTGCACATAACTTTATGTAATAATTTATAGTTTGAAAAAATGTTTAGCAAATCGAAATAAAAAGTGTTTATAACATGGCCGGCAACCTACGGGCTGCGGGTCATTGAGTGATCCATTTGATAATTTCATAGTTTAGTTATAAAGTATAATCTATGTAACGGGTGAATTGCCGTTCTCCCTGTTACATTGATATTTACTAATATTTGTCGTATTAATAAATTACCTTTTATATTTTTCAAATCACTTTTCTAATTATATCGTTTTCTGAACTGAGTTCTATCGTAATAAAACAGTGTCTTTACATTAATAAATAAACACGTAAGTAAATACCCCTATTTTATTTGCTTATGCAATCGCTTTTTTCGCTTTTAATTTCTAAATCACAGTTAATTCGTTTGGAAGGTATTCTAAGTCCAACTCTGTCCTTTGGCGCGGTAATGTCTTGACAGAAAGAACATCACGTGCTATTTTGATCTAACCTCCCTCCAACTGGAAATATTAAATTAATATAATTTTATTGGGAAGAAGGAAACTGTCATTAATAAAATTTTATCTATGATTTAATTAGTAAAGTTTTGCTTTATTTTTTTATCGAAATTATATTGTATTAGTTCCCGTATTGACCAACTATTGATTAATATTCCTGCTTTCGCGCTCAATAAAATTCGAAATTTTAACATGTCATTTCCTTTCCCCACTTTTATGATTGGACAAGTGGATTAACGCATGTCGAAGGAAGTAGATTTCTCTCTTCTGTCCCGACCAGCATAAAGGCGGTATGTAGGCAAATTTCGTTCCGAGTTTAATTTTTTATTGGGAAAATTCTTTATCTTTATCGTGAAAATATCTGCTAGAATTTGCTTAATTTATCGTTTTTCCTTATTATCGTACCTTTGATTGTAATTAAGCAAATTCGGTTTATCGTTATAGTTTGATTTATCGAATGAATTTTTTTTATAGTTTTTTTATCGGCTATAGTGCATATTTTATCGTATCTATTAATAATTTTGGAAAGAAACTTTGGGTGAATCTGGTTTCATATTCATCTTAATATCGATATACCGTTTTCTTGCAACGCTAAATAGTTGGTGGCTTAACTGCGTAGTTCATTAATTTTTTGTGATTTTTTTTTTGCTTTGCATCTGCGACGTAGTTGGCATCGATAAGCCATCGTTAGTTGCTAGAGTTTTCACACGTATCGTGATAAAGAAATAAAGAAAAAGGGAACAATTATTGCTGGCCTCTTTTGCATTTTTAGGTATTGGTGAATCTGGAGAGTTTGATTGACGATATCTGCCAAGGATCAGGAAAGGACAAATTGATCCACTAGACGAGGTCTCCTGTGAGCCTGAATTTAGTAGCTGACGCAGCTTCTCAACT
The DNA here is from genome assembly GCA_034190945.1 of Octodonta nipae. Lineage (NCBI taxonomy): Eukaryota > Metazoa > Arthropoda > Insecta > Coleoptera > Chrysomelidae > Octodonta > Octodonta nipae. The sequence continues at coordinate 115,880,421 of CM067219.1, read as the reverse complement.
GTAACTGGGAATGATCATGTGAGTGACTTAAAATTTATATATTTTTTTCTTTGCATTTCGTTCAGTATTTCATATATATGTTTCTATTTTATTGAATTTGATTTACATATAGATATACCAGTAAATATATTAAATATATTTTTTTTAAGTCACTCGCTGATCTTTCATTATTCATTGGCCCAGATTGGTTGCTTGTCTGCTTAGTTATAAATAAATCATATTTTAATTTCTCCTTTCTCTGAGTTTGTAGTAGAGAGCCAAGCAGGTTCTGAGCTAAAGCATTTTGCTACGCCTAGTTTTCTTTATTTTAATTGTTTAACTTGGGGAGGTGTTTATGACCAGATTTCACATCTGATTTTTTTATTATATTTATGAATATAGATGCAATAATCATTTTTATCGTTTATTACCTTATCATTTTTAAAGTACCGTACATTGACATAAATTTAGAGTACTGAATTTTCCCATTATCTCGGAGGAAATTCGCTTTCATTCAGTCGTCGAACGGTTTGTCGGATTAGAAGGCACATTATTAGATCTTGAATATATTTTTTTTTTCATACCGTTATCTTTAAACACATTATGAGCTCTCAAACATAATTGTTTATATATCTGATTTACCGTTAAATTTTATCTGTAATTAATAATTGATTTATTATTTAAATCTAAATTAATTTGAAACTGTAACTTAGCAGTTGCAATTTACCTTAAGTCTTATCGTTATACATTTTTACCTAGAATTTTAAGCATTTCAAATTTACCTTTATTAGTTAAAGTATTTTCATTCATTTTTGGTAGTATTTAAATAGTTAATTTAGAGTGAAGAAGTTAGGGAAAACTAAGGTAGGGTGCCTCACCTCATACACGTGCCGAACCGATCCTATAGAGCATATATACGCCTATACTAGTCAGGGGGAAAATTCAGTATCGATACTCTAAGGGCTATAACTAATTGGCCAATAAATTTTTTCATGTATGCCATCAACTGGGGCTAAGAGTGCCCAGATACGTAACCACTAGCCTCATATCAAGGGAGCAGAACTCTGGCAGTACTACCTGATTCGACTTGTCCTCTGGTAGGACAGTGGCAACTCCTGGCCGCCCTGAGTTATTGGAACCCCAGCTGCTGGTTGGCATATAGCTCCGAGAACAGGACCTTGGACAGCAGATCAACCAACGGAAAGGCATTCCTACCGAGGATATTGTAAGGCAAGAATTTATAGATTGTTTTGATTGTAACTTCACTCTAACAGTTTTTATATACCTCGATTGTTTTAAATTTTGTTCTGTGTTACCAACTTAACTAATAGAAAAATTGATTAATTTGTATAAGTAAATAAAATAAATTGTAAATTTTCGTTATCTTGTCGTTTTTCTTGTGAACTGTGTGTATCCATTGGCCTGGCGCCCTTGTATAGTCCTTCTGCCAATTGAAGAACGAACTCACGCCACCGGATACTAACTGAGCAGCCTATCGGCACAATATCGCCAAGACAGTCGAGAGAGAGGTATATTGTCAAACAAACAAGATATCTCTGTCGAGCGCTGTTGCGTTTACATCTATTTACTAGGAGCCTGCTAGCAACATCTCAACATTAAACTTAAACTTAAAATTTGGGTGGCATAAAAATGTATATTGTGGGTATTATTTAATAATAATATCAACAATACGACAATATCGTTGACTCTAACGTCTCTTCAATGCTCACACGCAGCCATAAAAAAGGGTGAGGATGCGTAATTCATAATAAGAGAATTACTGTTTACGATAATGTTATATATCGAACGAGGTCCATGTTATGAAATTATTGTATTGTCACCGAAAATACATATAAATACACAGTTTTAGTTCCATCCGATAATTAGAAGTAGGTGACAACTAACTTTCAAGATTTCATTACACAGGTACAAGTGAAGGTAATAAAAACGAGATAAAATCCGTTTGGTAATCTCTGTAAAGAGCTAACATTTCTGTGGGCATACTTGTTTCTCATTACTTTCACATTTATCTATCCTGGACCTGTTGTTTCCAGTTGGTGGCGAGCAGTCTTTTTACATCGTCGGTAAATTTTATTTGTGGAAGTCACTAGCTTCTTTTGTTGGTGCGTGGTTGCCTGTCTACGATTCAGCGACTCCAACGATTCTCTGACCGCTTTTCAAGGGGGTCAGTCCAGCCTCAACTTAGTTTACAGATTCTTGTTATCACCTCAGTTACCTTAAACCATCTACGTATTTCTTCGTTTCGTATTTGGTCTCGGAGGCTTACACATATCACTTGTCTTCTCGTAGGTCTCCGGATGACCTATAATTTATTCGTGACATCGTTGTTTAATGCCTTCGATCCATATGATGATATCGGTATCTATTTTTCGGACATTATTGTCATGGCTAGCTAGACAGTGGTCATATATTTCGTTATTGAAATGTTTAGTTATATATGACATGGATCTACTACACATTATTTGTATTCCCGACTTAATTGGACTTGTTTTGGCTGTTGCAGTAGTGTTGAGCCAACAACTTAGCATATGAGTCTGTGTAGATCAGAAAACTCTGCGAGTTTCTGGAAATGACTACATAAATTAAAAAATTTGTTGATATCTTAATTTGCTTATATCTGCCAATCCTCTTCCTCCTTCATACCATGGCGAAGTTGTATGTTAGGCAGAGTTCTTTGGAGGCGGTATCGAGCTTTACGTTGTAATTGTTCAATGTCAGTCTAACAGCAATCAACGATACCGAAAGAGTAAGTAAGCAGTAAACACGCGTTAATAGTGTTAATAGCTTAAAACAAATTTTTACTGTTTGGTTTTCAACAGTCGTCTTACCCATATATAAAACTCTGTTGTTAGGTCCTTTTTTATGTTGGAGTGATCAATACGCTGAGCCTGCTTTATTCCAAGGTATTTATAAGTATGACCTTCTGCCATGGATTCAATTGAGGTGTCATCTAGCATTTCGTAGGGTCTCTGCTGTATTTTGCCTTCAACTATATTAATAATTCGGTATTTGTCTAGGCCAAATTGCATTTGCAGGTCACTAGCGAACACTTGTTGTTTCATAGCTGCCGTCAACTTTAAGTCGTCCATTTATAAAAAATTGTTCATCTTTAATGCTTGTACGTTTTTGTGTTTGAGACTAAACCCAAAGTTAGTCCAGTCCAGTTGGTGTGAGAGAGGGTTTATCGCAAGGAAAACAACAGCTCTAAAAGAGTCTCCCTGGAATATACCCCTTCTGATTGGAACAGGGTCGGTCTGTATCGAACAGTCGTCGTTCATTCAAAAGATTTTGATTTGCCAGGTGGACATCACATATTTTAAAAAATTAAGAATAAAAGTTTCAATACCCGAATGAGTTAATATTTGTATCATTATTATGTTTTTACACACTGGGTGCTGCCGAATATTGGGTAAATTCATTGTCAATGGTCAGATAAGGCAGACATGGACATTTGTTGACAGTATTAAGGAGAATTGCTCTCAAGTATCATTAGGAAAATGAATTTCGTAAAAAATGACTAATATAATCCTCAGAACTAACAACGCAAATGGTGAACTAAGTGAATATGGATCGTAGAAATATATAGCCAGTAATAAAGAGGAGATCAGTTTCAGGATGTCCAAGGTGTATGTTATCTGCCCCTTACCTAGACACACATCGACAAGCGTAGTGTAAATAATTTTATTTAAATCTACCAGGCTTATGTGATTGTGGAAGAGAAAATACTGGACTACCATACAGGTTCTTAAAATGAGTATCAGTCCACTGGCTGCACAATTCACTGTTGCTCACTGGAAGGTTTAGGAATCATTCAAGAAAAAATCTCTTTCATTTCATAAGGTTTCAAAGGATTGGAGCGGAGGATAATTGGTGATGTGGAAGAGAAGGGCTGCTATGATAGAATATTGTGGACTAATGAGTTAACAGTCAATAGAGGATCAGACATTAATATGCCGCTTAGAACCCAAAACTTTTGGAAAAAGTTATACAGGATATTTGTAAAACACAGTTTTTCCAGCACCAGTTTGTAACGATTAAATCGTCACTTCGGGCAAATGTTAATAATTTTTCTATATTTTGGTTATTTTTAAAATTTTGTACGCCAACCCTGTTGAGTTCAGAATATCATCTCAAGTACGTAAAACATTAGTATCTCGCTTTCAGCTGTTATTAAATTAAATATTCCTCAAATTTGATTTTATTCGCTTTGCATGGCTGATTAGTTAATTCTAAAAGTATGTTTCGTCATCCCTTATATCGCCTAATGATTAATTTTCATAATGTAACTCGTAAAATAGACTAAATCCGTAATATCAATCGGTTTATCTTTGAATTAATTCTTATTTCGACTCTGTGTATCGTCTACCGCATTAAGAAACCTGCGCGGTACTTATTTGCTGGGTACCGGCGAAAAATTCACGTTTTTGACTCCTCTCTTCCGTTTCTTATCTCATAAAAGATACTTGCTGAAACTCCTTCACACCGTTTAAAAGTGGTAACTATCACACCAAATTGTTTATAAATTTGGAAAGATTTATGAAAATTTCCATGACCTTCAGTCAGGTGAAATAAATAAAATCAACAGAAGTTAATAGTACTTAGAAATCATTATCTTTTCACTAAAGTAAATAAATAGGAAACTTTTCTTATTTATAATATTTTCCTTGCTATCTAAGGAATATCGTTCTGGTATCGTAGACTTTTGATCAAATCTGTTATCTTTAATTTTGTATTAGCATATGATCAAATCTGTATCTTTAATTTTGTATTAACCTATGATCAAATCTGTTATCTTTATTTTTGTATTTGCATATGTTTGGATCCAATTTGTTATTTTATTTTAGTATAAATTTCGAGAAATTGAATCTTCATTGTTGTAATAACTATTGTAATACCTTATCGTACCTCTCTTGCAGAGAGTAGGAAGTTTTTCTGAAATTGTATTTTCGGTTTATCTATAATTCAAAAATAGTTTGATTTAATATCAAGGAACATCATCGTAATAATAGTGGGCCATAAGCGTCAATGTAAATAGAGACTAGTATCGTTATATTGAACAGACATTCAAGTGACTTATCGTATCCCAGTTCCAAACCGGGGTTGAATTTAGAATTTTGGGGAGTTCAGCAAGTCCAATCAAGGGGTAGCACGTACTAATGCTTTGTCTTTATCTTTTTCCTATATGCACAAAAATGAGCTGGACCCAAGGACACTAGAGGAATAGCACCTACCACCATAGGGGCGACTATTTACTGCTACTAGTCGTCAGGGAAGCTCCAACGAGTAAAGTCACGGCTACCTAGAAGGCTTCGGAACCCTCTAAATCAACTGGCTCTCTCTCTCTCTCTCTCTCTCTCTCTCTCTCTCTCCCGATACAGCTGAGGCACCAAACAGTCCGGCCATAACCAGAGAGCATTGCACCAGATAAGTCTAAAGTCACTACTTACTGATTGTATACTGATCAAACTGCACTATTGTTATTGAAAGAACTGTTTTTGGCTTGGCCACTCTTTTTAAATTGTCAATATAACTTTCTGTGTTAAATTATCCGTTATAAAATTGTCAATATAACTGTAAGTGTAAATTTGTCTTATTTTGCTGCCTATATGTTTGTGTGTGTCTGGCGCCCTCTCTAAAGTGTCCAAAGTTGGAAATAGAAAAAATTGCACCCATCAGCTGGGATGTGCTTTGCTGAGCTAGTCAGTATTATGATGGATGCCTCCACAACAGCAAGAGGTTTTCCGTTATAAGTTAGGTCCTCTGTAGTTTTCCAAGGCCTTCAGAGGACATTTCAATCAAAAATTTCGTATTTAGATTGTGAAGAACAATTCATTGGCCTCCGAAGAAGTTTTTGTGAAAGTTGAACACCTTTGCCAACAAAAATAATTTAACCGAATAAATCTTAAAAGTTGTAAGTTCAGATTACTACCTATGCTTGCAAAAATTAGAGTGAAGCATGGTATGATTCTTTCTTGGGAACGTAATAAACTTAATAGCGGGTTTTTCCAGTGTGCTGTTTGGCCATTAGCTCTGGAGGTGTGTGAAACTCGTGCTGTACTAGAGAAGCACAAATGTTAGATTTGTAACTTTATGCCTAAGAATCTGATCGAGATTAAAACTAACTTTTTTGCTGCTATTAAGATGTGGCTAAACACGATGTCAGAAATTGTATAACACTTTATATTGTTTACAAGTATTGAGAATTATAATACCCTTTTTTTAATTATAATTTTATATTTCTAGTTAAATTCATTTTAATATGGTCTTTTGGAAACATACTAAAATCGAAGTTACTGATAAAACAGTAATATGTTTAAAACAACGTGAAAAGAAAATCTTAAATTAAGTTAATTTGATTTGTGGATTCATGTAAAATATTTATCAGACTTATCATATGGAATGTCATATAACACTTTAAATTAAGACCTTAACATTTGTTTCAGTAAAACCCAATTGATAGACTACAATTTTTACAAAACCACTCTATCATCCAACCGGTTTCTTTATCTCATTACCTCTTGAGCCTTATTAGTGTGGTAAGCATCGTAATTCCACAAGGCACCGAACTACATCGGAGTGTGCAACAAAGTCTATAGGAAGGCAATTAGTCGCATTATCAAGCAGTCGTTGCAGAGAAACACTAGAGGAACAATGGAGTAGCGAAGGCGAGGGAGCACGAGCCTGCCTGCCTTTCTCTCTAAGGTTTAGGTTAATTGCAAGGTATAATTAGTTACACTAGAATGCTCCGAAAAGGTTATGATGCCCTTCCTGTCCCTTGTATTTTTATAAATGGATACATCGGAAGGATCGTAAAGCATCTGCCGCGTAAATTTCGTATGATGAAATGCTGTTTTTCACGGAGTTTCATTACAGGCGTCATATAACTCAAGAGTCGTAATGCAGTAATTTTTTTACGTTGACAATAAAAGAAAATTTGTTAAAATGTTTAATAAGAAAAATAAATTTATTCAGCTTACCATATAAAAGTAGGATAGCATTTTCGCCGAAAGTGATATCTTACCTGCAACAAAAGACAAGAAATATGAATTATACTGACATTTTAAATGAATTTATAACAATTACTTTTTACACAAAGTGTAGGTAATTTTGCCCATTTGAAAAGTTATGGGAAAACTCCTTACACTGGAGTATAAACTTTAGAATTGGTAATCATTTTTAATATTTGTTGTAGAGTAGCAGTAGTTTTAATTACATAGTGAATTATCACTACACGTTACTAAAATAACTAAGTTAAGAAATATATGGTTTATAGTTGGTGTGCTGTAGTTTGGAATAACTTCAAATATTAAGAACTGCGGGTTAAACTACCTAAACGTGTTTCATTTTATAACCGTTATCTGTATTCCAAATGTGTAAATGTATTCGAAAATGCTCCTACAAAAAGTTTGTACATAGAGCCTGCAGGATACTAATAAAATCAAAATATTATGGAAGTTTATCATGTACTACTAAATAAGCTTTTATTTTTAGGGTTCCGTATATACAATACGGATACCGTTATAATATTAGTCCGGATTTCGGCCCCTGTCACCTAACAGCAATTTTCTCCTAAACTACTGGACGCAAGAGGTTGAAATTTGGTATCAATGTATCGTTTGGTGATCCGATAGGGAGGACATATCGTAAAAGAAGAAATTTTGATTTTAGGGATACTTCTGGGGGGAAAAACTAAAAAAATCTACCGTTCCCCCCCTTGATCTCCGAAACTACTGAGCCTAAAATTTTGAAAAAAATAGGAAATATAGAATGTTGCCCGAACTTTACAGGAAAAATAAGGAGACACCATTAATATTAATTTTGGGGGGCAAATTAGCGAATTAAATGAAAATTTAAAAATAAAAATATTTTCAAACGCATCATGTAATACATCAAATGAAAGGTCCCATTCTAAGGAACACTAATATATTTTTTTCATATTTAAAAAAAAATAGTCAAAAAGATATTAATGAAAATATAACAAAATTTACCCATCCTCCCCCTCTTATCTCCGAAACTATAAAACGTAAAGTTTTGAAAAAAAATAGAGGTATAGGGTCTGACGTGAAGTTTACTGGAAAAATAAGGACACATTTCTACTTTTAATTTTGGGGGGCAAATTATAGAATTAAATGGAAAATATAAAATTAAAATTATTTCTAACCCATCATGTTATATATCAAATAAAAGTGCTCATTATGATGAAAACAAATAATTTTTTCATAATTTTAAAATAAATTAATTATAAGATATTAACAAAAATTACCCTTTCCCCTCTTCTTATCTCCAAAACCATAAGCTGTAAAATTTTGAAAAAAATAGACATATAGCCCCTTACCTGAACTTTACTGGAAAAATAAGTAGAAACCCCCTATTAATCACTTTGGGGGGCAAATTATAGAATTAAATGGAAAATAAAAAATTATAATTATTTCTAACGGATCATATAATATATCAAATCACAGGGCTCATTATGACGATTACAATTATATTTTTTTAATTTCTCTAAAATGAATATTCTAAAATATATTTAAAAAAAATATTTAAAAAAATTACCCATTCCCCTTTTATTCCCCAAACTATATGACCTATTTTTTTTTTGTTTACGGGTAAAATACGAAGAAATCCCATATTAATATTCGGGGCCAAATTATAGAACTAAACGGAAAATAAAAAAAATATTTTTTAAAGCATCATGCAATTCATCAAATGAAAGGGCTCATCATGAGAAATGCAGATATATATTTTTCATATTTTTAAAATGAATTGTTTGCAAGATTAACATGAAGATATAAAAAGTTCTCATTTCTTGCCTTATTTCCGAAACCATACTATCTAAAATTTTGAAAATAATTAGGGGTACTGGGGCTCACTTGAAATTTATAAGAAAAATTATTAGAAAACCCCCATAGTAATTTTAGAAACAAATTATACAATTAAATGGAAAATAAAAATTTAATTTTCAAAGGCATCATGTAATAATCAGATAAAAGGCTCATTATGTGAATTACAAATATATCATATTTTTAAATAATTTGATTGAAAGATATTAACAAAAATATTAAATATCGACATAATTACCACTTTAGAAACTACACTATTTAGATTATTATATTTGTATTTTTAAATAATTTGAATAGCAGATTTAATAATTTATAATTTAAAACTTGAACTATTTTGCCCTTTATTTTCCAATCTACAGAGCCTCAAAATTGAGACAGTAGAATATAGAAGGCTTCCCTGAAAGTTTATTAGTAAAGTAAAACTCTAATGTCAATTTTTGGGGGCCAAATTAGAAAATTAAGTACATATATATTCTTATAAAAATCAAACGAATCCTGAAGCAGATAAAATAAAAAGTCTATGTGTGGAAAATCAAAGTGTATATTTTTTATAAATTTAAAACGCTTCCTTTAAAATATTCTATTAAATAGAGTAAATATAAGGAAATACACTGCTTGTCTGAAACTGGAATATTAAAATCTTGAAGGTGGTACGGAACCCTTAGTACGAGTATGCGAGTCTAACTCGCACTTGACCAAATTATTGGATTCTTCTATTCACTCTAATATAATCGTACACTAAAATTATATGAATGACCCATTTTTTGTACTTTAACCAGCCACTGAGAGGAGGGAATTTCTGCGAAACCATTTTTTCTAGGCGAAACGGTCTTTTTGTTTTTGTTTTGGATAATTTCGGTTTAGTAACTTTATGTTATTTGGCAAATCCGCGCTTGTGTTTTTACTTTAGATGATACCTTGCAGCTGAAACAGACCATGGCGCTGCTCTTGTCGAGGTGGATCTTGAAATTGAAGTCATATTTTTTCTCATAGACTTACTTTCAGTTGTTTTGGCCGTTTTTTTCTATTCATGTAACCAATAGTCTCTTAGCAATTATAGATGTATCACTGAAAATTACTTGTTTTTGAAGATGCTTGTTTGTTATATCTGCAGCGCAAGATTTTTTCTGTGTTTAGCTTCGTGGTCTCTTGATGAAGAAGATGCTGTGAGTTTAAAATAACAAGATATATATCTTCCCATCATTTGAATTAAAGCTCCCGTACCGACTAATGAATGCAAGTATTTGCTTTCGACTTTCTCAATATAACTGGCAGCTATATATTTCGTACGATATTCAAAAAGTGGTATTTTTTGTACCGCTGATTTTAGACACCGTAGGTGACCATGTCTTCTTATATGTCAATTAGCTTTTGTTTTTTTAAACTTGTTTGACTTACGTTGTTGTGTCAGTATGCATGAAAATTTGTAAGTCGTTACTTGTGATTTGGTTTGATATCAAATAGTGTGAATAACTTTAGACCTATTGTCGACGACTAGGTATTTCTAGTTAAAAACAGTCAGTAAGTCACTGAACGACTACTTCAATGTCAATAAAATAAGATATACATGGCCTAATTGGCTTCACCTAATGATGTTTGATAATGATTTCTGTTGTCATGTATTGGCTTGTGTAATGCCCACCTAATTTTAATTTGTGCCCTATATTCGATGATAATATTGTTTATGGCATGTGTTTCTAATGTGCTTAAAAATAAATTGATATAATTTCCAAAAGTATGAATTCTACGATTTCATAAATTTTGTATCGGCACCAATATTTAACCAACAATCCAATTACTTGGCCCTATTAGAATCTTGAATTAATAAAATATCACGAGTAATAAGTCTGTTATTTTGTCTTTGATATTGCAACAATGAGAAAGAAATTTCAGTGTTGGTTTCCTCCGTGTTAACGGAGTTATTTAGAGCTGTGTTATTTGTGTGCTAGTTACCGTTTAAACCGATTGAATGGTTCAACCTGAAACCAGAGCTGACCTGCACATTCTAGCTGACATCAGCAGCTTTCAGCAACCTCGAATTAGGGAAACCGTAGTTTCAGAAAACTGAAATGCATATGGCGAAGAATGTAATGAAACAAGCAGAGAAATTTGAGAAGATGGAATATATATTATATAGTAAATTTTGATAAAACACATTTGGAAGATGAAATGCCGAGAGAAATGTAGGATGTTATAAATAAAATAGCAAAACGGTAGCCATAAAAACAACAAGATATAGAGAACATGAAATAACACCAGAAATGGTTAAATTTAAAAAGGGCAATAGGTAAATAATAGTTGTGTTAAGCCAAGAAGCATAAAGAGCGCTGTGAAAACAATTTAGTAATAACGACAATTATAATGCAATATGTTTAGCCCAAATTTGTTTTAAACTAATTATTATGCTAGCGAACATATTGGAACATTGTGTAGTAGTAGTAGTAAAAATTACAGTAAAAGAACAATCAACATTCAAGTCGGGCGGACAAACAAGCGAAAATATACTGAATGACAAAGAAACTGCAACACCCACCAGGAGATGTTTAAATTTAATATTATTTTGGTAAAATATAGATACGTTAGTAAGCAGAAAATGATTTAAACTTGAATAAAAAATAAAAAGTAGTATGAAAGCATTTTTATTAAAATTTGTTAATATTGTGGTATTTGCACACCACGGTTTCCTGTACACCCTCCAATACGTCTTGGCATTGACTCTTGTCGATTCTTTCAAAAACGCCTACTGATGATTCATATATCTCTAATATTACCAGACACGGAAATTTTAGTTTTTTCAAGTTTATACATCAACTCCCCCTATTTTTTAGCGTAGTATCCACTGGCGTTGAGAAAAAAAAACGAGTTGCCACATGAAAAAAATGAGTTAAACGATTTTCGAAATTTTTCTGAGCACTCTGTCGAATTTTTTGGAACAGTTCTAAAGATTTACGAAGCCTCAAGTTTTATTCAGGCAAATTCTGCCGATTTTTGACCTGGCCCTCTTTGTTTCCATAAAATTATTTTTTTATGTAAAGGGCTGCATTTCTCAAAATTTTCAAAAAAATTTAAATAGCTTTCAACTGGAGCCCCTCCAGTAACATCATAGATTCTAAAAATGCTATTCCAGTAAAGAACGGAAGTCGTAGACAGATTATTACTCTCAGTAGATTTTCATATCACATCTTATTACATACATGCCTTTCTTGCATGCGTAGTGCCTACCGTCCCCACGTAGCTGAGGCAAACAACCGATTACATACTCATCTATCCTATCTATACCTCTACGTAAAATATTTACTTGAATCAAACACTTCAAGAAAAATGGGTCACTAGCTCGTCTATCGAAAGTCCATGGGGGCTACTTGTCATATCCCAAACATTATCTCTGGGCGAAAGATCGGGGGATCTGAGCACCTTATACCATAACGCCTATTGTTCGGTGTACATGTCAAAATCTAATTAAGGTTGACGTCTTTCTCTTCCTCACCTAACCCTTATTCGGCCATCATGTCCACACACAAACTGAATCTAGATTCATCAGAGAAGACGACCTGATGCCATTTCACATTCCAATATCGTTCCCTGCACCTGCTGTAGTCGTTGCCATCGATGCTCAGCGTTCAGAGGAAGCGCTGCATTGTAGGGAGGGTATAACTGCCACTTCAAAAGACCTTATAGGGCGGTACACAGTTCGCACAAGATGGGCTTGTTGTCCTAAGCACTCATTAGCCAAATGTCGAGGTATCGAAAATCGATCTCCAAAGGCCATAAACGTGGAGCTTGAACTTTAATTTAAGCCCCTTCGACGTCCGGATGTTTACTCTTCTTCGCTTTTGGGTATTATCAAACCACGCTTGACAACAATCTCATAACAGTAGTTGGATTTCTGTTCAGGCGGTTAGCGATTTCTCGAAATGAAAACCCGCCTCCTGTTAATCAATAATTAGATCTCTTCCAAATTCACTTATCAGCGTAAAAGTACTCTACCATTTTAACATTACCAAATATTGATTTTGGATCCCATCAAACAGTTTTGGTAAAAAAATGCAAAAACGGCTACAATATTAATTGATTAAAAAAACATTCACCAGATGTAACCAAATTTTAATCATTTGCTCCCTGGTCCTACCATTACCTAATATTATTATTATTATGGCGTGTAACATAATCTATATATAAATAGGTAAAGACAAAACGATTAGGTACCATTTTCTCCTCTGTCTCTCAACCGATTTTTTTCATTTTGTTTTGTTTAGTAGCTACTGACGACCTTCAGTGTAGAACGCTAATATTAATTTATAATATTGGTTCATTCATTAAATAAAACATAATAAAAATTCATTATTTACGTCTATACTGTCAGTCAACGCCAACCAACTGACAGTTACCGCCGCCGCCAGACCGTCAGAACTCTAAACATTGAGTAATTATAGATAGAGGGACCGATCGTTAGATGGCTGTTACACACTTAGAGCATGCACTTCTGGAAGTGGCATGCAAGCGTTGTGATTGTTTAGTGGTAAAATAGACAATGTAGTTGATCAGTATTAATTTTTCGGACGCGTTGCAGTAACTTTCATATTAATTATTCTGTTTTTAATGTGAATTTAATTATTTGATTAATATATTATTATCACAACCTTCCCGACGGTATTGTGTAAGAAATTGTCAGACAGCGGTACAATAGACAATGTATTAAATATTTAAGTTGTCCTAGGGTTGTTGATCCTCTCTTTTCTTTAATATTCCTGAACTTGATTGAAACCGCAAATGACGAAAACTTTTAGGTTGCAAAGAACAATCTTCCAATTATTATATGGAATATTTTGCCAGGAGCGGTTCCAGCCAAAAATTTGGGGGGTCATTCATTTGTAAAAAAATTTTCGAATACCGATATTTGATTACATTTTTATTTTCTTTTTACTTCAACAGATTTGTCAATATGAGTGAACAATTTTGGTCATTACATCCACTTCTCTGATTTCTCCACAACTCTGTATCTTATAAAAATATATATTTACAATTTCACGAAATAGGGTCGAATTTCGACCACTGGGCGACCACTAGTATCATAAAATGAGTGTTATATAGATGTCGGATTAGTAGGAAATACAATATGAGATAAAGTAAAAACTGAAAAAATCACAAAAATGTTGAAACAAAGACCTATAGTAAAGTCTGAACTTAAACTGGCATGTATATCTCATTTTAATGAACTCGAACAAAATAAAAATAATGTTGATGGACATACAATAAAGACATGAAGGGGCAGAATATAGAAAAAAAAATGGTAAGAACGAATACTAAAAGATGCAAAAAAGAAATTGACAAATAATAAGGATTAGATGAAGAAGAACAAGTTCATTTTTATTTATTGTGAACTGATTCAAATTGTAGCAGTATGAGTTCTGGATGATTCAACAACCCTTATGTTCTCGTTTGACGTCTGTATATTGTCGCACATTTTTTCGCACTTGCACACATATCCATTCAATCCTAACACTAAATTGGGTTTCGTTTTATTACCTGAACACAATGTTTGCATACGCTCCGTAAACAAGAGGGTCGGGTACATAACGTACTTCGTTGCTTACACACAAGCGGCAATCGGGGAAAGTAAATGAATCTAAATCCCTTTGTGTCCCGCTTTCTAATCCTTTCAATCTTATAATCTGCTCCTTTATTCTTCGACGTACGTAATTTTGTGAGAAAATGGCTGAGCAAATTTCGAAGGACTCCAAACTTTGTTTTCGACAAAACGTTATAGAGATGAGAAAAGCTCTTTTAAGGGATTTATGTGGTAGAAGATGTTTTGAAGCTGCTAATTGAGACATTTATAAATTGATATTCAACACAATTTATGCAAGTAACAAAATTATATAACAAAAGAACCTCTAATAAAATTAAAAAGTTACACAACAATATAAAGAACTTTAATTTAAAAATTAATGTTAAAATATGATATTATATTTTATTAATTGAAAACGGTTACAAGAGTTTTGACAATGTGAATCTTAATTAGACATAAAGCTCCCATATTGTTAATTCTAGTCAGTTTAAACAAAACTGCTTATAATTTATAAAACAGTGCAATGATTTTCATTCGGTCTTTGGAAATTGCAAATTTCCCGAAGAACTAATGGCAGAAACAGAGAAAGGAGGTCTATGGATTTGTCAACTAGTTTTCCTGTATAATGTGTATGAATGTATATTTGAACCCTTCTGCAATAGTGGTAGAAATAAAAAATAACATAACTATGACTAAATTATAGTTTTTTCCCCAGATTGTAGTATCGGCAACATAAGGATTTTATTGTTAGATAAATACCTTAATAATACCTAACTGAATATTGCAGAAAATTTCACGGTACAATAATTTAGCACTTGCGGGCCTGATGACTTCCTCTCGTAGATGATTTGATCTATGAGCACCAAATGTTACCAGAAAGTGAGGGCACAGAAAAATTAATCTTGTTTCAGCTCACACAAAGGGGGATTTGGATCTATTTCTCAAATCTACAAATACAGACTTGATACTTGAAAACAAGCGAGCGTGCTACCACGCTAAAGACGACGTCAGTCAAATGAATACTGCCATAAATGAAGTTGAATTGGTGTCCCCGATGGTTGTCCTAACTATATTTGATGTCCAAGCATTGTTTCCAGTCTAAATTTATGTATTATTCATTTTGAATTTCTTTGATTCCACAGTATAGTTTAAAAAACAAAAATTTACTTATTTCCTTCCTTGTCTTCTGAAGGCTGTTTGTGTCCTCTTCTGATTCAGTTTAACAGATTATTTGAGAAATAGTACCACACTTGAATTTAAGGACAGTACAGTGCATCCCATTTTGGTTGAGATTGCCAGGTTATTGAAGATAGAGTCTTGCGGTTTTCACATACCTTTTCTACTTTTTTGTGAAACTCAGGATGGCCATATCAGATTTTGCATAAGTGTTTCCATTTATAAGATATAGGGCGATTTTGATAATTTATACTTTTTGGACCCCTTCTATATCTAGGAAGTTATTAGAAATACTCTTGCGCTAAAAACTACGTCTAATAGAAAAATTTGCATAGAATCCAGTGGAGTACTCAACTTTTTTTCCGAGTATGGTTTTGAAAATACTAGACAACATTATATATTTTATTATTTCATTGAATTCGTTATTTTTTCCCCTTTAAAATAATGTATAATACAATACACATGGTATTATTAGAAATGCTAAAAAACACTAAAAAGCTGAGCTAGTAGGCCCTGTATTTTCCATTTAAAAGGAGAATCAAACAAATAATTCCATTTGAGATTTTTTATAGGAGTTTATCAGCAAAGAAAAATAGTGTTAACAATAATTCAATAACATGAAACACGAAATTTAGGTACCTAAAAGCAACTAATAAATAGTTATACATCGTTCATTATGTATAACAAACAGAACAAGTATTACAAATAAAATATCTATCTTAAAGTTAATTTTGGTAATTATTTATTACCTTATTGATTTAACTGTTCAAATTGTTGTCCATTTTCCCTAACAGATAATTTTCAAACCTTTTCAATACGCCTGAGTGCATTTAAAATTATAACAGGTCGCCTTTGTTAATCCCGAAAAGCTGCCCCCGTTGCGGCACGAAGTTCTTCGCGACTGTTGTGTCTGTTGGTATATATTTTATTTTTCAAATAACCCCACAAAAAAAAGTTCAATATAGATAAATCGGGTGATCTTGGAGGCCACCTAATTGGTCCATGTGCTCCTATCCAACATCCTTGAAAATTATTTTCTAAAAAGCGCCCAATTAATCTAGAATTGTGGGCAGGGGCGCCATCTTGTTGAAAGTGTATAGAATTGTGAAAGGCGAGGGGAACATCTTCCAATATTTCGGGTAATAAGTCTTCTAGGATTGTTAAGTACCTATTGGCGGTAAGGGTTCCTTAAAAAATGCAGTACTTTATTTTTTCCCAGTATGAAACAGGCTACATTAAAACGAAATCGACCCTGCTGTTGTAGCTCAAAAATTAAGTGCGGGTTCTCATCATACCAGTGTCTTGCATTCTGCCTGTTAAATATACAGGCACTGCTTATATGAGATTCGTCTGACCAAATAACTTTCCTTACAAAATCATTGTCCCTTCGGGTTTGGTCTAAAACCAGTTGCAAAAATTTAACCGTCTTGCTGCATCACCAGGATATAAATGCTGGGCAATATTAACTTTGTAAGGTTTAAATTTATATTTTTTTAAAATTCTTTGGACCCGTGATTGAGAAACTCCAGTGCAATTTTCTAATTTCGCACAAGAAGTCTGGGGATAGGCATGAACGCTAGCTAATACATTTATTTCATTCATTTCTCGATTTTCTTTGTTATACACCTTTGATCGAGGTTTAGAATATACACCAAAACTTAGTAAATTATTCTGTAGTCTAAATATAGTTGCTCGACTAGGTTGATGCCTCTCTGGATATCTGAAAGTTTTAAAAACGCGATTTCATGAAATATCTTATGGTAAAATACTCGTATTTTATACCTGTGGAAATATAGTTCTAAAGCTTCTTCAACATTCTCATAACATTGATTTAAACATTGTATCATATAGTATTTTTCGTTATTTTGAAAAACGAATTCTCTTCCAGCCATTATCAATTATCAACCAGCAAACTCACGAATAATTATTTATATAATGATCTTGTAAACTCAAACACGATAAAACACAATAGTTACTAACAATGACAGCTTGATCAGATTTGCGTTTTTCTCTCCAGCGCTCACTAGAAAAAATATTGTACCGAAAGGCAGAATTCTATAATAATTTTAAATGAATTCATGCGAGATGGAAAGGTTTGCCAGTTATGTGTTAGGGAAAATGGACAACAGTTTGAACAGTTAAATCAATAACGTAATAAATAATGTCCAAAATTAATTTTAAGATAGATATTTGATTTGTAATACTTGTTCTGTTTGTTATACATAACGAACGATGTATAACTATTTATTAGTTGCTATTAGGTACCTAAATTTCGTGTTTCATGTTATTGAATTATTGTTAACATTATTTTTCTGAAACCTGACTGACCTGACTCTACCTTCAATAACAACCGAGTAACCTGGCAATCTCAACCAAAATGGGATGCACTGTACATTTAAACATGCAGACGTTTAAAAGTCAAGGTCTGACCTCGTACTCGCTGTCAACGTAATTATATTATAATGTAAATTTGAAGTTAAGTTATTTACAGTTTTGCAATTTAAGTGAGAAAAAGTCGTTGTTTTTGATATATACGGTAGTACAAAAAATCATAAGAATTGTCAAGGGTTTTCAAGTTGAAGGAAGTTGAGATAGAGTTGTCTATAGGAGTTATATTCAATCAAAGGTTGTTTAAACGATCTTATTAAATTTGTAAGAGGAAAGAAAGCCTTTGATTATCCTTATGAACTACCCTTAATTATCATGTAATGGCTATATACATATAAACCAAATTTATTTTTAGCTATTTTTATTCTGTTGCTGAATAATTACAGAGCTGTCAATATTAGGATTGTTTGTTGCAACTGTAAACACTCCATAATAATAATGAAGACATAAAATTTATTAACAACACCTTTTTGTGTTATGCATTTTTTACACAAGTATCTTTAGATAGCGTTATCCACCAGTGTTCTTGTCTACAAATATGTTAGTTGATCCTATATTGTGCATATTTATCTGTCATGGATACGTGTCACCTCCAAATTACTTTCAATCACTATGTGATAAATTTATAATATTTCTTAAATGTTTGGTATTTTGCATATGTTTTCAGTATGTCTCATTTAAGATACATTTAGTGCTGTATTTGCTTTTTTATAATATTTTTGAGTTGTCAATATATCTTTCACGAGTTAAGCATGTTTACAAATTTTGGGTGTATTTCTAGTGTTGACCTGAGTGTAAATCAAGGCGGTATCAGCATTTTTCGGGTGTAGAAACGGGATTTTTATTGATATATCAAATTTATTTGAACCTCAATTACTACCGTAAAATTTCTTTTTATATGAATAAAGTGTTATTATATAAAAATTGTTTACAAAAGTAGAATTCACTATTAAAAAAAAATGTTAAAACTTAATTTAACAATTTAAATATTGAGGGGTTAAAGCCGTGAATGCCACCCACTTACCTCCCCCACTGACTACGGCCTTGATGCCAGTATAAGTTGTAGAAGTTTGGTATAGATACACAACGACTATTTGTGTTGACTTTTGTTTAACTTCCTGTTAATTAATTTTTTAGGGTAATTGTTAACAGTAAGAACACTTCTTATATTTTGACTGTTAATTTTTGAGTTTTCCTAGAAATCGAAATGTCCCACCATAAGGAAATATACAGTCAAAACATATTATAAAGAAAAATTTGTTGCTTTCTCTCAGTTATTCATGATATCACTTTGAAGAGAGATAATTCAAGAATGAGCAAACAAAATAGCTACTACCACCCAATCATTCAGAAACTTCTTTCATGAATTAGCTTTGATTTTTATTATAGAATGATTTAATTAAACCTCTTTCGAATGTATTTGGATGATTTGAGTAAAAATTAAGTTGTTGATTAAAGTTTCTGTTTTTGTTAATAAAATGAGTAGGAAAGGAAGTATTTAATTTTGCACAATTTCTGTATAGTGTTGACAAACATGTGAAATTGGTTTCACTCAATATTAATTCGTGATTTTGGCGTAACCCAAGTATATCGAACGCGTTCGTATTTATTTCGAATCGCATCGAAAGCAAAAGCAACTTTGTTTCGGTGAAGGTGTCACAGGGAAGCCGCAAATCCGACTTGCAAATTGGAGAGAAATCGAAACGGAACGGTCGACGTGGATCAGAATGAGACAGACGTTGATTCAAATCCACGTTTCAATTTCTATCTTTGAATGTGTAATTCGTTTGTGAGGCAGAGGGGGTACATTTCGACAGCTCTGTCAGGCCGCATTCTACGTGATTCTCAACCAGAATCACTGAGAAATTCCTCTCTAGTTCTCTTTCTGAATTAAGAAGTACTCGAGGAGTTTTGTGTAGGTTGAATTTTAAGTTTGCGGTCATAATTATTTTGATGGAGTCGCAGGAACAAGGAAATAATAAATTAGAAATAGGCTCCAACATACAGTTTGATACCATAATGGAGGGATCCCCACATTTTGTTTATATGTTAGGCTTTTTAGAGAAATAAGTTATTGAAATAATTTAACTATAATTTAACTTATATGCAATTTTTTTGGCTTTTATGTACATACATTTTATTGACATTACCAGATGAGAAAGCACCATTTTGAGAATGATAGTTGCGGCATAACTAGTTTGTATTTTTATAATTCCTCCGGAATAAGACCACAATTCTTCGATAATCTGTGTATTTCAAATACTCCAAACGTTTCTGTGTTTAAATCACACCCATTTTCAATTGTAACAAGAGCACAAATTGAACTTGATGTAACCTATGCATATCAAAAATAAAGTTTCGAAAAATGAACTAATTGCAAGTCTTAAAAAATAACTGTAATATAAAAGTTTTACTTGCTGATAATACAGCAATGCCATAGTAATTTCAAGGAAAAATTAATGCGATGTCAAAATTCAGAACATAATCACCAAAGGACAATACACTAATTTAAACAAAGATCCAATATGTTCTGTTGAAAAAAATATATCGCTTATTATACTATCCCAGAAATGAATTTACTGAACAAGAAGGCAAAATTCTTACTCCACACTATTCGAAGCTAGGGCACATCTATGGTCTGTATTAAACACATCATTTTAAGACCAATTGTCAGGTATATAAATTCTCCTAACTTGCAGTAAACTTTCAAAATTTTTTCTAATGATGATTTTTTCATTTATACACAATTCAAAAATACTTTAACACTAGCAAGTCTTGACATTGTAAACCTATGCAACAATATGCCTCTCGCCAAAACACGTGATATAGTAAAAAAACGATTAGGATCAACGTTCATAATTATTTATTGACATAATAATGGAAATATTACGATTTTGTACGAAAACAACTAATTTTCAACTTAACGTTGACTTCTACCAACAAGATTTTGACATGGCCATGGGTCTTGTCTGTCTCTTGCCCTAACTTTCGTTTTCGGGGAAACATTTGAAGAACAAATAATCTTTACAAAAGAGAGTGAAGCTTTAGATTATTGGTTTTATGTTACATTATAATTGAGCAGAATATTACAATGGGAACACTGTGGAACCTTTGATGTGTCACAGACGTATAAACATAAAGTCGGTTTTCTCCTGATGATGGCAGCTTCGTTGTTGAAACGTGTGTTGAGTGAAAAAAGAAGGGTTTGTTTGGATATAAAACTTTGAGCTTATACGTCAAAATTATACACCATTTTTCTTAGATATTTTAATAACAAAAATAGCATATTCATATAATACAAAATACCGAGTCAAAGTACCCGGTATCTAAATTTTAACTCTACTGTTCCAAATCCAAAAAGGGCATTATTACATCTTTATATAATAGAGCAAAACCTAACTGTTTGACATACAAAATTTAATAAATAAAAGACAAAAAAAATCTGCTAACAATTATTGCAAATAATTTATCAATACAGACTTAGATAAAATTTGAAGAAGTGGACATATTCAATATTAAAACAAGAAATACACTGAAAACAATTATTTCAAATAGCAACCCAAAAATCGAAAAATTGCATTGCTTTCGAATGTAATAATTTTAAATTGGAGAATCCTCTAGTCTTATAAACGTTCGAATAAATGAACATGAAAATTATATAATGAAACGTTTCGAAAACTAAAAAATTTATGGACATGCCTGGAACCTTGGTCTTAAAATATGTTCCATAATACAACCATAATAATAATAAGAAGAATTAAACCCGTGTGGTGGCCGGGTTAGAATAGCACCACGGTACCCACCGCTTGTCGTATGAGGCGACTAAAGGGGCAGCTGTCCGCTGACCTACTACCTAGCTTTCCTTCCTTCTCCACAACCCGCACGGGATGGTCTGGTTTAAATCATTTCATCTGGGAAGTGACAACCCCACGGGTCCGAGTTACCTGGGTCACCAGGGTCAATTGGTGACAACACCCATGAAAATGGAGTTAAGAAATAGATGCCTCGGAAAAGAGCCGCTGCCTGGGGATCGCCAGGGCATGTCTGGAGCCGGCGCTGGACATGACAGCATGCGGGACGTCGGTGGCAGGGTGCTGAGGAGGCGGGCCCCTGCCGTCCAAAGAGCTACAGCCCAAGAACCAGAAGAACCACAAGAACACTCACCAACACAGTCACAACAACAACGTGACCATCACCAACGGAGTCAAACGAGAACGAGAACTCCACCCGCAGAAAGTGTTGCGCAGGATCAACAGTAAGCGCTCACTCAAGCGGGACTGAAAAGACAGCACATGAAATGGACTGGCGCCATGAATGAATTTGTAATGCGCACGTTTTACAGAATCACGAACCTTGGCCAGGACAAGACTGGATATCGCCAAATACTCTATCAAGAGTTCTGTCGTGAGTACCCAGAGCTTCAAGTTACTGAACAGAGAGTTGCAGATCAATATCGTGTCATCTTGAGAAATGGCCTTATTTCGCCTGAACAACTGGACACAATAAAGAGCGAAGTGGAGCGCGAACTATTTGGTCGAAATACAATCGATCCAGAGCCGGAAACACCTTTGGAACAAAGAGTGGACGAGACTCAAGAACTACAGCAAGAACAGCCAACCAACGCTGAACTGCTTGAGAAGATCCAAGCAGGAATGGAAGGAGCTCTTAGAGAGTATAATGGAACAGATCCACTGACTAGACCAGCTCTTCCCAAACTAAGATCATCTAAGAAACTGGGTATCGTCTTGCAGGCTATGAACAAATTTATCTTGCCAACCTATGTTTTAGGTGCTAATACGTTAGAGTCGCTACACACAATCATCTACTGTGCTGCAACTGCCATCTGCAGAATAATTGGGGTCGCAGTAAGACCAAAGCAAGACCCTCCCCAATTTAGACAAACCCCTCGAATACCACCTTGGCAAAGAAGACTTGAAGGGAAAATCAATTCTCTTCGGAAAGACGTTGGAAGACTGACCGAGTACCAACGAGGAGTCAGGAAAAACAGAATAGAAAGGCTTGTCAAGACTATCATGGACAATAACCGAATACACTCCCAGTGGGATGTAGAAAACATCACATCTCAGCAGTGTCTGGACAGTCTACGACAAAAGCTCTCCGTCTACACAAGTCGATTGAGAAGGTACAAAACCAGTAACCAACGGAAACTAGACAACACACTCTTCCGACAATCAGAAAAAGGGTTTTATAGAAAACTTAACAACAACAATAATAATGAAGCCCCTAGTTACCCCAGTAAAACAGACATCGAGGAATTCTGGAAAACACAGCTTTCCACAACAATCTCCTATAACTCCGGAGCCAGCTGGATTAATGAGGAGGAGGCTGCATCTCAGAACTGTGAGGCCATGCAACACCAACCATTTACAACGGAAGATACATCCAACATAATGAAGAACCTCCATAACTGGAAAGCACCAGGACCAGATGGTTTACAAAATTACTGGATAAAGAAACTGTACGCAACCCACGAAACACTAACAGCCCTTATAAATGACGTAATTGCCCACCCACACAAGATGCCTAGTTTCCTTACGCATAGTGCTACATACCTCTTACCAAAGGACGACCTATGTGCACAGGACCCAGCAAAGTACCGACCAATCACTTGCCTTCCAACCTTATACAAACTGATAACATCATGCATTAATCATCGCATTTTCAAACATTGTGAACTGAACAACATAATTACTCAACAACAAAAGGGATGCGCGAAAAATTCGATGGGTTACAAAGAACAACTGATAATTGATTCCGTTGTCTGCAATCAAGCCCACGCAAAACGACGTAATCTCTACATGGCATATGTGGACTACAAAAAGGCCTTTGATTCAGTTCCACATGATTGGCTCATTAAGGTGCTGAAACTCTATAAAGTGAATAATTGTATTATTAACTTTTTAGAACATGCCATGGCCACCTGGCAAACCAAAATCTCACTGAATGAAGCCAACTGTTCGATACAAACTGACCCTATTCCAATCAGAAGGGGTATATTCCAGGGAGACTCTCTTAGCCCGCTGTGGTTCTGCCTTGCCATGAACCCTCTCTCAAACAAACTGAACTCAACTAATTTTGGGTTCAGTCTCAAACACAACAACGTACAAGCATTAAAGATAAACCATTTGTTATACATGGACGACTTAAAGTTGATGGCAGCTACAAAACAACAGCTGCATGATATGCTTAAAATAGTAGAAGGGTTCTCTAGTGACATCCATATGAAATTTGGCCTAGACAAATGCCGAATTATTAATATAGTTAAAGGCAAAATACAGCAGGGGCACTTTGAAATGGGAGATGGCACCTCAATTGAATCTATGGGGGAAGGTCAAACTTATAAATACCTTGGAATAAAGCAGGCTCAACGTATTGATCACATGACTATGAAAAAGGACCTAACAGCAGAGTTTTATAGAAGAGTAAGACGACTGTTGAAAACCAAACTAAACAGTAAAAATCTGTTTCAGGCTATTAACACCTATGCGTGTTCAGTGCTCAGTTACTCTTTCGGTATATTTAATTGGTGCAAGACTGACATTGAACAATTACAACGAAAAGTTCGAGTTTTACTAATAAAAGCTCAAAATCACCATCCAAAGAGCTCTGTCGAACGTACAACTTTGCCACGGTATGAAGGAGGAAGAGGATTGACAGATCTAAGTAAACTATTAGATCAACAAATTTCTATTTTGCGTAGTCATTTCCAGAAACTCGCAGAATTTTCTGATCTACATAGAGTCATGTGCCAGGTTGATGACTCAACACCACTGCGACTGACACAACAACATGTCCAATTACACCACCAGACCACAGATCAGAAACTGCTGAAATGGAAAGAGAAGCCCCTTCATGGAAGACATATAAATGACATCAACCAAGATTATGTCGACAGTGCAGCGTCGAACTACTGGTTGATCTCTGGTCATATGTTCCCTGAAACGGAAGGCTTTATATTGGCAATCCAAGATCAAGTAATTCCAACTAAGAACTACCTAAAGTACATAGTTAAAGACCCTTCTATTAACAACGACAGATGCAGGTACGGTTGCCAAACATCTGAGTCTATTCAGCATATCACAGGAGGCTATCAAGCGTTCGCTACAACTGAATACAAAGAACGACACGATGCTGTGGCTAAAATACTGCACCAGGAACTAGCACTGAAACTTGAACTATCACAGACGGTAAGATTACCATACTATAAATACAAACAAGAATCTGTTTTAGAAAATAACAACTACAAGCTGTACTGGGACCGCAGGATACTGACTGTTCGGACTGTTGCTCACAATAGACCAGATATGGTTTTGGTAGATAAAGTCGCTCGGAAAACAACTTTAATTGACATAGCAATTCCTAACAACAATAATATAAATGTCAAGCAGGCTGAGAAAATAACCAACTATAGAGATTTGGAATTTCAAATAAAGACTCAGTGGGACATGAACAACACACGAACTCTACCAATTGTTATGTCAACGACAGGACTAGTCCCAAAACATCTATTAAACAATTTAAAATACCTAGGTCTGGACGAACATCTTTACAAAGAAATGAAAAAGCCGTCCTGTTAGGGGCAGCCCGGACGGTCATGAAATTCATCGTAAACTACCGCCACGACTCCAACCACGGGCCTGAAAACCTGGCAAGGGCTCCAACAGAGCTAAACCCTTTTGATATCTAGGATATTTGGGGTTTAGTGAATTTTCCCCTAAAGGCACTCTTAGCATACCTTAGAGGGAGTGTGATGCCATACATTGTATAGTCAAGTCGGGAAGATAAGGACACAATACAAAAAGAAAGTTGAAAGAGTCTGCTTTAATTTTATTAAATGCTAGCTATCACTAGTACTTATGAATAGTCGAGGATGAAATTAATAATGGCAATGTCCTTTTGAAAACCCTGGATCGGGATAATTAATAAGACCTTTCCTAGAATTCTTTGATGTCATTTTTAACGGACTTATAATAACCTAGGAGCACAAATTGATTCAATTTGAAAAAAGTTTTCTTATTTTACATGATCTTCAGAATTTTTTAGTGCTACCCTGTATGCATCAAATTGTTATTAAATTCTCTTAGTTATGTCAGTTTATATTGTCAAACATTAAACGACAAATTTTGAATGCTAATTTTATTTTGAACTTTTCAATTTTTAATTGTTTTATTCAGCAGTGTTAATTTTTTTATTTTATTTCCATTGAATTATAGATTTTGCAGCTTGATGTTATTGCCAAGAAATAATACAAATGCAAGTAACTACCTGTGTTTTCTTCCATCATTCAAATTCAATTCATATTAATGTTTGTTTTGACTATATCTTGAGATGATGGTAATCTGTTTTTATGAAACTGGCTCAATTCCAACCATATTTTATTATTCAACAGCGTTTAACATTGAAATTTTTCGTATCTGTCAAATTAATGCTGAGCAAACTCAACGGACATATACACACACATTTCTTATATTTTATAAATAGCCTACTTTGCTTATAAATGTGCCATTTCAATATATAATGTCGTTCTTCAAATGTTTATTTTAATAAGAGTGCAATACAAGCGTTTCAGAAATTTAAATTTTAATTAACATGTTGAAAGTATATCCATTTGCAGCTTATTAAAAATTCTATCCAAATGGCATATAAGAGTTATCGTCTCAATATACAACAGTTTTCGTTTGAATAATTACAGTTTTCTTCACTATTAAAAACGCTGTTTTAAACGACACAGACGATTCTATCAAACAGTGAAAACTTCAAAGAATGCTTCGACATGTTCACTTTTTCCGCAGAAACCTTATCTGCTCGACATATATGTCATTCCGAACTAATGAAAATTGCATCGAAGGCAAAAAGCTGCTTATGGCAAAAAGCCGTACGTATTACACTCACGCCAACTTAAGTGCATATCATAGTCTGCTGTTAACATTTAACCTATTTATTCCAGCGGTGTGTTACGCTCTGGAATATTTACTACATGGAATACTACATGTGAGAAGTTTCCACCTTGAAAACTCGACTGATGTGAATATGTTGATGATTTATTTTATGTGGCATTTGGGAAAGAAGCGTTATCTAGATTCTTGTCAACAAATAATTATATCATAAAAATAAAATATTCTGTTCGAGAAAACTATTATTGCCTGTTTTACACCAACATCAAAAAATGAAGAGCTTGTATTTTTTTTTTAAATTTGTTACTTCAGTACTCCATCAACTATGAACCGATTTCAATAATTCTTATTTCAGTTGAAAGATTAGACCTCCAGATCGATAGCATTTTTTTTCAATTTTCTTCAATGACAGAGTTTTGCGGAAAATTGGAATAAATCCATCATAACATATGGTGAAAGCGAAAGTACTAAATAAGTAGCGTTTTCGAAATCTAGGATGAAATCAGTCTAAAATGAATTGGAACTAAATCAAAATATGTTAACTAATAGTCTTTAAGACGAAGGCTCTCAATTTGTGGATGTATATATTGTGCACTTAAGGTGGACACAAAAAAGCTGCATAGTCTGATACCTAAAATAATCTATATATAAGATTTGTCAAAAAGATAAATATTCTTAAAATTCTTTCGGCAATATCGAAAAACTGCTTATGAATCAAAATTAAATTGACGTTTTTAAAGCAATAAAGCGGCAAGGTAGGCGATTTTTAAATGAGTAACATTTCGAGTACGCATTATAAATAGAGGCACATATTGAAGATCACTCTTTAAGATTTTCCTGCCAATAGAGATCGTTATCGTTATACAGGATGCTATAGTATGTAGACAATATGCAGTTGCATATATTTATAAATAAACTGGTTGAAATAAAAGGCGTTGTAAAATTATATTTGTGCACGCTTGTTCAAAGTATGTTAGAAACTAAATATTTTATTTGGTCGGCCATCAGCAGTAGCGTATACAGAAGGATTAAAATATAGAGTGGGGTGGAGGGAAATTTTAGATATAGAAGGTGGCTAGAAATAAGCTAGAAAAACTGTTATAATATAGGGTAGCCCATAAGCCGTTGAATACACATGATAACATATGATTGAAGTTGAAAACAAGGGCGGAGTAGAACAATTACTGTTATATAGGATGGTTAAAAGAATGCTATAAGAGTATTATACCTATAATTAACCTTTTAGCAGTAACATTTAAGAACAAAAAGCTATATTGGGTAGCCCAAGAGAAGTGGCATATATATGATGGTTGTAATAGAGAGTGGAGAAGAACTGTACAAAGTAATACAAAAAAGTTAGAAAACTCTCACAATAAGGTGGATTAGAATTATAGTTACAGGTGTTAAAGAAAATTTAGAAACTCATAGTGTTAATAGGTTGGCCCATAGGTAGTCGCGTATTTAGTATGAATGCAATATTAAAAGTAGTGGAATTATAGTTGTACAGGGTGGTTAAAAATATTAGAAAAACTGCTGTCTGTGGTCCATAACCACATAGAGAGTCGTTGAATTATCTTTTGAAGTGGAGTTATTATAGAGTGATTCCATAAATGTTAGAGAACTGAAATTAATCTAATTCATGTTGTATAGGGAAAATTAGTTTACATATCAAATGCCCGGTTATTTGGATATATGTACTGACGTTTTTTATGAAACTTCGAAACTTAAAGCAATTTATAGGTAGTGGGAGGAATTTTCCAAACATGCTGTATTATGTGAAGAAGATCCATTGCCCATAGTTGTGTTAGAACCAGTTTATAATTGTATTAATCTAGAAAGTGAAATCAAGACTGAACGATTCGTTATAGGGCCATAGAGAATAATTCCTTTGCGGCCGACGTGCTGATACAGCGATCCCAAAATTATTTGGATATCTGCATCTTTTTATTGTTGGACAGGAATAAGGTCTAGTTCTAATTGGTATATTAAAGACAGATGGCGCCATAGGCTAGTCAGCTATTTTAATCAATAGGAGATTAGCCATACGAAATACACACTAGATAAACACAATTTTATGCCAAAGGTGGCGGGAGTATAAGATGAATCCGGAGACAGACTTAAAATGTGGCATTGGCTCGGATAGTATTACAGAATGCATGATAGAGTATGATAGGCGATGGAGGGTGACAGCCGACTACGTGACCAGGTTGGTCAAGAAAAAGCAATGTGAAGAAAAGCAGGTTCGTGGTATTAGGGAAGTATTGTTCAATAGGGCTGGACAGAAACTGGGGAACCTGATGATACATTGGCAATTCCGAATAACCTGAGACAGAAGGGAGGTGTTTTAGTGAGCGAAATCGAAAACCTCACGCACAGCGTCTCGTGTTTGAAACAAGCGGATGGCAGCCCATAAGGTAGAATTCACGTTGGCAAAAATAAATAAACATATTGGATGTTTAGGAGTAACATTGACGGGTGAAGGTGTTGAAGACATAGAAAAACGGTTAGCACAAGGACGTGGGTAAAGAGCAAGTTTTGAGTCAGGAACGGAGATAAGAGCAAAGTAGAAGTGTACCACGACACCTTTCGAGTAGAGCTATTACGATGCTGTACAGAAATCAACTACTGCTCCTGAGTTGGAAATGAAAAATGTAAATGACTGAGGGAACGTTCGACAATACATACTGTCAACTGAAGAAATTGATGAAATATCTGATACCTATTAGATACACATACAACTCGGTAACCCTATTAGACGTACGGCTTTCAAATAAGATATTGTGAGTAGTTTAGGAGTGACATGTAAAAGTGTACTATACAATGGTAAGAACTGTTTGAATATTCTCTAACAAAGGAACTAATTTTGGCAGAGTTTTATTTAGTAAGATATTCCCTATGCTGAAACTTGTGCTATTTTTAACTGGTCTTGTTTGTACATAAAACATAAAATGTTCTTTATAGCAATCTTAATAACCTTCAAATTTAAGAAATCGGACTCAATGCATCTACAAAATCATCTGATTTATGTATCTCCTTCTACGGCAGCTTGTTTAAGTGGACTAGTACAAAATTAAAAAATTACAAAATTAAAGTGATGATTAGTATGATGATGGTTCTATAATAGCAAAACTTATTAAAGGCGTATTTGTTTTTATGAAAACCTAAAGACATAACAGTAAAATGTAAAGCTTTACGTAAAATCCCAACTTCAATTCCCTACATCAAGCTTCACCCCGCACTCGTGACTTTGCTCCGTTTAGGACATCTTTATGAACGATGTTTATTAAAATTTACACAACCGTTCTGATCCTGAAGAAGACAACGAACTATTATTTTGTGTTATACGAATTTGTAAACGTACCCAATGATCATAAGTTCCACTTTTCTTTTTTGATTATACACCGTTATTTATTTATTTACTGTTCAAACAGGTTTACATCCAACTACAGAACAGGAAATAAGCAACTTAAATTAACAATAACAGTTTTAACCTAAGTTTACAACAAATATCAACGATATTGAATCATTCAGAACATGTACACAAGCTAAAAGTAAAAATTGTATCTTAGAACTGAGAACACAGACAGTTCAGACACTTATATAATAAATAAGATGAACAGACTATTTCAGTTATCTAAAAAGCAGGTCTTTATGGCTGAAATAGTACAATTAAAGATGTCAAGCTGGTAATTCTTCACCTCATTACACTTCGAACACATTTTAAAAAGTGGAGAACGTTTTAAAATATTAGTACGGGAAGTGGGAAGGTAAAACGTGTGATTTGTCCTAGATATGATTCTAGGCACAACAATATTTAGTTTTTGCAGAAAAATTGAATCGTTAAGTTTATTGTTGATGAGTTTAAATAGAAAAATTACTCAATGACTGTTTCTCCGGTGGCTCAGTCTATCTATTTTATGTCGGGTAAGAAGTTTAGTGTTTGTGATATCAATTCGCGGATAAGCATGATCTATTCTATATGACAGGAGTTTTAAAAACCGTCTTTGAATTAACTCTAATTTTTGTATGTGAATCATGTAAAATGGACTCCAAATTATATCAGCATACTCAATTTTAGACCTCACAAAGCAAAATATAACATTTTTAATGTCTCTTGTTGCACCAAATCTCGGGAGATACTGGCAACAAAGCCGTACATGTTGTTGGCAGCAGAGAAAACAGAATCGAT
The DNA here is from genome assembly GCA_034190945.1 of Octodonta nipae. Taxonomy (NCBI): domain Eukaryota; kingdom Metazoa; phylum Arthropoda; class Insecta; order Coleoptera; family Chrysomelidae; genus Octodonta; species Octodonta nipae. The sequence continues at coordinate 115,849,344 of CM067219.1, read as the reverse complement.
ATGAGCAACAAAGGAAAGCCTACAGTCAAATGTAACACCCAGGTCAGTAAAAGTGGGCGGTCGCTCAAGAATAGAATTATTAATTTTATATTGAAAGTCGATAGTATTTTTCTTTAATGTGTACGACATTACTTTACACTTACTTATATTGAGAGATAAATTATTATTTTGGCACCAAATTTCAAACAGTTTCAGATTTTGAGAAAGTCTCTCGCAGTCGGAGATAATATCGATTTTACAGTAAATCTTTAAGTCATCAGCATATAATAAGCAATTTACGTCTAAATTATTAACGATATCATCAATGAAGATATATAAATAAAAGAGGCCCCAAGTTACTGCCCTGGGGGACACCAGAAGTGGACACGTATTCGACCGGCTTAAACCCATTAAAGACTACCGACTGTTTCCTATCACTCAGATACGACGAAAAAAGTTTAATCAATGAATTTGATAGACCAAACTGAGCTAGTTTAGATAATAGAATTCCGTGATCGCGTCGGTCAAATGCCTTCGAAAAGTCCGTGCTCAGTACGTCACACTGTACCCGATCTTCTATATATTCAGCCAGAAATTGAGTCATGTTGACAAGGTTTGTGATAGTTGAGCGTCCTTTCATAAATCCATGTTGATAACAAGTAATAATATTGCTAAGATGAGAGTACATTCTATTATAAAGTAATGTTTCAAACACTTTACTGAAGTTACACAATATTGAAATTGGACGAAAGTTGCAAATGTCAGATTTGTCATCCTTTTTAAAAACTGGAATAATTTTAGACCTTTTCCAAATAACAGGTATAGTAGAGTATTTAAGGCAAATATTACGTACGGTAGTTAATGGTGAGGCAAGAATTGTTGCACAATCTTTTAAAATAAAGGCTGGAATGAAATCAGGGCCCATCGTCATTTTATTTTTAACCTGCTTGAGTACAGACAAGACCTCATCTTCCCGAAAACCTGATATGGTGAGGTGTGGTGCATTAGTAATGACGTGATCGAATGTGACCATCTGCGAGCTAACGGAAAAAGATTGGGCAAAGAATTCGGCAAAACCGTTGAGTATATCAGCAGGATTATGAAGCACTTGACCGTTATACGACATTCGATTCGATATCGCAGTACAACCTTGTATACTATTTATAAAAGCCCAGAATTTCTTAGGATCCCCCTTCATATTTGCTTCAACCGATCTCACATAATTTTTGTAGGACTGACTAATGTCAGATTTTATTATTGCTCTTAAGCGTTTAAATTTGTCACGAGCAGACGGGTCATTATTTTGTTTAAATTGGAGATAAAACTTTGACTTTAGTCGCAATTGTTCAATGATACCTGGAGTAAACCAGGGTGGATATTTCCTTTTAAAGATTTTGGTCTGCTTTGGAACACACGCATCAAATACAGAGTAGAGTTTACCGTAGAAATATGAACAAGCATCCTCAGGACGGTCAAATGCTTCAAGGAAAGTCCAATCAATATCAGTAAGACGTTGATACAGTAAAGGAAAGTTGGCCTTTCGAAAATTAAATTCGTTACATGAGGATGTGGGAAAATTTCTCTTTAAGTAAGAAGAAATGTAAAAGTCACCTACAATGAGTAAGTTGCTGGCATGCAAAAATGCCAGATTGTTAAGTGACTCGAACAGACTATTATATAAGTCATTACTTAAGGAAGGCGGGACATATAAGTTAAGTAAAAATATAGAACTTACATCGGTAAGAATTTTCACCAACACCAGATCCACAGATAGCAACGAAGGAGGAAAAAAAATTTTTATATCGACATTAGATGTAGCAAAGAGATTGTTTACTGCTACAAGAACACCTCCACCTCTTGAGCAGTTGCACTCCTAATAACGCCTGTCACTACAGTAAACCGAAAAATCAGGTGGAAATAATTGTCCATCTAGAATAGGGTCATTAAGCCAGGTCTCGGTTAACGCTATGACCTGATGCTGAAACATAGATACGACATTAAGAAAATCTACTGTCTTCGAGCGCAGCCCTCTAGTGTTCTGATAATAAATACTTAAAGAATTGGAGCTATTTAATTCTGCGACCTGTCCACTCAAGCTGCATCCACTTGAAGCCGAGAATGATTCATGCAGCACAAGGAATTGCTATATATAACCAAGCAAATCGTTTTTAAATTTTGCTAAGGCAGATTTATATGCAGTACAGTTAGACCGATTCCAAGCAGCATGGTCGTCTGAAATTGTCCTATTTTGTTTTACAGATAGTTTAACGCAATTAAAACATTTTCTTATCCGTGATTTACAGGTTTTTACATTATGATCTCCTCCACAAAGAGGACAGCTTAATTTATTAGCACAACATTTGGAAGAGTGGTGAAACTCATTACAATTAAAGCAACGCGATAATTCAATTGCGTCATACGCCTTACAGCTATCCAAACCTACAAACAAATTACCAGCTTTTAACACCCATTCACAGACATACTTTTCAACCTGAATGACAGGTTGATAGATTCCTGAGTTTTTTTTTAGTACAGAAAATTTTAATCACTTTACAATCATTTGATTCAGAAAATATCTCCGGAGTACACTTCATAATTAAATCTCGTAATTTAGATTCAGAGTAGTTTTCAGTCAACCCCACAATAGGTACACAGTCTAGGATTGGAACCCATGACTTCCTTAACCGCATAGGAATCCGACATTTTCTCCTCTACCATCTTCTTTACTTTTTCATTATCTTCCTTGGACTTGCAGCCAATAAGAACACCGCCATCTTTCGTATTTTTCACTTTGGATAAACGCAAATTATTATCAAGTGGAAGTATATTCAGCATTAAATCCGATGTCGTTTGATTCACAGTCTGACCCATGCGTTTAGGTTGTATGATAACTGCTGGACAAGTTTTGTTTTTGACAACATCTGAGTATTTCACAGGCGCTTCATTATACGAAGAATTTTTATTATTCAATTCATTTCTGAACGAGCGAAGCGCCTCGTCGACCTTTAAATCCAACACTGTGTTAATTTCAGCATTATTGATTGACATACAGTCTTTTACATAAGTTACGCATCTCCACATCAATCCGGGAATAGCATTTAAAACACCCAGTATATCGATAGTAGTTGAAATACAAACAACGTGAAACTGCTTTTTGCAAAATTCACAAAAAACGGCTGGCTTTGCTCGAGTTACAGTACCTGAACAGGTCGTACAAAAGTCATTTACCATGATAATATAGAGGAAAAAGACTTACAGTTAGCCACTAGATACTAATTCCATTTGTATAATAAAATAATATTGAATAAAATTTCACAGATCAATTCGTTGGCAGAACGATGCGTACGTGTTGATCTCGAACACCACTAATATCACTTATCACTTAATTTATAAAGATAACTACTGCTAAAAATACCGAGCTGATATTTTGTCTATAAATTATTTAATAGCACTTTCTTGTTCATAATACTGACGACTGTGGCATTACACTTGTAAATATATATGTAAAATAATTCTTCTGCGACAAGAATCCGTACTTTTGTAATGTAAACACAATAGCTCCATTGCTGGCCCCTATTACAGTGGAATTTCTCCCATTTACGGTCTTCATGCATATTCATCGTCCTTTCAATTATTCGCCGATTCAAAGAAAAATAGGATAGAGAAATGGAAAAGTAGTTCGTCTCGCATTTTCATTCTATTCGGAACAATTCTTCGGTCTCATCTGGCGACTCCTCCTCACCTCCGCCGCACTTCTCGATTCGTATTCAAGAAGCAGAGTGGAGTCCAATTATTGGAGCTCATTCTATGCCTTTCCTTCTTATCTGGTCCTTTTAGTACAGGAAAGAACGGTTACGTACGGACTAAGTTACTGCAATAAAAATACCACTGGGAAATTGTTAAATAACATGCTAGTATATTACAGTAATCGTAAGACATTAGGGTTTCTTGCAAATGATAGATTTTATATTATATCGGTCCTAGTATATATAACTTTGACACATCATCGGCACAGTTTCAGGAACAGTTGCTCATGTTGCCAGAGCTATCCCAATTCTGATATGTATTTTATTCTGACTGATTCCAGCGATATTTGAGCTGCTTGAACTGATTTTGATTTACAAATTTCAATTCTCAATATTCAATTAACACCGTTGTTAATGATAACTTATTTAATGGTATTGTTGCAGGTGGCACCAAATGGTGAATTAGTAACCTAGAAGTGACTTGGTAGCAACTCTTAAAGAGAAGTCTTGATAATGGTGGTGCTGATTTATTCCTCAACACCTAAATCTAGTTGATTCACTTGAACTAAAAACCAGTTGAAGTGTTCTTGCTTATTTTAGTTGAAGCCCTTCCACTCTCTCAGTTTCATGCAGTATATATAGATGTTACTTTGAGAAAGGTGTAGATTTGATTAGTTTTTCATTATCATCTTAATTCTTTTTGATGAGGGGAGGGATCATTGTCAACTACATAATACTTTTTTCTGTACCTGCTGTTTTCAAAACAAATCTGTAGAATTTTCGAATGCGTTATATGTTTTTATTAACTACTGCAATTCTAAAGGATAAGTGGCAACATTTAAATCAACATATTCAATCGTTTCTAAGAGAAACTTATATATACTTATGTATCTCTCTATAGGTGAAGTTAACCTGAAAATCCTAAATGCAGAACGTTACATCTCACGAAAGACCGTGATTAAGTTGATACTGTATATATTGATACTGATATTGTAGAAAATATCGAAGATCTTCTATTCCAGTCTTTCGCAATTTACAGCAGTTACTGCATCAATTATCTCATTTTTCATTTCACAAGTTAGACATTACATAAAAATGTGTCATCAGTTTCAAGTACGCTACAATAGAAAATAAAACAAGTAATTATATGTTGTATCATGGATTTTCGGCCAAGATGGCGAGGCAGCCGAATGTGTGTGCGCGTCTTAGGCTTAAGTTTTTGGTTGTAGTGAAACAAAATCCGTGCTATGGTAGCCAAGTGCCATAATCTTTTTGATTTCTTCTGTAGGAAGACGCTTATAAAAAATGCCAAAGAGGCTCTGGTTGCGAAATTAATGTGAAAATGCCGGAAATCCTAGGCTGCCTCGCTTTGTAAATATCGTTTTGTTCAATATCTGGATAATCGTATCACCAAATTTTGAAGGATAACGTTTCATTTTCATTCCGAAGGTCAATTATTTTATAATATTTTTAGTGAAATAGAGAATTTATAGTTAGGATGAACCACTTGTATCTGGCTAAGAAGATCGAAAACTCGAAGCCAATCCCCATCCCGAGAGGGACATCCTTAGAAGAAGACGATATGTTGTATCATCAAATAAACCAAATAATGGGGGTCTGGGGGTTCAACCCCCCCCCGAAATTTTGTTTTCAAGATTCAATTTTAACCATTTAATCATGTTTGTCATAGAATAAATTTTATATTTATACAATTTTATATATCCTGGAAATACATGAATAAAAGTATGAATTTTGTAGTCTAATCCAATCACCAATCAAAAAAATTTTCCAATCCCCTCCCCCCACCCCTCTGGAAACCCTCCCGAAAAAAATACGTCCTTGCTCCGGGTTCATTCGTAACAACTTCGTAAATCGGACTAGAATTCAACATTCAAATTCGAATTTCAATTTGACGTTTAATATCAGACTACCTTGACTAAACTAAACTCGACTAAAAGCTGATTTGATCTGTCACTAAAGGCGCAAACATACTATGGTCACGTCATGTGAGCTCATGTGTTGTCACATCCGCGAAATCTCACATGATATCATGCCTCGAAACATAGACTATACTCACCTCACCTTGTAGTAAATGTGGTTTTGATGCAAATAAATAGAATTTGGCAAAATTAGAGTTGTGGTAATAAAACAAAACGTCTATGGTATCAGACCTATCTATTTTTAACGTTCTAACTTTGTTTATAGTCATTATCACTTAAATGTGAATGTGTTATTAAAAGTTCTTATTTTAATGTTTACTTTAATAATTAATGCATTAAATTTGTAAAATTATAAAGAAAAAGAGAGAAGCATTTGGGACTGAACGATGAAAGCGAAAGATTCTTATGAAATATAAATTCCTTCTCTCGATACCTGTTTCGTTATCTTCGTACAATTCTTAGCAATAAACATAAATTTCAGGAGAATTAAATGCCATCATTTTGTTATGACTCAAGTATTAATCCTAATATTTAATTTAATTCTTAATTTCAATATAACTGCAAAGGAACATATGAATATAGAATTATAAAATTTGTTCAATTATAATAATTCAGCAAATAAATTGCTTACAAAATTACCGAAAGAGGCGCAACTGCCTATGTCACACCTGCTGAAAATGTAAATTTGTAAAAACGAACAGAAATTGTTGTACTTTATAAGTGTACTTCTAGCTGATTTAAAAGCATGCGTACATTGAATTGCAGATATTTCGAGCGTGCCGTGACATGCAGTAATAGTATATGAGCTTACGTTATGTGACGATAGTCTCTTTACACCTTTATCCAATTCTTTACATATGTTTGACTTTCCAGAGCATAGAGCATATACTCCTGGAGGTAGCATAAAACGCACAAATATCGTGACTTGTTTAGAAAGAAAGAGCAATAAAGAGGGTTTCATGTTATTTCATCAAACGGCAATTCTTTAATGCCATGTCTTTTAAAATCTTAGAGCTTATACTTCGGGTTGTGGCCTGTAATGCACAAATATTGTGTCAAGGCTAAAAAGAGAAGGCAATAGAGAGGGCAAGAAGCTATTTCACTCGAGTGGGAGCTGTTTCCAATGAAATGCGTCCAACATGTAGTTCATTGGCTGCTTCCACCCACCAAGTGAAACAACCTGTTTGTCTTGGCTTGACAACAAGGATGATTCCATGAGACAAATAATTATGGAAAACTATTTTAAATAAGGTTCAAACAGAAGAAATGAGATGAAGATGACCTATGTATTAATTAATTATAGAGCCAGAGGGAACAAGTGATCTTTCTTAATTTTTAAATGATGCGAAGAAATTTATTGTGTAATTACCAAAATAAAAACATAATTACACTTTTTATGAAATAATTATATAAATCAAAGGATACTTGACCCAGGCGACTACTTTCAGGTACACATGAAAACAACTTATAACAAAATCTCAATTTGTATTCAAAAAACTTGCAGGGATCAAGAGTAAAGTGTAAATAAAATTAAAAGTGTGTGATTTATTTCACAGTGCCTGTATGCGTTAATACAACTTCATCAGAAGTGATAAAACTGTTCAGAATTTCTAACTGGATCTTTCAAACAGTGTAATGTGGTACAGTAATAACATAGGTTTTATAGAAGAATGACCAAATTGTTGTACTTTATAGTTGACATTGCTTGTTCATATCTAAACAATAGTTATAAAGCATTTTATGAGTCATGTAGGTCTTTGCATTTCCACAAATTTAATGTATTATCGCAAGTTCTTTCTTTTCAAACATTTCAAGCTTTTTTGAAACACATTTTTGTACATTTTTCTACATTGTAACAATTTTAAACTCTCACTGCTATATTTTAAGCAATAAATGAATTTGCAATATGCTTTTTGTTACATCTACAAGAAATGACATCTGAAACACTACAATAATATTTTTCTATATGGATTTCAAAACTATCTAGATCTGTTTTTGTTTATTAGACTTTCTACATTGAAGTATTGAGGTTATGTCAAGGTTGGTTGGTTGGATGGTTTGTGGCCTTTGCAGATAAACCAGCTTCGAGGTGCATAATTAAATGCGTTTTAGATAACTCATCCTCCTCTGTATTAGCAATTTCAATAAATCAACATAACGCAAAAAAATATTCTTCCGGGACAGCCATCTTGAACTTCCTGGTTAACTGAACTCTTGTTTCTCTTATTTAACGTCCATATATAAGCAATTCACCTATAAACTTCTTGAGCGTCTCTCACTTCTCACGGCTTTTTTTTAACAAAACTAGACTTCATGGGGATAACTAGCACTTATGAATTATCACTAATTTCTTATACGATTTCATATTAAAGTCGAGTTCTCACTTCATTAATCTAATTCTTAAAACTAACTAGCTATCTTAGAGCATTTACTTCCTAGATAGCCTGCAGTGCATAAATATCATGCCAAGGCTAGAAAGAGGGGACAATAGTGAGGGTAAGAAGCTATTTCAGTCTATTGGGAACTACATCCAATGAGCTCATTGGCTGAACCTAGCAATCGAGTGGAGTAGCTTCTTGCTCTCTCTATTGCCCTCTCTTTCTATCCTTGGCACAACATGTGTGCTTGGCATACTACCTCCAGAAGGATTATGCTCTAAGTTTGGGAACTGCTACTACCAATCGAGTGAAACAGCCTCTTACCCTCACTATTGCCCTCTCTTTCTATCCTTGGTACGATATTTAAGCATTACAAGCTACCTCCAGAAGGTGTATGCTGTAAGCTAGGCTATTTAGACGTGTTCCGCCATCTTCCGACCAGAAGTTAAGGTTATGTCAATATAATCTTGATACATTTACAAATGTAATAGCAATGCTGCTTGAAAACGTTGCCGCTTTGTGATATTTTGAACGTATGTTGTTTCAGAAAACGCCAAACCTAATTTTTATATACAGAGTCACAGAGTCTTCCAGTAGAGTAATCATAAAAAATAGAAGAAATCTATTAGCAAATTTAATTTTGAATCTCTATTCCTTGTCATATTTATGAATTAGATCATGTGATATTGATATGCTATAAAAATGATATTAGAGAACTTTTAAATACTATTAGAAGATAGATCAATACCATAATGTCTGTATATAACGTTCACTCTAGATGAGCTGGACTAACCGCCCCCATAGGCAGCTTTTGCTTTCCGTGTGTTGCCTCCTTTTCTCCTTTCGAAGTCTTCGACAACTCGTGATGTGGATAACATTAGAAATTCTTCAGTAATGTCATCCCTTTGCCGGCTTTTCAGGCTCTCCCATGTCGCTTCGTTATACATTTTTTCTGGGTAAAATATAAATTACATCTCGAAGCACGTTCGGCATGAATATGATAAAAATGTCGGGCTCGTTTGGGAATTTTCTTTTTTTACGTTCATTTGTGAACTACATTTATTGTGAGAATTTTCTTACGGAAGCTATTTGGAACACTTTCTAATGAGAACGAAAACATGTAACTACAACTTTTTTTGCATCGAATAATTTGATCTTGGTAGGCATTCAACAGCCTGTTGAATTCCTTTTACACTTGTGGGTTTAATCTCGAACATTTATTGTAGAAATTTCCTAGAGATTGGCAAATGCTGCTTTTAATTATTGCCACAAAATGAAGACCAAACAAATATTTAGATTGTTCTAAAACTATGGCATTGAATAAAATAATCAGGTCACACGATAATTGATACAAAAAGTAAGTAGGGAAGAATACACTATATCATAACAAATCAAAGAAAATTACTTTCTTAGATAGAAAAAAATTATAAGAAACTAAGAGATCGGAGCATATACAGGCTAGTGAAAATTAAACTAATTGTTAAGTAAAATACTGTTTTTATTGCAATTAAGAAATTTTGTACACAATATATTTGACAAAGCATAAAATTAAAGAATATTTGCTAGTTCTAGCAGAAGCAGCAGAGAAATGAGGTTAATAAAATAATATTGAATGTTTATTAATTAAAACATAAAATCTTAACATAACTATTACATGATTATTCCGATATTTGCCCATGGGGAAGAATAAGAGATTGGTATCATTAAAGAAAATATAATTTTATAATTTGTATGAGTAGTAGAAAAAAAATCAATAAAAACAGGTGGCATATGAGAAAATTTTATAAATCAGAGTTTTTCAGTTATAAGAAACGGAAAAGAAATGTAGTTTTTTCGAGATATATGAAGTCACGCCAGATGTAGATTAAATTATTAATAATAAGAAGAATTAAAGTAGTTAATGTTTTGAAAAATCGGAAATGATGTAACACTAGGTGGCTACAATTTGTCTATAAAACGATGATAGCGCTCTGTTCAAAATTTTCAATATTTGGCAAATAAAGGCTGTTCCAATTTGAGGTTAATTTTTAAATTTGCCGCCATTTATATTTTTTTGTGCTAGAATATCATATGATATTTGACAGATGACAAGTAGGATTATTCCGGTTATTGAAAATGGAGAGATATATGATTGAGCAACTCGTGTTTATTATTAAAAAAATATTTTAAATTTGGTGAAAGTTGTGCAGAAGTTGGAAGAAAATTTCGTACAGAATATGGAAGAGAAAATTGTCCGTCAAATGTTACCATTGGAAAAATTGTTAAAAAATTTGTGGTAACTGGTTCAGTAAAAGATGAAAAAAGCAAAAATATCATCGTAGTGGACTTTAAGAAGAAAATATTGCAGCTGTTACTGCTAGTGTTGTTGAACAACCAAAAACGTGAGTTCGTCATCGTGCAAAGCAATTGAACATTCCAAAAACCTCTTTATTCAGAATTTTGCACAAAGATTCAGATAACACAAGAAATAAAGTCAACAGACTTTAGTTTACGTCGTCAATTCGTTAATTTTCAACAAAATCATCTTCAGCGATGAAGCACATTTTGAAATGGGTGAATTTGTTAACAAGCAAAATTGTCGAATCTGGGGTGAAGCAAATCCACGAGAAATAATGGAAAGACCGATGCATCCACAAAAAGTATCTGTTTGGTGTGGTTTTTGGACTGGCGGAGTGATTGGTCCATCCTTTTTTAAAGATGACAATGGAAATGTTGTTATTGTGAATAGTGATCGATATCGAACGATGTTTACTAACTTTTTGTGGGATGAATTGGAGCATATTGATGGGCAGAATATGTGGTTCCAACAGGACGGTGCAACATGTCATTCAGCAGCAGAAATAATCAATCTTTTGAAACATAAATTTGGTAATCGAGTAATTGCTCGAAGAGGAAACATTAATTAGCCCCCTAGATCTTGCAATCTAACACCTCTAGATTTTTTTTTATGGAGCTATTTGAAAGAAAATGTCTATGCCAACGGTCTACAAATAATTGATGACCTAAAGGAGAACATTATTGACTGTTTTGAAGTAACTGAACCGCAGTTATGCCAAAAAGTTATCGAAAATTTTGGCAAAAGATTAGAAGCTTGTCGTACAGCAGCAGGTGGTCACTTACAAGATACTGTTTTCCATTACTAAACCAAAACAATTGTACTATAATTTGAAATAGAAGATTAGATCATTCTCAAATAATTTGTATATTTTATTAAAAATTTAAAAATTAGCCTCAAATTGGGACTCCCTTTATAATCTCTCTCCCGAAATTTGACAACCTCTCTGATAAATAAATAACCTAAAAGATTGAGGTTCGATGACACAAGTTTAACTTCAAAATACAATAAAACAGTAATAGACAGAAGTTGCAGTTAGAATTTCTTGAAAAGTATAACCTCAAAAAAAAATAATTTGACTGAAATCAACTGTAGAGAAGTAAGGCAGACTTAAAAAGGACAATAATACCAATGCAGCAATTTTAGACAGTTTAATAAAATAAAAAAGTATTGTTTGAACTTACCACAACTTTTTTTTAATTAGTTTTTTTGGGAAATATTTAAATTAATTTTAGATTGAACAAGTTATTTAGAGGAAAATTAATTTTTTTTTAACTTTAAATCTGAATCACTAATTTAGTACATTTTTTTTTCAAAACTGATACACCTAAAGAAGTGTTAAATATCAGCGAGGAGATCGACTTACAAATATATAAGATAATTTTTTCTTTTATTTAGATAGCATTTTATTAATGTAATGTGGTCTCAAAATTTTGTTTGTAATTTCATATGTTGTTTTTTTTAAACTCTCGTCACTGTAAGGAAGTTGTAGTTAATACAAAAAATATATATAAATTTGAATTTGTTTGATATTCTAAGGTTATATTTGTTTAAAATTATATCAAAATTAAAAATTCAATAGAAAAAATACAATTATATCATATATTGTAAATATTTATATTAAGTAATATATTTTACCAGTTTCGTTTTTATATATATATATTTTTAATTATAAACATATCATTTAATTATAGCTATCTTTAAATTTATGTACTTTCCGAAAAAATAGAAATTACAAATTTGATAAAAATATTTGGAAATTCAATTTCCCATTACCTTCCCTCGCGAGAGTGAAGGTAAACAGAACAACATTTTTCTATAGCTTGTTTATCCAAATTTGAAGCAACCACCATACACAAAACAGATCATTCGCCCCGCGCTAATTCAATACAACACCAAATACCGCCTAATATGAAAGACCCCTATCAATCTCGAGGTAGACAGGAAGTTATTTGAGCATCGACAGGGATGAAAATACCCGGGTGTACATCCTCGGAGACCCAAGAATTCAACCCCAATCAGTCCCAATTATCATAGTCGCCACAAACGCGCCCCCTAGGGGGTTCGAGTTGATTTCGGTTGAGGAAGAGGGTGGCAAGGATAACCTGCATTGTGAAAAGGCCGGTGAAAGTTTTGAGGGGTGGGGGTCTTTGGAGGAAATCATTTTTCATAATTTGCGGGATTAGGTGAACGGATTTGAATTTTTAGTCGAATAATGAATTTTTTTAGATATAATGAGCCGGCGAAAGGTTTTAATTTTTTCCATTCTTGCTAAATGGTAACGAGAATTTGGTACACAAAAGATTGAAAAGGTTGAATTAACGACTGCTGTAAATTTTTATTATCGGCAATGATTTTTTGTAGTGAACCTTCTGTGTTTTCGGATAAGCAATATAACTGTCACTGATGAATATGTAGAAATGCTAATATATGGAGAAGTTTATATTATTTAAATTATGCGATACTCGTTTGTTGAGATATTAATTACTAAAAATACTAGCAATAACATTGTACTCGCAAATATCAGGCAGGGGCAAGGAAAGTTTTACGGATGGAACAATATGAATAATTATTTATCCGGGAGTACACTCGTTCGTTATTTTGGATTACTGGTTAAATCCGGTAGTACTCTCAGAGTTGCTGTATCCGCTGTCGCTGCTATTTATTTATAGACCTTGGGAAAGGTTGCAGCGGTGCTGATTGGTAGGAATTGGCGATTTCCGTCCACGGTTATTTGGGTCATGTGGCTACTTGTCAGTTCCGTTACTGTGTTGCTGGTTAAATTTAATATTAGTGTATTCCAAGTACTGGAAAAATGCAGGGCGTTATCTCGCTGGTTAAGTTTTTCTATTTCAATTTTCTTTTGTACCGTCTTTGTTTTATAATTTATTTACAGCTCTCAAAACTGAACTTATTTAGCAAATAAATTATTCACCAGAATATCTAGGTGGACTAAATTTTATGAAAAAGCAATACAAAAATTACTGAAAACGTTTTCTGATATTTTTAATATAGGAGTAAGAAATTAATATAAAAAGTATTTGAGTAAATAAAATAACTCCGGTTTGGTCAACTTTAAAGAAAATTGGTCAAAAATAGGGAAATAGTTCTAGACAGCTCAAATTCTGCACATAAACGTAAAATGTCATTTGAAACAAATTATTGAACCAAAATTTTTCGAAATTCGACCAGAAAATGTAATTTTCTTCAATTTGTTGAAAAGAATGTCAGTCTTGACATCTATATATGTATATATATATATATATATATATATATATATATATATATATATATATATATCATCATCATATGCAGCTATATTCAACCAATTTTTCATGGGTAGCCTCCCTGAAGAATTGAAAGATTTTGCAGAGGAACTTGAAGAGTTGTGGAAATGGAGAACTAAAGGTCTTGAGAAAAGAGGAAGAAAGCTTAAGATCTGTGAGAAGGACTGAAGGACTGTATTGAAGATAGGTGGGCAAATGGTCGGTTTTGCTAAGTCAAATGAAGAAGAAGAAGGAGTGTAGGACTAAAGAATTGAAGAACTAGCTCTAAGGATTGAGAAGACGAACATAATTTTGGCAGTTTTTATCGGAAAGAGGTTGAGGAATTGGCCTTTTGTATAACTAGACTCGTAACGGAATGTATTAATGAAGCGAAAGCTGAAGAGCTAATCGGAGACACTTAAGGTCTTGAGGAAACTGATAAAGAGCTTAAGGTCTTTTTGTAGGAAGAATTGTCTCGAAGGATTGAGAAGACGAAGAATATTCTTAGAATTTTTACAGGGGATATGGGCATACCTTACCACGCTGCCTCAGTGCGGGTTGGTAAGGGGCAAATGTCTGTTTCCCTGATTTTTGCCATTTACGTCAGAGCATTTACGTCAGAGCCGACTGTCCCCCCGGAATTGTGTCACAATTTTTTTATTAATGAAAAAAACCTTGACTTGGCTGGGATTTGAACCGGGGTCCGGTCCGCTATATCAAGCTCCAATTTAGTACAATTGTATGAGCTGACGGACTTTCCCACAAGGCCACCGGGGGTTATATATATATATATATATATATATATATATATATATTTAGTAGCTTGCTGAGTGTTGTCGGCGTAATTTTTGTTTAAATTCTTATGACAAACTGGTCCCTAAGTTAAATTTCACCTAGCTCTATTAATAAAAAACTCATATCTTACGGACGTTAATGGTGTCACCCTATACAGTGTGGAACAGCCAAATGTTATTCCATTTGGCTGTTCAGGAATAAAGGAGGGCGTGTTGCGAAAAACGCTTGGACACGGTGATTTGTATTTTTAAATGCGCATTTTTTCAACAACAAAAATCATATAGGTATATAGGGTGTCTCATGTGACAGTGGCCAATACCAACTTTTTTATTTTAAATCCAAGCCCCTGTATATTATTTATTTTTTGGAATCTCCAGAAACTTCTAGACAATTCATGTACAATGTTCTACATCTATCTTCAACTGTTTCGGAAATATTAAGTTTTTTCACATTTATTACAAAAATAGACATTAAAAAAAGAAATTTTTTTTTCACAAATTCCCTACATTACACTAAAAGCCTAATAAGTAATACCGATTATTTCTTAATAATATAAAAAAAAACATTAATATCAATTTAGGAAATGTTCGCCGCGAACATCTTGGCAACATGCTAATCTGGCATAGAAATGTCTTCAAACGTTACTCAACATCTCAGGAGTGACTGATCTAATCGCAAATGTGATTCGTCTTTTTACGTCATCTAAGTCGAGGGGTTTAGTTTTGTATACAGTGCTTTTGACATATCCACACAAAAACTACTCCAATGGCATCAAACAAGGAGATCGTGCTGGCCAATCTATCGATTCGCACCTCTTAATCCACCGATTTGGAAAAAAATCAGATACTGCTGGACATTAATTCCGTAATGGGCCGGTGCTCCATCTTGATGAAATAGTATTGTATTGGCAGGAAATTGTGGATTTATTGGATCAGGATATAAGTTTGCCAAAAAAGAGACCTATGATATGATTTCCAACAATTGCTGCCCAAACATTAACATTTTCAGTTCATTTTCATATTGCGTATGTTTCTCTGTCATCCAGTGATGATTCTCAATGGCGGCAATTTTGACGATTAACATGACCGTGAAGTGTAAATGTGCTCTCTTCAGGAAACATCTATCTAAACTTACCATCATTTGTTCATAGAAATACGACCTCCTATCGAAATCGTCTTTCATGAGCTCCTGAGTCGGCATTATTTTATAGGGATGTATTTTACTTTCCTTTAATACACGAAAAATTGATGTGTGGCTAACGTTGAAAAGTGGGGCTGCTTTTCGACCAGAATTATGTGTATTTTCTTGAAACACAAACATAATATCCAATTTTCTATTACCACTTAGGGCATTGGCAGCTGCTTTTTTGATCTGTCTTACATGAGCAAGCTCGCCAAACTGATTTTTTATTGTGCTAATTGTTCCTTGGGATACAGACGACAAATTTGGAAAATTTTCATGAAATAAGAGCGAAACTTCAATTCGTGTCCTTGTGTTATCTCAATAACCAATCATTTGTAGAATGGTTATTTAGTGCATTTCTTGTTAAATTAACCATTTGTCTGACATTATTACATATAGTTAACGAAATTCAAGCAACAATAGCACTTGACACGGATCACCACTGTCTTGTAGGCAGACAAGCCTGATAAGGCTATGAGTTTTGATGAAAATAAACAAAACTGTTTTTTG
Organism: Octodonta nipae; assembly: GCA_034190945.1. Lineage (NCBI taxonomy): Eukaryota > Metazoa > Arthropoda > Insecta > Coleoptera > Chrysomelidae > Octodonta > Octodonta nipae. The sequence continues at coordinate 115,833,213 of CM067219.1, read as the reverse complement.
TTTCAGATCATTAAAAATGAATGAGAATTAAGTATTGAGTGTAATGTAGCGAATTTGTGAAATAAAATAATTTTCTTTTTTTAATGTTAATTTTTGTATACTCTCGTTAAATTTAAAGACGCGAGCTGTAAGACCGACATCTAGGATTTTCGAGAGAATTAGCACACAGTGGTTCCGAATTACCGTTCCGTGTAATTGCTGTTCTCCCTTAACTCCTAGGACAGAATGTCACGATAAAATTCTCAGGTTACTGTACCTGCCAGAGATATTGAATACTCTCTTCGAGGTGTCATTCATTTGTATGCAATATTAATTTTTGTAACAAAATTAATATTGTCGAAACAGTTGAAGATAGGTGTACGACATTTCACATGAATAATGTCTATAATTTTCTGGAGAATTAAAAAAATAATAATATACAGAGGTTTGCATTTAAGTATCGAATTCATTCCATTTGGCTGTTCCACACTGTATATAAGGAAGGATTGTAATAAAAATCAAACCAATAAAATCCTTCGGGTTTGTGCCTGTACTTTCCACAGTCAAGCAAAGAGCAAAGTTTCTGCGGCCAGCTGTAATCTTCGATCCCTGCCCACTGTCCGACATCGTCCATTTCGAGTGTCCTTTCTCTTGAGCCGGCATCCTCGCTGGCGGATTTAGATTGTGTCGAATCATTTACTTGATACGATTAACTTGTTGAAAAATGTTTGATATATTTGATTGCTGGATTTAGCATGTCAGGGGTTAATATCGAAGTCATTTGTAGGCATTAGGATTTCAGACATTTCGCACGAAATACAGAACGGCAGCGGATGGTGCGGTACAATTTGATATCCGAATTATATGGTGGTCTGATTATATTCTCTTGGGACAATTCCTTGTGCTGCTGATATAATTGATCGATATATTATCTCAGTCGTTTTTTCAGCTACTGTATTTGTGGTTTTCCAATTATTAATTGTATGAAACAACGAAATTACTACAAGCACATTTCGATGATAAATTTTCATTCCATTCTTTGAAGAAAATTTCTTCAAAACATAAATTATCTATTGTATTTTTCTTGAAATAACTGAACCTTTGGGAATAAAATTATTAGACAAATAATTTGTATCTGTATTTTGATTTTTTGATTATTCAAGGCTTCAAACTAATTATCGAATTGAAAAAGCTGAACGACTATGTTCAGCAAATATCTGAATTTCTTGATAGTTTTCGTTAAACAAAACTATCGTACTGTGAAACATTTTTTTTCGTCAGACACCGTTTTGATTCACAAACATGTCGCATTTGAAGCAAAACGCAACTATCTCTGATTTTATTGACTATTTGCAAATTGCGTAATTATTTGAATTAATAAATGGATAAAACATTTAAAAAAATATATATAACTGATTTCAACCTATAACTGAAAAGCTAAAAATAATTATAAAAAAATACAACTCTTGCAAATAAATAACACATTCAATGTTGTTAGGTACCTATCCAGGAAATAAAAAATGTAAACATTAAAATGTGTGTTCATTCTGTACAAATTAATTACCTACCAATCTCGTATATTTTTGGAGTCGGTGCCAAGCAAATCTAAACTCCTTCATTGCGTACTTATCTACTACTTCATCAAACTTGATTGTTGCTTGGCACCGACTTCAAAAATATACTAAATTGGTAGGTAACTAATGTGTACAGAATGAGCACCTTTTAATGTTTACAATTTTTACATCCTGGATAGGTACCTAACAACATTGAATGTGTTATTTATTTGCAAGAGCTGTATTTTGTTATAATTATTTTTAGCTTTTTAGTTATAGGTTGAAGTCAGTTATATATTTTTTTAAAAATGTTTTATTTTCAACTTTTTAGTATTTTTCAACTCAGGTAGTTTTCATTCTTTATTTTTTATTTTGTATGTATAACCTTAATAGACAGGACCAGGTAACATCAAAAGCCTCAACATTACACAATGATACATTTTCATTTAAATTGACAGGTAAATATTTACGAAAAAGATGTACTAGTACGCGTTGACTAAATAAGCCCGTAAGGACCACGCCTTGTAACCTTTTTTCAACTTTTTTGACAACTCTGTATAACTATAGATAATTCCACTCCACCATATGTACCAACCATCCTGTACATACGACTGGCCACGGACAAGCTTAAATCTGTTTGCTGCCTTCTGTAAACTATAGGACGGAGTAGAATCCATCCCATATTTACGGAGTCAAATCCGTCCTTTATTTCAACCATAGTATATAATTCTACCCCATAAATTATTTCATTCTTAAAATTTTATATTATCGTCCTAACATTAATTCCTCTCCACACTTTATGCAACTTCTTATGGGCTGTAAAATAAATATTTTTTACACTGTATAAATATAATTCAACTTTAACATATATTTCAACCATCCTGTATATGATTTGTTTACGTCCATATCATATAACAGTTTTTTAATCACTCTATATAGGTTTAATTTGACATATTTTCCAACATTTTTATACCACCAAACGTCCACTCCACCCTATATTCCAACCATCCGATATATACGGCTAAACGGCCTTACCTATATTTCAATCATCTCCTTCTATTACTTTACTTTGTGATTTTGTTTGCTCTAACTAAACATCGTGTGTATAAATGCACCAAATAGCAGTTTAGAATTTAACCTGTGTTGTCACTGAGTTTTCTATTAGGCCGGGAGAATGTGACAACCAAAAGCACCGTCTTCGCAAAATGGAAAAAGTTTCATTTAAATAGGTATTTGCCTGGTATACAACAAAACGAGCTTGGTACTCATTGATTTAAGGAGCCGAAAATACTATGCTTTACTACCTATATGCTGTAGATGTACATAGAAAATTTTCAAATTCGCAATTAAAACTTCCAGTGCCTAAAATTCCCGCACTATTTCGTTGGAATTAAAACATTTATGAGGAAATGTCATTTCGATGAAATTTTTGATAAAAATTTTGGAATTTTCTGCGATTTTCTGCAAAACTGCAAGTTTCACGTCGTAGAAAAGTCTCTGAGATCACCTTGGGATCTTCCTTAATAGATCAAAACGTTAAAAAACTATACACATCCATAAGGAGTTTTCGAAAAATCGACCAATATGTTAGGGATATTAGTAGATTTCCATGCACGCATGTGTTCATTCACAAATTTCATCAGTTTACCAATAGATTGATATTTAACACATGTGCAAAAGATTACCGGTATAGCCAGTTGTACCCGTGTCTGGGTTTCTCAAAGTTGCACACAATCTGGAGGACTTTTGTGTTCAAAAATTCTAAAGGAGTCTTTCCTTTCCCAAAATCTTTTGTGATTTTCAACATTTCAAAGAAATCTTGTAATCTATTTGTCTCAGGGTACTTTTCTTTGCTGAAGAAGTCGAAACAAGCCCCAAACTTTACAGGTTTTAACCAAAGAATACTTTTTGCTTCTTTGGATTCTCAGATTTTTGTTTTGAACAAAAGGAACTGCGCCATAAAATTCATAGAGATTTGGGAAATTCCAAAAGTTCTTTGCTTCTGTCATGAATCCCAAGCAGTAAACTGGGATTCGGGTTTCACCTAAACCCAACGATATTTCTGGGTAGATGTGGAAGCTTTCGACTTTACGGATCTCATCAGTTAGGCAAAGAAGCCTAAGAGCTACTGGTTTCATCGTAGATTTGATATTTCTGCTAGGTCAAGAAATGATTCTTCAAAGAGAGTGAACAAAATTCGTTCAAATTCCAAAAGACACAAAGGTTGTACAGGTGTCCGGGTTTCTGGACGTTTCACACAATCTGGGGGACTTTTGTCTTTTCCAAAATTCTGGAGACCTCTTGTCTTTTCTAAATCTTTTGTGATATCCTACAGGTTCGTCAGAGGTAGAGAGAGAAAGACAGAGAGAGAAAATATAAGGCATCAAGAGTGGAAGAGAGGGAACGAATACTGGAGGAATGGCAGGAAAGGTGGAATACAAACAGCTACAAAAGTCACTGGACCAAGAGTTTGTTCCAAACGCAATGAGGCTGACTATCTGCAGGTAACGGAAAGTAGAATACCACGTAATTCAGCAGTTACTAATAACTGTATACTGTGAGGAGATATATTGTTACTACAGAGGTTCCGAATCTGGAGCCGTTCCGTGTAATTGCTGTTCTCTCTTAACTCACGTCACGATAAAATTTTCAGGTTACTTCACTTGTCATAGATATTGAATACTCTATTCGAGGTGTCATTCCTTTGTACGCAAGACAATATGCATTATATATTATATATAATATATATTGTTTCTGGTCAGGGAACCTTCATCAGTTACGCTTCCCACAATTGAATGTCCTCTCGAACACTTCTTTGTGTATTTGATACATTTGAAGACGCGAGATATAAGACCGACATCTAGAATTTTCGAGAGAATTAGCACACAGAGACATTCTGTCCTAAGAGTGAAGAGAGAACAGCAATTACACGGAACGGCTCCAAATTCGGAACCTCTGTGTGAAAGGTGCGTGGGGCATAGAAAGAGAGCACAGGACCTATTTGGGGTAAAAAGGGTTAGAATCATGGCAGGAAGCGAACACAAATGAAGGAGGCCGCGACTTTTATTAGAGACTTGCGCCTTTACTCTCTAGGATGGTTCAGGGCATACTAAAAGGGACATGAGCGGTATCCTTGGATAGGCGAGACCATTACATAACAACTCAGAGAGAAAAAATAGCGGTTGAAAGTATATAATTAGATTTCAGCTCTACTGAAAGTGGTAGGTTACCTACTTCTCACGCTTCAAAACTCATTCCCCATTGTGAATTTAGATTTAGCCTTCAATTTAAGCCCCATATAATATTTTTAAACCATTTTGTTTAATGAAGGCCAATTGTGTCTTATTAAGTTGACATTAGACAAAATATTTCATATTTAAAAGTTTCACAATATAAACTTTGATGTTCATCTTGCGAAGAGCAAGTGTATGTCGTCAAGAATTTGTGTTTCTGGAACTCAACATCTTATATAGTATTACTTGAAGTTTATTTGAACTTCCTTCATCCTTCATTTAAACAATCATGTACCACTGATTATGCGATAGTGGCAGGAATAGTTTTCTCGTGTATCAGCGTCGCTCCAAGTGCATTACCTGGGCCCTGGTAATGTATAGGTGTTCGGTTCATCCACCAACTTAAACTTCCTTGTGATTGTAGTAGCTATATGGTGATATGTTTTCATGATCTAAGAGTTCCTCTAGTTCCGCCTCCCCTTGTTGCCACATAATAATAAGGGGTTGTCGACCTACCTAAACCAAAGAGCTGTTCTACTTTTGTTCTTGGACCCATCTTTATAATTTTTGGCGATTGTTATTAATGATGTACATGGGATTTTAATCTTCTTGTAGCAATGGTTTTGCTCCTAAAATAAAATGTTTAAGCTAACCCTGTAATAACTCCATAACAATGCCTAATCGCAGCTCTATCCATTCTCTATCCCATGTGTTACTTTAGTCTCACTACTTCAAGTGATTCGACGAAAGGCACGGTGGTGAAGGAGTTTTTCTTTCATGTCACCGACGGCCTGCACAAAATATTATGCATTCGTCACGTCACAAGATCCTCTGACCACTTTTGGTGAGTACATCTACAATTTTCTTATTGCAATCCATCTTGTTGATGCTGCGTCTGACAAAATATGTTCTAGCTTTAGTTGATGTGTTGCGTTAATTTCGATTGGAAAATCCTTCCACCGATGTGCGTGCTGATAAAGATACGTTCACCAGTGTTTTGTTGTTCTTTTTACAGAAATTTGACCTCTAGCAGTCTCTTGAACCAATTTCATATAGGTTTTCGGATTTAGAATGTATTCAGTTCAGGAAAGTTTGCGGTCCTTACACTATACAATAACCGCGTATATGTTGTTTCACCAGAGAACAATATTGTTACGAAATTTACCTAAGCCGACCGTGTTTCATTTCAGTACGACACCGATCGCTTCTAGCATAAAAAATGTTCTCGAAATGGCTCGGCGGCTGTGGAGTTGATGGTTGATTTTACTAGCATTTTCTATGCTGGTTTTAAAAAGGAAGCAACCCACGATCGCAAGTCAGTTAGTGAAGCGAAGAGCTTATATGTAAAATATTTGAATCAGCTGTTGTATATTCGATGTAAATAAAAGTTCTAGAAAAGTGAAAGTGAATATTAGTTTTATAATTTTAAATTGAACCCACGGACAATATTATACTCAAAAGAAAAAGAATTAGCAAATAAATAAATAGTGTGGACATAATATTTCATCGACCGTATTCAAAATATCGCTACGTATACACTTCTGGTAAATTAGTCTCGATAAATGTGTATAATTTGTACAAATATCTACATACGACTGTTTGAATATGTATGTAAATAAATTATTTAAATGTTCATATATATTGATAAGTTTACCATTAGTTCCCAGTAATTAAATCCAGTGATGCATTTGTTTATTCATCCTTCAAATTAACATAATATACATTGTTTCGAATGTGCGGTGGGTATTTTCCATATAAAATTAAACGGCCTGAAATAATGAACTATTTTTTTGTAGTAATTATTATTTTAGCAATTACAAATAGTAGATAAAATTAAAGAAGCAGGATCGATAAGCTAGCAGGATTTGTAGAAATTTCGAAGATGAAATCTAAGTAATTTTGTCAGTCTGCTAACGTAAATTTATTTAGACAATGCTGGGTGCTAAAGAAATATGTGTTTTTCACAATAAAGTGTAGTTTTTACTATTTCGGGGAAAGTTAAACGAACAAGGAAGAATTGATCAAATTTACGGAAAACTTATGTTTAAAAAGTTTTTATTGCGTTTTTGTTTGAGAAAAGCTGTCCAACATGGTTTAAATAAAATTACTAACACTGTGATTTTTACACTTTTTTTTTCAACAAAAAAATGCTGAAACGAAATTTTTAAATAAAAAAATTTGTAGCATTTTTTAAATAAATTCGCATAAAAATGAACATATCGCTTTTTTGAGACAAAAATAAAATACTAAAAAATGGTTTTAGTGTTTTTAAAATGTTTATGACGTTATGTGAAAAAATGGTTTAAATAAAAGTTACAGATCTTGTGCTTATCCTCAACTTATAAATCAAACTTTTCTGTCGACAAGGGGTCTGCATTTCTCAGAAGTCGTACAAACCCTGATATAATTCACAGCTGACCATACATGTATTATAAATTTTTCCGCGCTATAGTTCCAAGAATTTCTTTTACAACACTTTCTGGAACTGATACCTATACTGAAACCAGAATCAACTCTATCGAAAACAATGTGCAAAAATAATGTTGTTCCAAATCTAAATTGATATCAAAAAATTGTAAAGACATGGTGAGAGAAAATTGTGAAGTTATGGTGGTTACTAGATAAACTTTTGTGAAACTTGCATTAATCCCACCCACTTTTACATAGAAGCTCCACTCTACAATTATTACAATTTGATATTATGATACCAGAGAGAACTTACATAGTAAATTATTAGTCTCCAATAGCATGTATGGTAAACAATCTTTAATGTAACTTTACAGGTTCAACTCTGTATACAAATAGCCAAGTTGATGCATCTAGCTAAATCCTCGACAAGAGCACACTGTAAATATTTGATATTTACAAGAGACAGAGATAATCAAGGCGAAAAATTATAAATGAGAGCGATGGAAATCGGCAAAACATGGATCATGCATAAGTAAGAAAATGAGGTTTTTTTAAAGGGGGCAAAGGCAACTGTAGAATGTCTAGAGAGCCTAGAGGACAACGTTGAGGTTTTGAACTCAGAAGATTCGAAAATGACGCCAACGACGTATTCAGAGATGGATGAAATTTAGAAAGAATGAACGACGAAAAGGGTTACTTGCTATTCTTACAATGCATATTGATCATGTACTTGTAATTAATCTAACTCCTCAATAGAATAACTGGTATTGCTGTACTTATGCATACAGCCCAAAAATCAAAATAGGTTGAAGACCAAAACGAAAATAGATGTGATAGACGTTTGTCGTACCACAGAGAAGGTTATTTTTTCAGTACATTGAATTATGATGTGAACATCATATCTGTTTAATTGCGATAATTACCCCATTTTAATTATTTTCTGTAATACACGGACCGGTAGGGGCAAAATAACGAGAAGTAAAAGTGCATGTGTTTGTTCGGACATTCTTACAAGCTAGAATATTAGGAACGCTCGTATGCCTGGATCGTTAAATATAATTTATAACTAACCCAAAAGCCGATACAATTCCAAAACAGCGTATATTAAATTTAATACGCATTTTAGCAATATATTCCAAAATGCGAAAGAAACCATTTCAGAAGGAACAAGCAATCGAACGATCCATTAAAATTGCATGGAATTCAAAACTTTTCCGCTCGGCCAATTGAAAAATAAAAATCCCAATTCAAATCCGTATCGTGATTTGGAAAGCAAGAAAAATTCCAATCGACCCGCGTGATGTTATCAAACTTTAATAAAACCATTGCTCGGCTAAGCTGGCGCATTTTCACATACCCACACATGGTCAATTCACATCAGCAGCGGCATATACCAAGAATCAGAAGTGGGGTTTGGAAAATCAGTGGCGGGGCTGAAATCAGAAGCTGGATAGAGAAATCGGAAGCGGGCTGAAATCCGACGTGCACCGACGTGCAGGGTCAGGGATCGAATATTGCCAATCACAAAGTTCTAGTCACAGCCTCTTCTTCATCCCGGTCTCGTATCCAATCTGTTTAGCTCGCTTCATTGAATGTTATGCGCCATTGATTTGGTTGACTGGGTGATTTTTTAGTTTTCTTATTATCCGAAAAACGGCATTTTTACTCGGATTACTAGAACAGAATACCTAAAAATGTTCATTGGTTAGTGCTGGTCACTTACAAGGAGCTTGAGAAACTGATATGTGAATGTTATTGAAAGTATATTTGGTAACATTACAAGTTTTTAAGGTTGTAATTAACTATCTAAAACTAAAGGGGCAAACAAATATAAGTAATCAGGTAAGTGTATATATGCAAACGGTAATTATATATATATATATATTACAGGACAAATTGATTATCATATATTATTGATTGCATTTTTTAATAAAAACAGGAGGAGCTTCTAAATTCGACTGAATGGTTTTTTAGGTGTTTACAGCAATTTGAATACGGCTTAACTGATTTGGATAGTTTAAACTGTATTCTATTAAGGAGGATCTCGAAGAAGTTTCATATATTTTTTCAATGACGTGAGACTTACCAGATTTCAGAGAATCGGGATTGGCTAAATAGAAATATATATTTATTATATATTATCCATTGATGTTCATTTTCAATGTTGTTAAATAAAATAATCAATAAATTATGAAGTATTATTAAAAGAGAAATATTTTTTGTAAAAAGTGGTCTGCTTAGCGTTTTTCTTTAGACGACTTTCAGATTTAATTTTAGTTTTGATTTATAAGTTTTTATTTGAATGATTTGGACAAAGATCTTTATTAGACTGAATTTGTTCTTTAGGTTCTTCTAGTACAGTTGCACAACTCTCATTTGCGAAAAGAAAAGTTCCATTTTTTACATGGCTTTCAATTATTCCTGCATATTTACTGAGGGTTTGCGTTCCATAGTAGACAATTTATGTGAAATATTTTTAGTTATCGCCCTGCCGTATTAAATTTTCCTCTATCCAATAATATTTTGTTGGGAGATTGAAAATCATGAGTAAAACTTATATTTTCTATATGACTATTGACGTCTATGTTTACAGCATCTACATACATGCTTAGTGCATTTCCAATTGAAATAATATCTCTACCACGAAAGAAAGATTTAAAATATATATCTGACTTATTATATTCTTTTCTCATATGACTATGACGACATTTTGCCATTAAAATTTTCCTAAAGGTTTTTATTTCTAATTTTGCATTTATTTTAACTGTCTTTTAAATAATTTTATTCCCATTTGTGTGAGACCTTTAGAACATTATCCCAGTATCTTTGTTTTTCATTATCACTATCCATAATTTCAAAAGTTTTGCTAAAAATCTCCTTTATACAATAAATTAATTGTTTTTGTAATTTTATAAACTTTCACCTGAAGACGATAGCAGATTCAAAGCTATTAAAACGTTGTCAGAACAACTACTTCAAGGCAGTGGAAGTTCATGTTCCATATTCTTCCTTTCCGATTGGATGATTATCGTTAAGTAACATTTTTGTTAGTTTCAACCCTTAAGCGTCGAATGTTGTACTTCAAAGTATGAATGAAGCCTCGATGTATGGTCTAATTAGTATAAAAAATCATTAAAATCTCAATCAGCTAAAATACCGCATAATACAGCCTAATATGACATTTCAGCCCTTGCTTTCATCCTAAAGGATGGAATTGTGTTGATAATATTTAAATGTAACTACATCATAGGTTATTTATTTGAAAAAAAACGTCTTTGTTTGCAGTCATATAATATTTGTCAGGTGAGCCAACAAAGTCTTTATATTGTTTAATAACGTCGAGCTTTTCTTCTTGTGTCGCCAATTTTCATAAATATAGTTAAATATTAAATATTTACATTTGTTTTTAAACCTTATTATAGGCTTTTTAATTTAAGAAGAAAGTTTGATCAAAATTAACTTTTAGAAGATACTCGAACATATTGAAAATTGCAATTTATATTATATATATATATATATATATATATATATATATATATATATATATATATATATACAGATTGCTGTAGTTAATATTAATATATTAATTTGGTACATTATTAGTAACCCAAATAATTTTTGTCACAGTACGAGGGCTGCCTTTTATATTTCGGGATTGGACAACTCTAGTGTTGCAATCTGACAACTGACATCTCTAACGTAAAGTTTGACATTTTTGAGGTTATAGGTACTCAGAACGTTTTGACATACGAGCGCTATGTGTTGTTTACAGTAACTTAAAGGATTCATTTCGGCCAAAAAATGGAATTTTTCGACGTGGATTAAGTCAGCAAGAGTGCATGGATGAACTTAATTTAATTTTTGGCGATAAAACTCCATCAAGGACCACTGTTTATCGAAGGTATGGTGAATTCAATCGAGGTCGTAGTTCACTCCAATACGAATTTCGTGATGGTCGCCCAAAGCAGTTGTTGTTCCGGAAACCATTGATGCTGTGCGCGAACTGATATTGCAAGATCGTCATGTGTTCTATCGTGAGATTGAGTCAACCTTACACATTAGTGGGACCAGCATACATTCAATATTGCATAAACATTCGAAAGCAAAACTCAAAAAATTCGTATTTTTTGAGTTTTGCTTCAAAACACGTTTATGACATAGTGACAGGTGATGACAATCGTAAATTTACGCGTATGAGCCCGAAAGTGAACAGCAGTCGACTGTATGGGTGTTTCAAGATGAGCCGAATCCAACATAAGTTGTTCGCGCACGAAGCACTTCTAAGCAAATGATCGCCTGTTTTTTCGGAAAAACTGGACATGTCGCAACCGTACCACTAGAACAACACAGAACAGTCAATTCTAAGTAGTAGAACACAACCATTTGTTTGTCAGTTGTCTTCCAAAAAATGAGGAAAACCAACTGCCGAAAACGGATCACTCTTCACCACGACAATGCGAGCTCTCACACATCGGCTCAAACAACTGCATTTTTGACCACTCAAAACATCGATTTGATGAGTCATCCGTCGTATAGTCCTGACTTGTCACCAAATGACTTTTATTCCAGTATGTAAAAAACAAACTGAGAGGTCAACGTTTTTCGACACCTGAAGAAGCGGTTGCTGCGTTCAGAATGCATGTTTTGGAGATACCTCAATCAGAGTGGAAAAAGTGCTTCGACAATTGGTTCAAACCTATGCAAAAGTGTATAGATCTTCATGGGGAATATTTGGAGAAACAATAACGCAATTTTTGATGATTAATATTTGTTTTTGTTCTCTAATCCCGAAATATAAAAGGCAGCCCTCGTATTTTTGATATTGTCGAAACTTTAAGACCTCTATTTGTTTGACATTTTCCTGATGGATAAAGACAAAACAGGTAATTGCACAAAATTTATTAACCCACTTCCGGTGCCATCAGCTTTAATGCCTCCGTAATTATTCATTGCTAAAGTAAATGTAAACTTTCTCCCCAGTCCGCTCCTCTGAAGAGGGTCACAACGGTTGCAAAAACGCTGAATATATAAAGAGGGTAGTCGGATTACTGAAGACAATCCATAACCTTCAGTAAAAGCTGGGATCCCTCATTTTTTATCGACAACTTGAGTTTCATAAGCTTGATGATGGCCCTGTGGGGGTTATGTAAAATTTTTTTTGTCATTTATTTAAGTGCACATTCTATGCGATAAAGTTCGAGCATAAACTAAAGAAAATGAGGTTTATAAGGGATGATACGGATGATCGTGAGTGAAATGAGACCATAATCGATAAAAGAGCAGCTCGTATGGCGAACGCAGTCGAGAACACTGTATGAGAACCAAGCTTTGATAGAAATTTGAAAAAATATTATATTGATACAAAATTATTTGATGTGTATGATTAAAACTACAATTTGAAATAAGCTTAAATATAGGTAGTAAAAATCAATTGTCGAAAATGTATATACTTCCAAACGGCTGCACCGATTTGGATAATTACTTCTTATTCTGTTAGTGCTGCATAATTATTTTCAGTCTTGTTTGAAATCATGACAATTTTTGTGTGAAAGAAAGTTTTGGAAAATCCACCTTCTAGGTCGTAAGTGGCTTGCCGAATATGTATGGAAGTTGTAGGCGCATCACTCCAGAATGGTGTAATTCCTGTACTTGTTGCGTTTGTACTTATTATGACAACATCTGTGTGAAAGAACCTTTTGCAAAATCCAATGGAAAAGTCGGAAATTTGAATAGTCACCATCAAAAACTAAAGCAATAATGTATAAATCTGGCGCATTCACCAAACTGGAGAACAATCGACCGAAAAATTGAAAATGTTGTAAATATGAAACAATCCACTAAACAAATTAAAAAAACCTTGCGGTGCTACCGAAAACAGAAGAAAACTGTGAAGGTACATGACATGAATAGAAAAAACAAAGCGGATCTATCAAGAACAGGTAGGAAACAAATTGCAAAGCTACTGTGAAAGCTCAAATAAATAATGGAAGGTACCTGTAATAGTTACAATAACCTTGCCAGGCTACTAGGAATGGCTGAAGTGGGCAAGTCGGCTAGCTGTAGATACTTAGAGCTACCTGTGTGAAAACTTTAAAGATAATTGGCAGAACAGGGTCTACAGTGTCAGTTATTCTTGAATAAATTGTATTGCGGGAAACGATTTTCACAAGAAAAGTACAGTCAATGGAGATGTTTTCATTACAAACAATTTAATATCAAATTGTAGATATCATGAAAAGTAATGAATATATCTTGTTAAGCACTTAAAGTATTATTTTGTCAATTGACACGATCTCAAGCCGAGTTGCTCAACTGGAATGTAATTATAAGTACCTTAAAATAAAAAAAGCTAAATTTCGTCTGATGATTGTTTCAGTCTTCACTTGATGAAAATTCGTTTTCCAGATTACTTAAAAACAACAAACACTTGGTTAAATTTTCATTTTTCTATTTTTTTAAATTTGACATATTTTTGGCCAAGACTGGTTTCATCAGAAATTGGAAATACAACAAATGCTAAATTTATATTGCTTACAAGGAAACTATATGTAAGGTAATAAAATAATTAAAAGGTCTTAATTCTGGGGAATTTCCGAGGAACTGGGTACCCTGCTAGATTATACATTTATGAAACATTGTTTGCAGTAGATGTTAATAATATAATATTATTTACAAATGGATGTTGAGATAAGTAAGGGAGATGAATTGGTATCAGTTTGGTCGCTTACTAGATTTGAAGAATATTTGTTTTTGTTGATTTCGAGGGATTCAAGAACATATATATATATATTTACTTTTGTTTTGTCAATGTTGCCTTCAGAACCAACAACAATATATCTAGACAAATAACAAAGTTAAGACTAACTCGGGTGTCTATAGGTTGAATTGTGGGAGTTGTCCCTATTTCTACATTGGTCACGCTGGAGGGTCTTTCAATTCTAGATGGCCTGAACACACTAAAGCTTTTGAAAAACAACAACAAAATAAATCTGCATTTGCGGACTAGGTATTTAAATAAACGATATACCTCAAAATGCTTTCGAAATTTTACATTTATAAAACAAAATTAAAAAATTATATCTTCTTGAATCCACCAAAATCACCAAAAACCAAAATTCTCCTTTACTTAATCTCAACATCCATTTCTAAATAATATTATATTAATTATTAACATCTATTGTCAACAATGTTTCATAAATGTATAATTTAGCTGAACTACTTCCTCCGAAATTCCCCAGATTTTATAGTGCTTGAAATAAGCTTTAAAATGAGCACTGTTAAAAGTCTTTTGCACGTAAAATGAGTGAGCTGTAATGCAAATAAGAGGAATATCTAATTGTTTTTTTTAAATCAATGTGTTTTAGTGCCATTTCCACCAAAATTAAAATTAATCATTTTCAAAAAAATCACGATTAAAAAAATTTCGAATTAAAAAAAACCGCCTTCTTTTCATAATATCTGAAAAATAATGAAAGATACGTAAAAAAGTGTAATGATGAAAAATGTAGGTCTTTTTTTCGTAAAAATTGTGGTTTGTTTTATTTTTCTGTCACATAAAAATTGACAGAGATATCATTGTTTAAAGAGCGCGCGGCAGTGCCATCACAGTCTCTCTCGAGCCCTTTGACCCTTCACAAGGTTTTTAACTACATATAAGTTGTGATAGCTTCAAGATTAAAGTAGTTATGGTCCAAAAACTAATCGTATTCTACTTAGTAAACTGATCAGATGACTCTGATGTTGAGTCATCAATAATTATTTATATTGACGATAATTTTTTATATATTTCAATACTCTTTGTTTGTAATGTCTTTTTTACGTATTGTAATGCTAAATTCTTTATAATTAATGACTAATTTGATTTAGTGCATTTACAGATAATTCATAAGTTTATATTTTATTTTCTTTTAAAAAGTGTGATTTTTTACTCTATAATCAAATTATTTTTAATTGTATAAGCTTAGATTTTCAACGTTTTAATTTAGGGGTAGTTTTAAGCGTTGAAAACGTGGAACAGCCTCGAAATTCTTTTTAGTTTGTAAAAAAATATTTTTATTCAATTGTTTTATAGAGGAGTTGTTTTTAAGGGTTGAAAAGGGGTTAAATCATGACAAATAAGGTAGGTAACGTAAAACAATATTTACTCTGTATTTAAATCTTTTTAAGTTATATAAAAGTCATTTTTCGTGATTTTTTTTTTAGTTTAGGGGTCGTTAGCAGCGGTTGTCATGTTTCTTAGGGACTAAAAATGAGTTAAACATGAGGTAATTGTATTAGTGGCACTCCTTTATATTAATCACGTTTTTTAGCTATAAAAAGTCTCAATGTTATTTTTTTCATTAAATTGTTGTTTTTACCCTTTAAAAATAAAAAGCGGAGTTCCGGTCAATATCTCTTTTGGAGTTAAGGGTAAGATAATCCTAATTCCAAAATTTCATGCAAATCGGTTACTAGTAAAAAATTTAGGAGGTAAAACGCTATGTTTCGCTTCAATGACTGTACTAATAAGATTAGGAGTATATCATTTCAGGGCAGCAGTTATTTAACTCTACATGTACTAAGGTCCAGCGACAATATATGCGAACACATTCAATTTGAATGTACAAACTTAATTGGGATTGGCAATAATAGATATGTAAAACCTGGAATTAATGACATATTTTTTTGTTTATTATATGGAAGCTGAGATAAGAATTTTTGGAAATTGCCAATATATTGACTTTTTTCAAATTTAAAAAAAATCTCTAGCTGTAGGATTTGATCCTATTGTGATCAACTTTTAAATGCCTATTTTTGTAACTAGTTTCCAAAAAAAGTCCAAAGTTCAAGTCGGCCACCCAAAAGCGCTCACTTTCGTCGAAAAGTAATAGATCTGACCATAGACATTTATGTACCTAATACATGAAATTGCTGATAATTGAAAAAACTGGAAACATTTTAGTTATGATACAATCAAATTACGTAGCTCAATCATGTAAGTAACGAAGTTTTATATAGTAATTATTTGTTTTTTTTCCCAAGAGGAAATCTACATAAAGACGAGATATGCAAAGCAAACAGTTTACTGACCTTTCGAAAATATATTTTCTTAGAACTCAGGAAATTTTCACCTTTCACGAATGTAATATAACTTTAAGAAGCAATAAACCTTTTAAAGGACAACTTACATTCTTCGCCGAACGGTGGCAGGTCTTCGCTTTATTGAGTTTTTAACCTTTCCGAAGGGTCACTCGAATGTAGTAGTCCCTAGAGACGTCCCATACGCAGAAGGCTTTAGTTTCGTTAAATTGAAATTTCATATTCCATTACTGGTCTGGATGTGGCGAATGAACATATTGCTATCCAACAATATGAATTACGGGAGAGAACCAAAAAACGTATAAAAAAGAATATTTCCGGGCCGAGATGAATTTCGAAGCTGAACATATGGACATTTGTAAGCCGACTAATAGAACATGTGACCAGTGGGCGAAAAATGCAAAAGACATATATGCTAGTATTGTAATTGAATTATTATAAAAGAGCCGTCGCATCATTGAATGCATTTACGACAGAAGGAAAAGGTTATACTATGGTTTGTAAAAACCTAGTATGTAGGGACTAACTCTGTAATTACTAATTTGTATTTTTCAGTTACATTTGAAGTTTGCGGCAAATGGTAGGCAAAAAGGCGTTAATAAGACAGAGATCTCTATATTGTCCAGCTTTTGGGGCATTCTCATTACTACAGTAAGTTCAAAAGACCAAAACTGTTTTTTTTTCTGGTCATGTAGTGGTCTAGAGAGGCATTAGTACCCTCTCTATTCAGTCTCCAACTAACAGAGTGCCTTAGTAATACCTTCGAAAGCGCAGTAACAATTAAGCATTCACGAATAACCTCGTTGGTTTGAGAAAGTTTTAGTGTTTTCCACTCACTCGAGATGGAGTAAAAAACACAGGAGCGCCACAGGTTGAGAGTCTGTTTAAAGAAGGCATAGTAAAGTGGTGCGTAACTAAGTTTATAAGAGCCGAAAACAGATACATCACAACATTTTGATTTGATTTGTGATGTTTGGGAGTGTGGTTTGCTAGTATGGAAATGAAGTTAAAAGTTGACAGAGTGTAGAGCATTCAAAGATTTATGAAACATTCAATATATCGTGATTGAGCCCAGTTTTTGACTTGCATTGAAACCAGAGTCGTTGTTGAAGAATATGACATTAAGCGTAAATACACTAGATGTAGATGGCAAAGACCTTCATATAATTAATAATATCTATTATATCCAAATATGGAAGGTAACAGTTGGAGATAATTTAATAAAAGATATTAAAATCAGAAGAGGGGTAAGTTAGGGTTGTGTGCTCTCTCGTTATTCTTTAATTTACAGTCAGAACCCATTATGAAACTAGTTTTAGAAAACCTCAACGAAGATACGGTCGGAAAACCAAGTTCAACCCCGTCATTTAGTTGTCAACCAACTGCCAATTCAAAAGATAGTAGCTATAGCTGGGTACTAATTTAAAGGATCAACGGGAGCACTTGGTGGTGAAAAAGCAAGATCAGGAGTCACAATCTAAACCTAAAAATTAAAATACGCTTACTGAGATGTTACGTGTTCTCAATTATATTGTAGGAAGTCGAGCCTGGGGCACTATCCTAGGAGTTAAACTCGAAGCTTTTGAAATGCTACAGACGCATAATTAGGATCTTCTGGGTGGACAACGTTAGCAACAAGGAGGTACTACTTAGAGTCGGCAGTGATTCTGAAATCCCTAATAATTTGAATACTTATAA
Organism: Octodonta nipae; assembly: GCA_034190945.1. Taxonomy (NCBI): domain Eukaryota; kingdom Metazoa; phylum Arthropoda; class Insecta; order Coleoptera; family Chrysomelidae; genus Octodonta; species Octodonta nipae. Next base: position 115,815,263 of record CM067219.1, on the reverse strand, counting down.
GGCCACATATTGTGCAATAAACATCGATAGGGCCTACTGCAACTAATTTTATATGAAAAGATTTATGCCAGAAGAGAATCAGGAAGAGGAATAATCTGGTGGCTTCAGAACTTACTTAAATGATTGTCCTTAAGCACAACAGGACTTTTCAGAACAGCATTCAATAAACTCAGGACAGCCATGCTGATATTCAACAATCCAAATAGGGTAACTATAAGACGAATGAGACTTTTCAGAATTACTCACAATATCCTGGAAGTTTGCGGACACAAAAATTTGAAGCTTTGAAACGCGAATTGAGATTGTAGCAATCTTTATTTACGAAAGGCAATACTGAGCAAGAAGCTGCAACCCTGCCCGGTTTATTGTTGTCTTTGAAATTGCAAAACGTGGAAAATCATTTACGGATGGAGAAATGATCAAAGAATGCTTATGTAGAGTAGCCGAGGATATGTGCCCCAAATATGTAAATGTATATAAATCTATCAGTTCTTGAGCAAATTCCGTGGCTTGTAGGGCAGAAAGCATCTCAACTGCCTGACAAAATTGAACAACTTAAGTGCTTTCCTCTGGCCTTGGAAGAGTCAGTGGATATTTGCGCAGATTTTTAATGGTGAATTATATGGAAACTATGAAGTGTCTGAAAAAATTCTTGATATTGATAGTAGTCACTGCCTGACTACTGGAGAGGATATTTTTAAGGGCCATAAATAAAAAGAAACTTCGACGGAAAAACTTGAAATCTGTTACAAGTGATGGAAGCAAGAATTCTATGACAGAAATGTATTTATAGCCTACCAAACAAATACCGAATAGGTAAAATCGGTTCACAAATAAACATAAAAAAATTGACCATTAATGAAAATATTGGTATACTGCTACAGAATATTCTTAGCTCACGATTAATTTTAGTTATTTGACAAAACTGTCTATGAATTAGTAATCATAAATAACTTTCCAATGAAAGTCTACCTCAGCTTTGTAGAACCTAAATGTGTGTTGATTATGATTAGAAAAACTAGGTACACATAAATTAACGATCTAGGTAACTAATGTTCATTTTAACATTGGAACTACCATTTACAGTTATAATCTTAATGCTATGACCTTGAGATAATTACAGTACGTCGCCAAAATCAAATTTTGAAAGTTGACTTTCTGCTAAGATGGCGAGGTAATCAGTTGTGTGTGTGGATAGGTTAGGGTTTAGGTTTAGGAACCTATATAAATTTAGATAATCTTTGGTCCCGTGTCATAAATATTATCCCCAAAAGACGCTCAGGAAGTGATATTTGTGTTAGATATAGTGATAGCCGGGGGTCCAAGGTTGCTTCGCCTCAAAATAGTATTCAAAATTTATTCTATGATGACGGAAAATAGTTAATTTATAATAAGAGTGGAAAACCTAAAAAGTTAATTTTTTATAAGACTGGAAAAGAAAATGTTTCATTTCATCATAAGATATAATTTTGCATCAACATATATTTATTTCAAACAAAAACACTTGTAAATGGGATCAAGGGCCACCGCCCATAGCCACTCCAGTTGGAGAAACCCTTAAAGAAGAAGGAGAAGAAGAAAGTGTAGGTTATGTATATAAAGTTCTGTTGTTTGTTTAATAATATCTCGGGAGTTTTCTTAAAACTGGAATTAGTCGCACACGGAGCTGTAGGAGCTGTTATATAAGTGGAAGAGATGTGTTTGAATATTCTCAGTGATTTGCTGCTTACATATCGACATAAGTTTAGGATCCTTACTTTTCTAGTGAATAAATCCACAGCAATATCATTCGAAATATGAAATAGTTAAGTGCCAAAAGGGAACCACGAACTTTTACCATGTATCAGAAACGAAAATGGGTACTGATTTGTGAGTGTCTGTTGTGCTGTCTCGACTAGTGGCTTGTCCAAAGCGAAGCGAGAATTTTTTTTTTTTCATTATAGATGTCTAGCATCCGGATCACTTCCGTAAGTTTTTATGGCCTATTTATATTTATTTCGCTATAAGTTCAAAAAGGCTGTACCTGTTTTAATATAGCAATTTCTCATTGAAATTCTTTAAAATATCACACAATAATGTTTACAAAATTGATTGTGTAGTCCTCACTTATACAGCTTTTGAAAAAGCTTAAATAAGTTTGTAACATTCAGCAATTTTTTTAAAAGCACAAGAATGGATATTAGAACTAATTATTTTACACACAGAATTCATGCAAATTGTGAGTTATTACATATCTAGTTCCACCCCCGTAAAATCTCTATTACTTTACCGATTTCGTCGCAACATTTTTTTGTATTAGAGGAAATATATGCTTTTATATCTATATCTAAATAGGCAAAGACAAAACGATTAGGTACCATTTTCTCCTCTGTCTCTCAACCGATTTTCTTCCTTTTTGTTTTGTTTAGTAGCTACTGACAACCTTCAGTGCAGAATGCTAATGTTGATTTATAATATTGGTTCATTCATTAAATAAAATATTATAAAAATTCATTATTTACGTCCATAATGTCAACGCCAAACAACTGAATGTCCTGCCGCCGCCAGACTCAAAACATTGAGTAATTATATATAGAGGGACCAATGCTGTTATATACTTAGAGCATTCTGGAAGTGGCATGCAAGCGTTGTTTATTAGTGGTAAAGCAATCGATGTATATTATAATTATACAGGGCGATTCCAGATATGTTAGAAATCTTTTTTTTTTCGTGGGTTGCACATAAGCAGTTGCATATATAGGATGTTTAAAATATAGAGTAGAGTGCAATTATATCTAATAAAATAATTATATAGGAAAGCCCATTAGCGGTTGAATTTACAGAGTTCTTGGAATAGAAGGTGCAGTAGAATTACAGTGATGCAAAAAATATTATACCGAGATGCATATACAGGGTGGCGGAAATGGAAATGCAACATTTCGTGACCCATAAGCAGTTGTATATATAGGGAAGATGAAATATAGGGGGAGAGGAATTACAGATTTACCGGATGATGATACAAAATGAAAATGAAAGGAAATGATTTATAGAGTAGCCCACGAAGAGTTCCATATATATGATGATTGAAATATTGGTCGGAATAGAATTATAGTTACAGAAGATAGTTAAAAACTTCATAAAGAAAAAGAGTAAATACGGTGGCTCATAGGCAGTGGCATATACAGAATGGTTTACCGGGTGGTTAAAAAATGTTAAAAAATATTATGCGTGGTCCATGAGCAGTTGCATATACAGGGTGGTGGAGATATATAATGAGATGGAATTATTACAATGAGGATTTTAATAAATGTTAGTGCAATTATAGCTAGACAGGGAGGTTAGAGAAAATAAATATGTAGGGTAGCCCATTAGCGGTTGAATTGTTGTCATATTAAATTAAGAATTACGAATTTGAGCACAAATAAAGTCCTATGAATTATATCTGAAAAAAAAACTTTAATTTCGTTGTAGAAGCGAGATGTTAGACCGACATCTAGGATTTTCGGGGAAACTATCACACAGAGGTTCCGAATCTGGATCCGTTCTCAGACCTGGGATCCTCGATCTTCAGCTTCAGTCTGCAACGTTAATAGTAAGTTTTCTAGAACTTTTATAATTTATTACATGAATTACAAAAAAATATATTTTTTAATGCTAGATAATTTATCAAAAATTAACATATTCTCAAATATTTGTTTCTACCTCTTTTTAATTCAATTCCAAAAGTTACTTCATGTGTTTAATTGACACTATTTTAAAAAGATAAATAGCATCGGTACTCAGTTATTATTTAACATTTTGATACAGAAATGGGTACATTTTAAATTAACGTAGACGGCCTATAGGAATTTTTGGAAAATCTAAGCTTTCCTTTTAAAATTGTGGGATAAAAAACTCCATCTAGTGTGCTTTTTCTTTCAAATTTTAAATAGATACATGTATGCCCAATCGTTTTTTTTTTAAATTGCATCAAAATTGGTTAAATAATAAAGATTCGACAAAAGTGTTATGCTAAAATTGTTGATAATATGAAATAACAATTTAATAAACATATTTGTACCAGTAAATAAATAAAAAACTATTATTTCTTGTTCTAAGTTTACGCCAATGCACTGGTGATGATGGAGGTAAGTAAATTTTTGGGATATGATATGATCAACAAGAGGTTTGAGAAATTTTATGAGCTTTTATTGTCCTGCTTCTGTTATAGGGACGAGTTTCAATTTATGAAAATATATTTAGTAAAGTAAAGTTAGCATTAAAATATAGATCCATGTCATTTTTGAGTGCATTGTTGTATAAAGAATACACAATTTAATGAATTAAACTTTTATTTTACATTATAGTTCTCAGTAAAACTTAATATTGACACATAACCGATATAACCTTTTGTTTTATTAATTGAAAATTTTTGTTTTGTTGAAAAATATTTACACAATAAATTGACCGCCAATCAGTTCCGCATTTTCTGTTAGTAATTAAAGTAAATACTAGTAGACTTGCTAGGAAATTAATTAAGATTATATTTGCCTGAATGAACTAAAAATTTACATAACTATAAAAAAGTTTCTGATACAAAGCCTTCATTTGCACATCGTAATTAATTACATTCCCAAAACTGTGTAACACCGTTCTATCCAAACAGTATCGACATAGTCTAGCGCCGTGAAGCGATTTTGAAATTTCTGAATATTCATACCGCCCAAAAGGGCTGCTACGCCGAGCCACATATTAATTTAATTGTGACAGAAAAACTGAAGCACGTAACTAAACAGAGTGACACAACTCAGTGTTTATATAACTCCAAGCTCAACATCGTTCTACGTTATAAAGCCTCAACCGCTGCCATGTTTTGATGAAGGTTCATGTTTTTAGTTTCAACTGAGATCTGGAGCTCGCCCCCAATGTTTTTGTCGGCTAATTAACTGGGCCGCACAGTTGACACAGCACTTTATTATTATGCATTGCCAACTAGGACTGGCAATGTAAAATTTGTTGGTTTAGTAAAAATATATACCTGTTAGTTTTAACTTGATTAACGTCGAATTTAATTGATGGCGGTATCCTCCAGGTGAAAATGACGATCAATTATGTGGGGGATGTAGAAATAATGTAATTTGGAGTACAGTGTCGGATGTGCGTTTTTTTAAATTTAGTTGCTGTTTTATAAATATCCTATAAAAGGTATTAAAATATTCAGGAACTCCAGAAAATACACAATTAGTCAGCTAATCATAATTTATTTGAATTACTAAATAATTATCGTTTAGATTGGTGATTTCTAGGATCGTACTGAACGATCTGGAAATGAAAATTATTGATTTTTTTGATGCGAATGTTGGAGTTGTCGATTTTTGTCACATGATTTGTTATTTATAGTTCAGTTATAGAAACTAGTGATAATAGAAAGGTTGACAAACAGAATTTGTTTAAACCTGAATTCGATTTAAATAAGGATATCCCGGATATATACAAAATTATTATAAAACAAATATATAGATTCAATATATCTTACTTGTGTTTTGAAAAATAACTATATCAAACGTTATGTCATCTTCTACGGGACAACTTTGAAAGAAATAAAATATCATTCGAATTTGTACAGGGGTGCATTATGATATAATCGAACAGAATATTTTAACAGAAACTAAGGCTCAGCTGTAATTGTCAACAAAATAGATTACAACAAGAACAACACAACAATAACTTACACACGACGGCTATATTCACCTAGTGTTAAGTGCCAAGTACTGTTCAGTTTCAATTTACTGGCAGGATTAATTTCTATCCAGTATATTCACCCCAAATATTCTGTCAGGAAAGTAGTTGAAAGATCAATTTTTTTTTATGTATGATATTTACAAAGAGGCGCCGCAATCAATAAATGAATATGTTAGAAAAACACAAAATTCTGTTAGTTCTTTTGGGTTACGTACGTTGTTTTCAAAGTAAGAGATCTTAATTTTACAGAAAATAAATGGAAATAGTTATAGAAATTGATTAAAAATGCTTCAAACCTGTTGCGTGTATTATATTGGCACCACACATGTTGTATGTCTTCAACAGTTACAATTTCGTTTCGACAATCGTCAATAACATTTTATTCTTATTAAAAACTCATATAATTTTATGATTAATTTCAAGTGAATATTTACTTGTCAGTGAATATCTCAAGTAAACTATCCTGCAAGTAAGTGCCAATAATAGTAACATTAACCTTACCAGGGAGGCAGTATGCACTTATTCTGTCAAGCAACGTTTATTCTGTTAAATAACGCAATCAGCCACTTCAGTTGAAGCTGAATATACCGGCTCTAGTCTAATATAATTTGATTCAGAAAATGCAACAAAGGAACACATATTAGTTTTATAGATTTCGAGAAAGCAAATTATGTAATATGATGAACGAACGGGAATATCTAAAGCGAACGACACTAAATCAATATTTTAATACTGCCGCTTTAGTAGACAAATAGAAAACTGTCTAGGAAAATAAAAACAACCAAAGAAGTTAGGCCCGACTTCTGTATATTTCGCGAACTCTGTTTAATATATAAATAGGTACCATTATAAAAGAATGAAGACTCGGCTACCACAATATATTAAACTTTATTTTACATGGCAATAACCTCATATTATTAATGATCCAACTAAGATAAACATATAGCTTACAAAATATTGGCCAAAAATACGACTTAAAAACCAAAACGCACCATTAAATCCAAGGACGTTCGGGTAAATATCGAGTCAAAACAAAACATGGGAAGTAATACAGTACTGGAATAGGTTAAAAAATGTAAATAATTTGGATGATATATATTCTAGAGTAGAAACAATAACGACGAAAATATTAATAAATTCACTCATATTTAGTAGAATACAAGCACAAAAGATTATCGTCGTGCAAGGATACTTTCTAAAGAGCTGTTAACATTTCTCGAAGTTTATTGAGATTCTCAGTAGGCATGTTTTGACAGAATTGTCAAATGCTGTCACAGAGTTTTTGGATCGAATCAAAAAAGAAAATTCATAGAGATGGCATCCAAATTTAAAACGTTTGGAAACCTCTTCTTAAGCCACTGCCGCAACGCACCACCGACAACCAATCGCCAGGTATGGCGACGCTGAGTGGAAGAGACAGGGAATTAAGCGACCCTATGAGCGTGATCGGTTGAGAGTATAAATACGATGGATAATCTGAATTCCCATATTTCACCTGATGACGATAGCAGATTCAAAGCTATTGAAACGTTGTGAGATCAATCATTTGATGACAAGGGAAGTCCAAGGAATCTTCGAGGAAAAAGTTACATTGTCTAGCAGCTTCAGTCGAACAGCTATTCACATATTGTAATGATTGATTGAAGCTGTCGCAATTGATGTATAAATACAAAGTTGTGGACCGTAACACCAAATTTTTATTTGTTATACTCATCAGCTTACCTGTTGTAGGTCCCACAGCTTTTACAGTTTTTTCAATGGATAACTCTTTTCATTCTTTCCGAATAGGGATAAACTTATCTTTTGTGATTCGTTCTCCCTGATTACTTTATTGTCATATATAAATGGTAGGCCATTGAAGAATTATTTAAATTTACTACAAATAATTTTTAGTCTGTAACTTGGGCCAGAGATTTGGTAATAAAACATCTCCTTGGTAGTAGGATGATTATCTCAGAGCAAATTTAGCGAAACCCACAAAAGGTAGTTTTTGTATGAATTACAGTTTTTATTCATTTCACAATGGAAGATATTTAGTGCAATGCTAATCTGCAACAAATTTCCCTTTACATTCTGTTTTAGTGAACTTACTATCGTGAACGACCGATTTACCATTCCTAGTCTTCAAATCTCGTAAAGGACCTCTCGCAAATCTTATGGGTTTGGGTTCCCGGTCAAATTGGCTGCAATTTTGGTGACGTCCTAATCAAAAGTTACCATCCTTGAATGATCACCAATGCACATAGTGTCCTGTAAGGTCGGTTTACAACAGTTATGAATTGGTTAAAAATAATCAACAATATTTCCTTTGCGGATTTATCTAGTAACAGCGTTTCAATTTCTTTTTACGTAAAAATTCTAGTGATGTCCGTTTTTTCGTAATTTTGGAGTTTTCTGGCGAACATAATAAAAACAATGCTATTTATGAAATACACAAAATGTATAATAATTCTACAACTACGTAGTTTATGCATTTTATTATTAACGATGGTTTCGGGATATCAATTCGTCAAAGGTCCTCTCTAAGTTTCCCTTGTTCTTCTTTGAGTGCCTCTGGTGTGCTGCAGATATTTTTGGCTCTATGGATTAGTGTTTCCATGATGGCGGTTTTTATTGCTGATGCTGATGCATCTGTAGCCTTCCTGTAGATTCTTGTTTGGATTTTGGTCCTGGTCTTTTGGCAGCATTTCGCATCAAGGAATGTTAGACATCTATTCTCTGTCCTCTCCAGGACAAGGCGTTTTAAGAACTGGATAACCTACTTATACAAGAAGAGGAAACCACGATAGCAACTCTATATTTACCATACACTAAAACTTTGTCTGTATTGGACAAAGATATGGAATAAAATTAATTCTGAAGAGCATCCACACCTTGAGGAGCACAAAAAAAACCTGGATACTTCTGCAATACAAAATAACTGTGTATACAGAATTATACAACATACCCTGTAAAGGAGGTAATCTCTCCATTAGACAAACACAGCGGTCACTGGAGACTAAGATTAAGGAGCACCGCAAAGGGCGGAGTAAACAAAGTCTGGATGGACAGAACTCTATATTATCTACTGGGGCCAAGCCAGGGTAATTAACAAGGAAGATCACTGGTATAGAAGAAAATGCATAGCAGGCATAATGTCCTTTACATGTTACAGCAGTAAATGACTCCTGACAAAGTATAAACATTTTTATTTTAGTATTTTTATAAATTGCCTTGTGGAAATTGAGACATGCAACGAATTGCACGCACCTTCAATTAAAAAATAGTTCTACAGCAATTTTATTGCGACTGTAGTAAATCCTATGACACAACTTAAATTCCATTTCTTACACAGTCTGCAAACAATTAGGAACTACAGTTAATAAATTAAGGGTCAACACAAGTTGAGACTACTCTAAAGTCACTACTCGTCGTCCTGTCTGTTCGCTTAATTATTTAAGCAGATTAGCATTTCAACTTGAGGAAGTTGTAAGTGAAATGAAGTATTAAGATTCTCAACAATTAAGCCTCTTACATATTTCTCGTCTATTCCGTTCTGCTTCCTGATCGATTACTTACCGCATCCGACGAGGAATCAGTGAAGGAGGACTTCGAAAGGGAATTAATGTTAAACCAAGATCATGTTATTCGAAAGTTGCTGACGGGTTTTGAAGGAGAGATTTAGTAATTAATTTTGTTCATTGTTAGAGAACAAAAGTGATTTTTAATTTTTTAATTCCATAGGTTGTAGGGAGAGAAAAAAGGCGATTTTGTACAAAAATGAATTAACGTTCGAGAGAACGCAGTATTACACTCTAGCGTTAACGTAAAAAGCAAGTATAAGGTTAAATTCAGCGCCTACTATGGGAATGTTGGAATACTATAGAGAAAACAAAACTGGTAAGTTACACAAAACTTGCAGGTTTTCGTTACCATTTTATATTCTCTTCGTTTATAGCTTGATTTTTAAAACATCAATAAATATAGCATATATACTCAAATATAATATCTTACTCATATACGATAATCGCCCAAAATTTATTTATCATTCTAATAAACATTTTAATTTTCTCTTTGCGATATTTCAATTTAGAAAGTTGACATAAATCAGAACAGCACAAAACAGAGCAAGTTTATAAATAGTAGTGACAAGACAAGGATGACAAACTAGAAAAAAAAAAAACACAAAAAGTTCGAACTTATTAACCGACTTCCAAAAAGGAGGAGGTTATCAATTCGTCGCGTATTTTTAACCGAGTTATAAACAGGAGGAGGTTATCAATTCGTCGCGTATTTTTTCGCTTTTTTTTGTAGGTATGTTACCTGATTTCTTCTCCTGTGGTGCACCGTTTTGAATGAATATGGTCTTGTTTAATAGAGTATATATCCGGATTGGTGAAACTTCAAATTTTGGAAAAGAATTCTATTGGTAAAGTAATAAAATTTGTGAATGAACACATGCGTGCATGGAAATCGACTAATATCCTTAATATTTTTTCATATACTTTTCTGCGAAGTGCAACTTGCAGTTTTGCTGAAAATCGCCGAAAATTCCAAAATTCTTATCAAAAATTTCATCGAAATGACATAACGGACATTTCCTCATAAATAACTTAATTCCAACGTAATAGTGCGGTAATTTTAGGCACTGGAAATTCTAATTGCGAATTTGAACATTTTCTATGTACATCTCAAGCATATAGGTAGTAAAGCATAGTATTTTCGGCTCTGTAAATTAATGAGTACCAAGCTCGTTTTGTTTGTATACCAGGCAAATAACTATTTAAATGCAAATGTTTCCATTTTGTGAAGACGGTGCTTTTGGTTGTCACATTTTCCCGGCCTAATAGAAAATTCAGTGACAACACATGTCAAACTTTAAACTGCTATTTGGTACGTTTATAGACAGGGTGTTTAGTTATAGCAAACAAAATCACAAAGTAAAGTGATAGAAGGAGTTGCATTTATATGAAGATTGAAATATAGGACGGACTAGAATGATAGTGGTCCGTAGGCAGCCGTATATACAGGATGGTTGGAATATATAGGATGGGCTGGACGTTTGGTGATATAAAAATATTGGAAAAAATTTGAAATTAAAATTATATAGGGTGATTAAAAAACTGTTATATGATGTGGACATAAGCAAATCATATACAGGATGGTTGAAATATATGCTGCAGTTGAATTATATTTATACAGTGAGATTAAAAAATTATTGCTTTTATAAACCATAAGAAGTGACATAAAGTGTGGAGAGGAATTAATGATACACAGGACGATAATATAAAATGTAAAAAATGAACTAATTTATGGGCTAGCCCACAAGGAGTTATATACTATGGTTGAAATATAGGACGGATTTGACACCGTAAATATGGGATGGATTCTACTCCGTCCTATAGAAGGCAGCTAGCAAATTTAGGCTTTTCCGTGGACAGTCGTATGTACAGGATGGTTGGTACATAGGTTGGAGTGGAATTATCTATAGTTATACAGGGTTGTCAAAAAAAGTTGAAAAAGGTTACATGGCATAGTCCATAAGGCATAAATATATTTTGGGTTTATTAAGTCAACGAGTACTAGTACATTTTGTTCGTAAAGATTTACCTGTCAATTTAAATGAGAAAGTATCGTTGTGTAATGTTGAGGCTTTCCATGTTACCTGGTTATGTCTATTAAGGTTATACATACAAAATAAAAAATAAAGAATAAAAACTACCTGAGTTCAAAAATACTAAAAAGTTGAAAATAAAACATTTAAAAAATATATATAACCGACTTCTACCTATAACTAAAAAGCTAAAAATAATTATAACAAAATACAACCCTAGCAAATAAATAACACATTCAATGTTGTTAGGTACCTACCCAGGAAGTAAAAAATGTAAACATTAAAAGGTGCTCATTCTGTACAAATTAATTACCTACCAATCTAGTACATTTTTGAAGTCGGTGCCAAGCAACAATCAAGTTTGATGAATTAGTAGATAAGTACGCAATGAAATATTTTAGTTTTGCTTGGCACCGGCTTCAAAATATACTAGATTGGTAGGTAATTAATTTGTACAGAATGAGCACCTTTTCATGTTTACATTTTTTGCTTCCGGGGTAGGTACCTAACAACATTGAAAGTGTTATTTATTTGGTATAGTTGTATTTTGTTATAATTATTTTTAGCTTTTTAGTTGTAGGTAGAAGTCGGTAATTTTTTTTTATGTTTTATAGATGGTAGAAACAAGGATGCCAAACTTATATGGTGATTAAACTGAAAAAGTGTGTAGCTAAAGCATTAAATAACACGTGATCAAAATGGCGCTGGTGAAGAAGGAGCGTATGATGTGAATTGCTAAATATAAAATAATGTTAATGTTAGGCCATCGGATTTGTCTTTTTTTCAACCAAGGTATGTAAAATATATATATGAAATATTCTAAAAACGTTTGGCATGTTATTTAAAATCCGCCCTCTTGCTACATCAGAGCCATCCTAAATTAATGCATTACAACAGAAATTTTGAAGGATGGTCTGGAGGTGTTGCAATATTTAAATAGATCTGCTTAAATAATATATCCTTGCTACGGTATTAAATAGGTGAAGTATGTTTGAAATTCTATAATTTAACATATTTAATATTTTAAATGAAAATTAACTTATAGATCATATATGTTCCTTTGCAGTCATACTTAACAAAGTATGTAGGCTTTCACGGCCGGTGGTCTATTGGAACGTCTTCCGAACGTTTCCTCTGCAACTGCGGCAGATATCTTCAGCGGCGCGGGCGTCGTTGATACCTAGTTGGGTGCTCGAAGCGAATAGAACTGTAGACTGGCATGACGCTGGTATTTATGTTAAGCGGTGGAAGCATAGTCTGCCCTGATTGTTCGAGGGGAATTAGGTGAGCGGGGACAACGAGCTTATAGGGTTTCGGTGTTGCGCATCGAAGTGCGAGATACCAAATTTTGTTGAGTTTTAGGCATTCTTCTTTCCGATTAAGGTTGTTTCGATGTTTGCATATTTCGATGGCTTCCCACTGGAGACGGGACTGATATTGGTAGCAAAGCATGCTCGGTGACAGCAGATTTTTCCGGTTGCAACAACCGACGATTTCCTTTGAGCTCGGTAACACGCATGTTAATATTACGTTGTGTGGTACAGATGTACGCTGCTCCACAAGAACATGTTATTCTATAAACTCCAGATGAGGATAGAGGACCAGTGGGATTTTTTGGATGACGTGGTTCGCAGAATCTGTTTGCTGTGTCCACGAGAGTTTTAATTACAGTCCTTTTTTGACTGGGATGACTGTTTGTTGAGATAGCGATCTGTATGGGTCGGTTTTCGGTATACATTGTTGCCAAGGGTACCATTGTTTTTGGTAGTTGTCCGTTTATTTCTTTTTCCTATAACGGATGAATCCATGTCGTGTAAACTCAACTAGAATCTTCGCCGTGAATCCAAACTACAAAGGTATCATCTGCACAACTGAAATAACACGAAGGCTTGAAAGAGGCGGTGTATAAAGGTTTATTTCTTTTGGCGATCCTAAGAGGATTATAGCGAAAATGCTGAATTCTTGGTTACGCGGATGTCTACACAATGCTGTTCAAATGTCGTGTAAACTCAACAAATAAGTAGCAGCACATTACATAAATATCCAAAAAAAATCTTCGTTCAATGCTGGTTCAATGACAGTATGTAATTGATGAAGGACCTTTAGCGGAAAAATCAATAAAACACGTGCCGTCGCGTAAATGAATCACCAAATAAAAGTTAATCACTGACCTTTTACGTCGAAGCTCTGCAGGTGGTGTTTTCTTGGTTCTTCTTTCTTCAGAGGCTAGCCCCGCAGCGGCAGGAACTGTTTTTAGAGCTTCGTCTGGACAACACGTTACACAAAAAATAGCAACGTAATGTTCATTGATTGAGCAAACAAAAAATGCGGGTTTAACAACAAATGATGCGCTTTTGTAAACACAAAAGAAACAAAATGAAAGCGGTTTAGCGGTTGTTACGACCGGAACTAATAACTCGCGGATCCGTAACACAATAACAACAAAAAGCGGCCGTCTTATTTTACACGCAAAAAACACTTAAAATTAGCATTAGCGCGACGGAAGGTTTTGGAAAAGGTGCAGAAGTTTAAAAATCAATGAAGTAATTCAATCAAATTTAAAACAATACACTAAACAAATTGCGGGAACGCACCAGTAATATTTCCTTATATTACAGAAATGTTACTTAATGATAAATTAGTAATATTTCTTCAATATTGTGGTAATATTGAATATCGCAACATATCGCAGGTGTATCGTAGCAAAACTAGTGCAATATTATTGGCAATATAACAGTGACAAAATACTAGTGGACAATTAATATTTCCGCAATTTGACAGAGCTATTCTTGAGAATATCACATTTGTGACATTCTAGCGATATTGGTGCAAAAGATTTTGCTATGTGAGTAGGGAAGATGTTTTGCAGCGTTGAATTGTTTACTCCACCGGGACCATTACATACAGAGATACTACGTCAAAACTTGAGTGTTTTTAGTCTCTCAATGAAATGAGAGAGTCTCTAATATGTGAATTTGTCAGTCCAACGTGCCAGTCGACAGTTCTATTCAAAGGAAACGTTCGGAAGACATCCCAATAGACCACGGCAAAATTGCCCGGAAACATATAGTGCATCCAGTTATATTTAAATTAATAATTAAATTACAGATGTGGATTAATACCTGAGTGGTAACAAAATGTTAACAATTATCTTAATTCTCCAGCAATTTATGTTACTAAGAATGGCACAAAACGAGAAATGGAGATAAGAGAGAGAGGAAGTATATTTTATAAGAAGCTTTCACTTCCATCGTTCAGTCAAACTACTGGCGCTTTTTTTTAAATAAATATCTTCTTAGCAATGATTTTTATATTTTAATAAGATAGTTATTTCTTATTCGATTTAAACATTCTCCTCTTTGTAAAAAAACTGACACCACTTAAAATAGGTCACAGTAAATATACAAAGACTATATGAATGCACACAATTGTTATTATTATTTAATTAGGAATAGAAATGTGAAAAAAAAGAAATGATAAAATATATGATGAATAAGCTTTTGTCTATTAAGAAAGAAAACCTCCACTTTAATATTCTCCTTTTCCAATGAAAAGCATAAAAACCTTAACCTCCTTTCTCAGTTTCACAATGCCTCCTGGAGAAGTCCTTCCCCATTTAATCGCATTTCTCCAATTTAATGCCCGAGAAAATTATTTTTCCTTAACGGCCATTGTGCATTGCTGCACAAGGGATCGTTAAGAGTGGAAATGTTTGTGCTGACCGTAACTGACGATTGCTCCCTATTTTATGCAAGAATGCCTTCAACCATGAAGAAAGCAGGCGATTTACTTAGTTACTAACAGTCGGGAATTCTAGACTAAGAACAGAATTTAAAGGGTAGTTGGGTAAATGAAATTCACTATGTTTGTAGGGAAAATCGTTTATTTTGACTTTACTGTGGCTGTTAAAGTGTACTCTTTGAGGAAAATTACATGGAGTTTTGTTAGTAGTGAATGTCGAAGAAAAATCGTATAAACTGATATGCGACTGAAAATAAACAGTTTGTAATTGGTAACATACAAACTATAACATTTTTGTTACAAATGATTTTTGATATTCTGGATGGATTTCGTGGAGAGTAAGCTTATAACCATGCATGAGAAAATCAAATTCGCAATGTACGTATTGTTGACTAACTTTATATGACTTGAGTAGACTGCAGCAATCATAACCTATAATTCAGACTACTTGTTATTTGTGCTATAAAATAAACATTTCGATAAAAATAAATGATATAATTAAATCGATGAGATTACTTTTGATATTTTTTACCTAATACAACAATTTCAAACGAACGTTATCTACTGATTTCAGTTCCATTAATTAACGGCCATATCTATGAAGATTGTTATCGCAATTTGAAAACCTCGGCTATTTAATATGTACAGCCTGATTCAATATTCAATTCAGTTATATGTACTAAATAAATAAATAGTAATTACAGCTTATAATCAGTTGAGGGAAGCACACAAGCTTCCACAAGCTTCTCTACTATCAAAAACATATCTATTCAAAAGGCTGCAGATAGATACAGTTTCCTAAAAACTATATCCAAGATAAAAGTTTCAAAAAGTTTATTTAAAAAAAAATCAAATTATCGAGAACAATTTAGGTTCTAAATAAAAGGGTTAGATCTAGCCACACATCTTCTTAAGATGTGTCATTTGTTTCTGCTATTGACATCAATATTTCTAACAGTTAAAATAAGGACACTGGAAATGCTCCCATAAGATTTCTATACAGATTCAATGATATTCTTGCAGAGAGTTCAGACAATTATGATGTTTCAAAAATCTTGAAGATATATAATCACAACTGCTGTAACAGCCGTCTAGAAGTTAAAAAAACTTCTCTTGTAGAGTGTCAAATTTTTGATATCTAGACCAGATCGTCCACTCGAAACTCAGTTCTTTTTATCATGGACATACCATACCATATACGCAAACTAGGCAACCTTAGGACATAAATATTTCTTTAGCGCCATAATCAGTAGACAAAGCCGGTAGACAGAAGGTGTTCATGTAGTAGCAGAATCCTCTCATATTCTAGAGATAAATTAGTTTGGAAATCCTTTTTTTTTGGCTTTGAGAAAGCAAAGGATGACTCTACCAGCATAACAACAGATGATGATATCTATTAATATAACAAAATTGTAACAGGCCGATCGACGTATGTTGAAAAAAATGAACTGAAGAATTCCTGGCAGTCTGTCTGTGTACTTATCTGTATGTTTGTACATTCATCACTTAAATCCTATTGAATGGAATTGAATGCACTTTTCACTGATGTATAGTAAGAGCTCTAACTTAAAATACAGGCTCCATTTTGAAGTAGGACAATATCTTTTTTCGATTATTTTAAATTTAATATTGCCCGGGTCTCACATTACATAATTGACTTAATGCTAAATTAAGAGATTTTGAAGAAACTAGCGCCGCACTTACATGAATAGATAAGCTGTTCTTTCTGTATAGATGCTACTAATAAAATCAAAGAGGGCGCTGTTTATCATTTTAAAAGTATTTGTCAACTGATTACAAGTAACCTTATACAATAACGGTATTTAGCTTTGTTCCATCGTAACCAGAAGTTGCACAAATTTAGCCATATGATCCTATAGAAGGGAATAGGACTACATTAACCATAGTAATTAGTATTTCCATTAAATTTAGTCATTTCCAGAATTTAATAAATAGTGTCTTACCTTGCCTACACCTGTGACTTCTTTTACTCCTATCCTCCTCAGAAGTGCAGGAGGTACAGGAGGAGGAAACTTCTGCAACGCTGTACAAAAGCCATTGCATTCTGACTCCTCTGAACTATAGCGTTTTCTTCTGTGCGGTGAAGCAGAGAGATTCAACTTCTGGGCAGCTCTGAAAAAGAAAACAATTATTTATTTATTTGCTAAATATTTTTAATATTCGCATAAGTATACGTAGTAGAAAAGTAAATTAAAAAAAGGCTGCAGTCATTGGGCTTGAACGATGGAAGCGTTGCTCTTTCTTTGTGTCAATTTTAGCACATAAATTCCAGGAAATTTAAAATAATTGTATATATTTTGTTAAGTTTAATCCTGATTTGTAATCTAGTTCTTAATTTAAATATAACTACAAAGGATCAAATAATATAAAATTTGTTGAATTATAATAATTCAGATCTACATCACCTATTTAATATGCTTGCAATATATACCGAGGTCACTATTATTATAAAAGAGTGAATTGAATTATAGAAACATTAGTTAAGTAGATAGTTTTTAAATATCAAAGCATCTCCAGACGATTGTTCAATATATATATATATATATATATATATATATATATATAGTAATTATGGAGATAAGGGATATTGACTACTACTTTTTGGTGAACTCTTTATTCAAAAATCCGAGCTGATATATTTGATAAATTTCGGAACTGTTTGTTCCTTCTTCAGGGTCTAATGCTACAAGTGATATCAAACATTAATTTATACAATTTCTATACCTGATAGTCCATTGTTAACTTACAATGTGAGGTTTAAAAGGTAATTTCAGGGGCTTGTTAAACATTACAAAACATACTCTATTTACAGCAAGGATTACATTAGTAATAAAATTTTATTTGTGTTGTTTGTTCATTGTTCGTATGACATTTGGGCTGTCAACGTTCATTCATCCATCTGTCCATCATAGAACTCATGGAACCGCTTTGAGAGTAAGAAGGCATAGAGCTTTTCAACGATATAATACTCAATTGTTGTACATAAAAATATTGTTTTCTGACGTTTTTTATTGTCATTCTACTATTGGATTATTTTGATCATTAATATGGATCATTTCTAGTAATAATGACTAATCATGCTAACGTCCAAGGGCACACAATTGATTTTGAAAATATAAAGATCTTAGATAGGGAAAACAAATATAACAAACGCTTATTACTAGTGAGTTAAAAATTCCAGAAAAGTTGAAATCGGATAGAAAAAGAGCATATTAATACGTAGTTTCAACTCTCAGTTAGAATATATTTCAAAAGAGCATATTAGTTTTTTATAGTGTGGGTCCTAAGAAGCACTAAAGCGAAACTGGACACAAGTTTGGCTCTAAGTTAGACTATATTTCAAAAGCGCCAAAGAAAAGCAAAACATATTATTAACGAGATGAAGTATTTGTGTACTGTATCATTAATATACAGAAGCGAAAACCATAACACAGTCATATTTTTTAGACAACAATTTACTCTATTATTTAATGTCGTCATATATCAACGCGAATTTCACTATATTTCATAAAGTAAATAAGACATTTTCCTTAAGTTTGCTAATAAAGCTACCAGCTGCTCTAAGACAAATTATCAAAACCTCAGCCTCAGATTTATAGTGCCAACATAACAGATGCTATGAGAGAGGAAAGCAAAAGTATTCTCAAGATTTTCCAATTTCACACTTTCCTGCTTTCGCTACGCGATTCTAAGGGAATTCATCTCCCCGGATCGTACAGGAGAGTGCTGTGTTCCCCCTTTTCTGGAAGCCGTGACGTCCATTGATAATCCTTCGACCAGGGCCACTAAGCGATGTTTGTAGAAGACCCTGTCAAAATATTTCGTTTTCTCAAACTATCTAATGTATTATTGCTACTGTGTATTGAAAGAGCTTTTGCTTTGGGAGAACTTTATTGAAGGGGGGAATTTAGTTTGCGGTCTACACATAAAAGGCTGGGGATGTGAAGATGATGTGTTAATAATATGCATATTGGAGATCTCCTCTGATATGTTAATAGGAACAAGGTTTTCCCAATTTTAATGCTAAACACTCATAGTCTCCGAAGTTATTCTCAAACATTGTATAAAGATTTGATCTATAACTTATTGAATATCATTTAGCAGTTAATTTTTAACTCCATACTTTTAGGGCAAGTTTTGCCAATGTGACACAAATAACATTTGAAATTCCTGTATATCTTCAAATTTGAATGCGGTTCACTACACAAGTTCTAGATTTTTGCTTTCCTTAAACGTTCAAGTCCCCAAATTCACGTTTTCAGAGACGATCATTTACATGATATCCTTTTTGTAGTATTTCATGTTTCTGATTGCATATTTATTTTAATCTGGTGATTACAGATTTATTTGCATTAAATAATTTAGTTACTGTCATTGTCAACTTTCTCTCGGTGAGTACTTCTTTGATATTAGTTGATATCAGAAGCTTATAACGTCTGATTATTATTACATTAATAGGGTTTCTGAAGAATTTTGTATTTTCAATTTCAAATTTTTCTATTATAAATTAAAATAATTTTCAGGGTTTCGGCTACTTTTTGCCCACTTCCCGCAAGTTTTAAAATAGGTATAAACAAGCAGACTATCATGCAACATTGGTAAAATATAGTGGGTCACATTTTGACTAGTTCGACAATGGGAACATGCTTATTATCGTAGCAAGTCACTTTGTTATTTCATAGAGTCGTTTTTTTCTATATAGTCAATATCAAACTGAAAACTAAATAGCCAATCACTTAAAAGCTTGTCCCAAAAAGATGGGCATGGACTAACTCAATAGAACATTTTCTTAGACCTATGGATCTGGAGGCCTATGACGATGAATTTGGGCTGATGGAGAAGTACAAATTAAGCAATAAGTTCACTTATGTGAGTAGCAACGAAAGTCAGCTTTGTAGTAAACGCAAGTAAAACTAAATATAGGTTACTGGAAGACTAAAGTCTGTCAGCTTATGTAGTCATTACTATATGCTAGAGTCAGAAACTCACTGAATGTTTGTGTGTATCCATAAAATGTAAAAGAGATAAAGGTAAATGAATGGAAGACGTTTGCAATAGAAAAGAATCAGGAAAGACCGAACATATTAAGAACAAAAAAAACACCTTCTCACAGTCATCAATTCATCCACTTCTGTTTAGTCTGTCTCTTTCCAAAAAAGTTTGGTATCTAATCCATTTTTTTTTGTTTGGCAGTCGAGTTTGTATCATTCTTTGGATAAATCCGTACCAGATTATTTGCCTCATTCAAGGGAGTACCCAGCTTATGGTCTAGGGAGGGGCAAATTAGGAAAAAAAATGTCTTGAGGCAAATCGGAAAAAAATTGTCCTAGCAAGAGGGACAATTCAGAAAATTTTTTGGTCCAGGGGGGTTAAGTAAGTAAATTTATGATAAGGTTTAATGGCGCACGGCATGTTTTTCAGGTTCAGGAGGGACAGCTGCCCCCCTCTGCTCCTCCCTCGGTACGTCCATGGCTTTATTTCAATATCGTTCACAACTGTGTCATCTATTCCTATTTGTTGAAGAATCTTCTTAATCCTTATTCTTTGTATTCTCCATACTCGAGCGAGTCTTCTCAACGCATCCATTTCTTTAGCTTCTATACTGTAGGTATTTCTTTCGGTTATTCACGATGTCTCAGATCATATATTTTCATATATTATATTGCTCTTGATCATTATATTGTAGATGTTGTTTTTTTGGAAGTTTTTGCCGGTCTATCATCCACGATATCTATTCTATATTACTCATTTTGCTCGTATACATAAGTACGTTGTTTTTTCGTAGTTCTTATCTAATCCCTAACCTTCAAACATTTCTTTTTATCTTACATGTGGAATATTGTAGATCTTCTTTGTCTCCTGGGATTACCAATTGGTTGTCTGCAAACTGTAAGGTTTAAATCATCATCCCCGAGCATTTTCGTTTCTACTACAGGAGCGCATACCTCATATTTTTATTCTAGATGTCGCTAGATAATATAGGATCTTTACCACAGTTTAGTAAACGTTTATGTTTCATAAGGATCGTCCAGAATTTAAATCTAGGTATTGAATCGCAAGCCCTAGTTAAGTCTATAAATAAAACGTGTGTTGCTAGATTTACCAAGTCTCTTTTTTCAAGTATCGGTATTATATTATATGTATAATCCGCCGGAAATAAACACGCAATGCTCTTCCTCACCTGTGGTCTCCTTCTCTATTAATGTCTTAAAATGCTTCTTATAGCCCAGTGAGCGTACTTGCAACGAAAATGCCTTCGTAGGGGGAGCATCTATATTTTCTTTATTTCTGAATTATTGACGATATATAAACTACTTTCCAAGTGTGTGGTACTTTTGCTCCTTTACTCTTTGTCAAAGCCAACTTTAGCCAGGTAAAGGACTTGCTGCCACCACTGATCTTAGAAGCTCCGCTGGAGGTCACCTAGCTACCGGTAGGACGGTCCGGTCCCCAGAGAGAAGAGCATAGAAAAAAAATCCTTGTCCTCAAGGTGGGGGTTGAGGTGGTGGGCTAGCGACCCATCACTTTTGAAAAATATACCATAGTTACAAGTCTACAACTAACCATGAAAAAAAAAGCAACGTAACGTATATCTTTGGAGGAAGTAAATATCAGGATGAAGAAATAAGGAAATTAAGGACCAACACAATAGCCATCTATTAACTAGCAAGAATTCCCTACAAAAAGAGGAGTTGAAAGAAGAAAGAAGGAAGTAGAAGATAATCAAGATGAACATGGCTGAAAAAGTGTTGAAAAATCTGAGGTAAGTGGTAATTAGTGATTGGTAAATTCTGAAGAGGAAAATGTGTAGTCAGTAGGTTTAGTATATAGTCAACCATACTTCTGATATAATTCAAAATCAGTTAAGCATATGGAACACCAATCTTGAGGATAGTTTCTCCATGCTCAGCCTTCTCACCTCTTTCAGGCTTATGATAAATAAAGGCGCCGTTAATTATCAATGTTCGTATGGCTTGTTTTGAATAGGGTGCCTGTCGCAGGGTTTCGGCGAAATTAAATTTCACCTAACAAGTGTCAAACATAACATATTTAACTGCCCCACTGACGTTGGAAAAATTAGTTTTGGGATTGTAGAACAAATCTGCACTACATTATAAGAGTAACAAATAAGAAAAATTGCCTCAACTATGATAGTGATATGAATAGTCTCATCAGTATGAATCTTTGAATATTAACCATTATTTGGCCGTTAGTTTCAGAAGGAACACGATAGCCATACATAAACCGTTTTGCATATTTAACCAATAAAAACAAAAAAAATCTAACGTTACCATAACTGCTTGTCTCTTAGGAGTTTACAACTCAATTCAGTAGAAAAAAGTGCAGTACATGCTCGAATTGCCATTTATCTCCAACAAACACCCATTACAAAACATTAGAACCAAAACACCATTTTTCTTTGCGCAAACAACGTTAAAAAAGTGAGATATCGTCGGACACCTGTCAGAAATATAAATAGTCAAAGAATAATATAATTTCTTTCATTCGTATTCCCAGCAGGTCCCGTTCACCTCCCGACCAATTTATATTTTCCTTGACTTTTTTCATTTTTGTTGGCGAACGTCGCGGGAAAAAGAAAGTTTACACCAACGCCGACTGTCTGGATGACTAAAAACTCTGTTAAATTGAAAGATGGATTTTCGTTCAGAGAGCTTCTCGTTTTCTTGTAAATGCGCTAAATTAGGGAAAACCGAACGGGAAAAGGAACTTTGTGCACTGGAGAACGTGGTCTCTTTCAATCAGAACTTTGCAGTTATGTACAGTTTTTGTAATGGAAAACTATTTGTCACGACATTGTGAAACTGGTTTCGATTAGTTTCACAATTTTTGTTGTCCTGATTTATTCTGACACATCGTATGCAGTTTTATTAAAAAAATAACGAAAAGAAAGGATTGGCTAAACACGGAATCAATTCGAGCATAACGTTATACCCTTCTATGTTCCTTCATTTTGAGGAAGGCGCTTGAAATATTTTTGCATGAAAAAAATCTCAATTACAATAAAAATACTAATAGGTAAAATGCGTGAAATAATTTTTTTGCTGCAGCAATACTAATACTTTTTCTGAAGTCGGTGCAAAGTTGAACGGCGAAGTTGCGAAGTACAACTTGTCAATATGTTTCCCAAATTATTTTCACTTTAACTTGGCACCGACTCCAGAAAACATATTTAATTGTTGCAGTAAAACATTATTTCAGGCGTTTTAGCTATGTTTATTTTGTTGAAGGTTTAATTTTATTATTGTATTGTTGTCTTGTCCAGTATAAAGCGGTACTATTAAGTTTTGCATTAATTAGTATTGTATAAAAATAAAAAAATTAGCAATACTTGAATATAATTTAGTCTATAGTGTTTTAGTATTGAGTATAGTAATATGTCTATATTTTGTATGTTAACATGTATGTTTAGTTTTAGGTACGCACGGGTTTCAATACATTTGTAGGATTTGCAATGAGTAAGGTGTTTATTGTAAATTTTGAAGTGGAATAAAGAATAAAGAATAATTAAACAAATTTTAGTGATGTAATGGCTTAATTGGACGCAGTTTGCAAATCTAATTAACTTTTTCGGTATTGCTATTGTAGATATAATTTATTAGTTTACCAACCTCGATTACTTTTGGATAGAATAATTTGTTTTCTAAATATGTACATGTATTAAGAAAGTTTTGAATTGAATATGATATCAACTTATTGTGGCGATTTGAGTATCATCATTCTTTAGGTCCATTAATTGTATTGACATTCTTTTAATAGCCACTTCTCCCCGAAATCTTATAATACATCATTGTACAGTTTTAAATGATATAGCATAATACGCCGCTGTTTACAATTCTAATAAACATTGTTTGATAACAATTGGAGTTGTTAATAAAAATAAAGACTTAACTTAAACAAAATTATACAATTTTAGATGTTATCAAAAATAAGGTATTTTACATTTAAGCTAAATTCATATTTTCTGACAAACCCCGTATACAGTTGAAAGAGTGACATATAGTGATTACATTATACGTTTCAGACCATGGAAATCTTTTTACTAAGAACATTTTCTTTAAATAATATTCACACGAACGTTTTTCATATGATTCCAACTTATGAAGACACACTCCATCTAGAGACCTACTGAGAACCTCCATTTTGAAGTAGACTAACACATTTATTTTGATTTAATTCCATTTACTTTCAATTTATTACAATTTTTAGTGATGCATCATGATTGGATGCAGTTTTCAATTCTAATAAACTTTGTTTGATTACCATGTGTGCTGGTATTAAGAAAATGGATATGTTTCTTTTCGAAAATTGAATCAGTGCCGGGGAGGAACCCGATGTGGTCCCAATTTTTTTCAATAACATAGTTTGTACTGTTTTTTAGAAAATCGGGATAAACATTTTTCCGACTTTGTTACATATATAGTAAGCTATGGTGAAGGCGCTGGTATTCAAATATGCCAGTTTTTCTATTCAGTAATTTGGGTGAACAATGAATTTTAAAGAAATTGGATTAATCAAAATAAATGTCAGGTCATCAACTTCAAGGTGCAGAGTTTGAATTAGTCTGAATATACTGTGTGTCTTCATTAATCAAACGACTTTTTTTCATGATGATTTGAGTAATACACTTATTAAACTCACTCTTTATTTAAAAAAATGTGACAATTGTTTCGCGTCCGATGGAGCTTAATCATGCAATGGTAGTACCTTAAGAAATTCAATACTTATAAACTAAATAGAATATAAAAAAGGGAGTTCACTAGTGTTTCTTTAATCTTCTAGTTGTGTTAATATTGTTTAACTTTTTTTTATTAATAATTTTAAGAAAAAAATTATTCTTCATAAACAGATTTCCTTGGTCTTGTTTAACTGTAGACGAGGTTTGTCAGCAGATAAGAATTGTCCTTAAAAGTGAAGTATCTTTATTTTTGTTAATATCTTACAATTGTTATCAAATAGATATGAGATATGAACTAAAAACTGCATCTAAGTATGCCATAGCATTAAAAACTGTATAAGTATTTTAAGTAACTTTTGCTACTATGTACTAGGTTTCAAAAAATTTATATTTTTTTTAATATCCAACTCCACCAAAGCTTACTGCATAAGAAAGTCGGTAAAGTTTTTCCCCCCCCATTTTCTAGGAAATAGTACAAGCTATGTTATTAAACAAAATGGGACTACTTCGGGATCGCACGGAACAAGATGCACGTAAAAATTCCTTGAGCAGTTCGCGAGTAATGACTGAACAAACATAAAACAGACGAATGGAAAACCTCCTTCTTTTTAAAGTCGGTTAAAAAAGATCTTTCAGTTTAGCCGGCCTAGGTTGAAATGAAATATACCTAATCTGACGTATTCACACGAAATTCTTTATTTAAATATTATTGTTTAGCTTTATGTATCCAATATTACATAACTCAAATGTCTACAACGCCTTCAGACGGTGAGTTTCTGTACTAACGTCGAATTGTACGTTTGTATTATTTCAAAATGCCTGGAAGAGGCAAAGGGGTCAAGGATTTAGGAAAAGGAGGCGCAAAACGTTATTGTAAAGTGCTGCGTGATGATATCCAAGGTATAACAAAACCAGCCATAAGACGTTTAGCAAGACGTGGTGGTGTACACCGAACATGTCAAGAGGAAAACAGTTACAGCTATGGATGTTGTTTATGCATTGAAGAGATAAGGACATACCTTGTCTGGATTTGGCGGTTAATTAATACGTTGGTGTACAAGCAAAAAAAAATCAATTTTCTCTGACCATAGTAGCATAGACCCGACTAAATTTTAGTGATTGAATTAGTTATGATGTTGACGTTAATCGGTCTATTGCGGTTTAATGACATATAGTTGTGACTTCTGGTCACCTAACCCAATCCAACAGAAAAAAGTCTAAGGTGGTCAAATCGTATGCTCTTGCTGGCCAATTAACTTCCCCTTTGCAACAGTTCCGCTTCATCGAACGTTGCGCCTTTCTAAGCCTAAAGTAATCTGTTATAATCCTGCTGTAGCGCTAGTTGTGGATGGTCATTGCCTCACCAACGTCATCTTCAAAAGAGTACGGAGCAATGACGCTGTGAGCCTAAAATCCGCACCAACCAGTGTTCTTTTTTTTGGTGCACTGCTACCTGTGAGTTGGCGTTGACCCATATCGGGCAATTGTGCCTGAGTCAACATAGACTATCATCTATCTCGTCGCTAAAGATAATTATTCTGCCAAGATTAGGGCTATCTTGAATGTTCGAAATTTATTTTGGGTTGTACGGACAGTTTTTCTAAAGTCCAGTAGAATTGTTTCTTAGTACGGGCATAGTGCATACCGCTTTGAATGCTAGAGATGAGAAGAGCTATACATTTGGAGTAAAACTGGTGTTGATTACGATCAGCATCAAAATTAGAATTAGATACTGGAATTGATACTAGCCTGTTTAATATATTATATGATATGTGTAACATGAGGTAACGAGTAAACCTATTTTAAAATCGGTGCAGCGCTTTGTCTCTTAGGAGTGAAAGTAGAATAAGGCCTTTATCTTTTTTCTACAAGTCTTATATTTTCAAACGCTGCATCTCAGTCAAAAAGTATGTCTTGTGAGTCTTGGCCACTTGTATTTGTATTCGTTGTGCGTCATAATAATAAAAATCATTTCTTGTACGCCAGCTGTTCCTTCCTTCATAGTCCAAAATTCACTCTCTTTTCCGTTGTTTACATACTAATCATGATTTGATAATAAATCCAGAAGAACTTTAATATACCTTCCAAAACTTATGACAGTTTGAATATAATACGATACAGTTCAAGAAAAAATCCATTTTACCTAGTTTAGGAACTAATTTAATATTCTGATGCGGTTCGGTACAGTTCAGAAAGTTGTTGATTCATCAATATAAAATTTCTTCCAGTGCCCATGGTGTAAAAACGCAAAAGGAATGTGTACTTAATATCTAATTACTGATGATGGGATAATTCGAATCAAATATAATCGCTCATTTGATTATGAAAATCACTCGAGTATCCGATTATGGAATCAAGCATTCGAATGAAAAATAATCGAATTTAATTTGAAACCATGTCCAGGGAAACCACAATGAGCGACTAGGGCGAGCGATACGGCATTCTAGTTATAATCCTTCGTTGCGAATCGAGAAGTGCTTTTCTGCCATTCGGCGTTCATATAGAGGCACAGAAGTAATTTGAGGAATTGGTTAATATAATGTATATTAAGGAACATACTGTTCTTTGAATTATTAGTAACAGTTTCTTCCTCAAATAAATTTCTAAATTAAATGAAACTTAAGAGAAATTTCATAGTCTAATTTTATCTGAATTTAAATGTTCACAACAGAGAAGCCGTTAAACACTTAGCAAATGTTAAGGTTTTGAGAATAAAACAAGCAAATTGTTAGAATCATAAACGTACCATTCGAGTGATCGGTCATTCGAGCGATAATTCGATTTTTAAAATCAGTTGAATTGTAATAATCGATTTTTCATATCATTCGAATATGCCAATCACTACTAATTCCGGCCAAGTTTTGCTTTTTTAATAATTTTGGGAGTTACATTTTTATTCTTCAATTTAACACTTATTTTTCAATGTTTTAACGGACACATAGACACATTTTGGTTTTAGGTTTTTGTGTTTTTTTTTTCAAATTTCACACATTCAAAATCGCAAGCAATAACAAAGTGAATAAAAAACCCCTAGAAAACTTCCGAGCAGAACCTGATAACTTAATTTGCAATTGAACAACGGCAAAATTTTTAATAAGAATAACTTTAAATGAGTTGGTACGAAACTTGGGAATTAATTCCAGCAAAACAACTAATGGAATTGATAAGATAAAATATTATCCAGGAAATTAGATGCTTACACCCCCTATCTAATGCTTTATGAGAACTTTTGACGACTCATTAATTTTAATCACAACAAAGTGCGTGTTAAATTAAATACACTTTCACCCCTCTTTGTAGCAAACATCAAAAGCAACCCCAGTCACCCCTGCTCACTACACAGTCACCTCCACCACGTCGGCTAAACTATCGGTATGAATTTTATTACGCTTTGCGTCATGAACATTTCGGCACTTTGCGTGTTTTACTTTACGCAATGAAAAATGCATAGTTACGACCCCAAAATGGCCTAAATAGCCCCATAGAAAAGCCATAATCTTGATTTTTATGCTGCCTTCGAGACCGCACAGGCTCGTGTCGGCTGATGTTTTCCGTTCTTGGAAATTTGTTAGATATAATAGATGGACATACATGGTTAGTATGGTTTCACGGGTTTGTTTACTTTAAAAAAAGGTTTAATTAATAAATGAGACTACACGAAATACAAAATAGACGAGGATATTTGTACATGAGGTGTATTTGATAATCTGTACCGGATTAGTGAAAACTTTTCAAGAAATAGAATAGAATTCATTGACCCACATTGCCAATGTGACAGCCGCAAACTATCACAGACTTGAAAAGGATTCAGGGTGTTCTTACTGGAAATTAATTTTATGCGATTGTTGCGATTTTGAGTTGTCACATCGTTTAGTTTAGTAGTTTTCGCCAGCAGTTGCAGTTTGCGGAGTCACATTGTCTAAGGCCGTGTCCCACGAAAACGCGATATGCGCGTTGCGGGCGGTGCGATACGTCAAAGTGACAATTATAAACTTCAACTAAAAGCTAAAACAAACCAATTGAACGATGTGACAACACAAAATCGCTACAATCGCACGAATTTATTTCCCAGTAAGAACTTAATGAATTCTTTTTATGTTTTTGAAGCAAACTATCACCGCAAGCACCGTGCAAATCGCGTTTACGTAAGACACGGCGTAACAGAGTGCCCGCACCTTGAATATCATGTTTACGTTGGACATAGCCTTAGGCTAATCAGGCAGATGGAATAGTAAGAGGAGGGACGACCAGGTAAAACTTAACATCACCAAAAAGCAGCAACGAGTGAGAGATATAAAGGAAGGTCTCATACTTTCTGGAGGGACCCCGTACTTGTTGTTATACTTTCATTTACTACTAAGCCGTATTTTATGGTTATTCTTCAGATTTCCTCAGTATAATGTCTCGAATGGTTTTTATTTTTTTTGGGAATAACACCACATAAACTTGAAAGTCTGTCTAAATGTTTCAAGGTCTAAATCGGACCCCGTTTTCAATGGTATACTAACACAATGAACAAGAAATTAAAAAATTTAAAGGATTCGTAATGACAGATTTCGTAAATCACAATTTGACATTTTATAGCTTATAAGAGTACTGTTTTTAATTCTACTAAACTCGTTTTCTGGTATACGAAAAGCAAGATTTTCTGTACATACCCTATATCTTTTTATAATTTAAATTTATTGAATTTTGTCCATGCGGGATCCAAGGGGGGGGGAGTGGTTAGGGCGATAGGGGTGAACACCGAGAGCCACACAGTTAGTCAATTTAATATTAAAATGACGTAATCCTAACTCCAAGAGCCTAGAAGAAGTTAACTTCTATGGATTTAAACCTCAGAATGACTATGTTTAATGTAATAACCCACGAAATCTGGGTTTAAAATTTTATTTAGGTAAATTTAGGACATAATCGCCGCCCTCCCCCTCTGGAAGCACGTGTCTGAATCCGCCCCTGATTTTGTCTCTGCCGGTTGTTAAGCTTGCTCATTCCAATATGCTATGGATTCTTCTACCCATGTATGGTTGACGAAATCTTAATTCTTTCAGAATAATCTTCATCTCCCGACATCGACACACGAATGTCAAGCTGTTTTTGGTTCGGGCAAGCTTCTTGTACAATTCCTTTAAAAGATTTGGTTATAGCAGTTCCATGGCTGATTTCCAGTTGGTTTTCTGAATGATATTTGTGGCATCTCTAGTTTTGATTTTTTCTGAGTTGGTTTGGAATAACACCACTTGAACTTGAAAGTCTGTATTTTTCCAAACTAAGTCCAAACGTCTCAAGGTCTAAATCAGACCCCGTTTTCAATGGTATTAACACAATGAAGAAGAAATTAAAAAATTAAATGGATTCATAATGTCAATTTTCGTAAATCACAATTTGACATAGTACATCACTTCCTCTATCGGACTGAAGAAAACTCTGGAAATCATTCTCATGGTTCCAGTCTGTACTCAATACTACCGAGACAGAGTTCTGTTTATAATATTTTGTATCTGTTCTTCTGAATGTCATTTTCAATAGGGTCTTTGGGGACCGCTAATTGTTGAATTACATGAAGTAACTTGTCCTGATAATTATGTAAACTGATTCTATGTCATGATGAATATTTAGTTAGTGATAAAGAATCCAGTGTTGAACATCCACTTAGTACTAACCAGTTTCTAGCGCTTCCAAGGTTAATCCTTATATTGCCAGTACTTCTTAAATTATTCTACAAGGTATTTCCATCTCATACTGCAATTTCATCATATGGTTTAAAAATATTTTGAGTTAATGTCTACCGCTTCTCGAATTCTCTGGTGTGTGTTTCAGGGCGGTTTTAGAGCGACAGTGACATTATTAAATTTTAACAACATATGTTTACAACTATGGAGGAAAACAACAAATTTATATGCGTGTGTCAGCACTCTTCAGTAGCGTGTTGTTTAGTTTCTTTATTTGTGTTACTTAGTACAGAATTACCTTTCTTAACTTGGGAGTTATAAGCATAATTCTAATTTGTCATATTTTTCATTGTCAGTATTTTCCATTATTTCTAATTCTGCACATGATACGTGCTTCATAAGATATTGCAGAAGTATTTTATTATACAGCAGAGATTTTTTTTCCTTTATCTTACTCTAGCGAAAAATTATGTCTGATGTATGCGTTTTCTAGTTCTAGAGAAGTTCTGGCACCTGTTTGACTTATCCAAAGCAGAAGCTTTTAGCTCCAGATTCTTACAGGATCAGTAGAAAAACATAGCTTATTGAGCTCTCAACGTTAAGTGAAATAAAATGCTTTTTTTAATGTAGTTAAACACTAATACTAAATCGAAGACATTTAGTTTGAATACGTTAAAAATCATGAACTAATGAATATAAGATAAATATGGACGACAAGCAATCAATTACAGAATCCTTAGTGTGTAGAGTAAACAAAATGAAAGCTATCAAAATTAAATATACTTTTTTATATAAATGGTAATTAAAAAAGATTCAATACGATTAGCTGACTTCTTAAAATAATTATCCGTATAAAGTTGTTTACTATTTCCTGGCATACTTCAGCCGGTTTCAAGAAGCGAGTAATTTCCCCGACTGACATCATAGACCTTCATCACTTCCACGTTCTAAATGGCAAATGGCTTTCGTCTTATGAAAGTCAGTGACTTTCCTCGAGATGTGATTTCGAGCGTGTCCGAGGAATTTCGAAAGGTTACCAGATATTAGTCAGCACACGCTTATCTTGATTATAGAGAGATTCACTTTGTAAAAAATAAATGCAAGGAAAACGTTTTTAGAAATGTGTTTGTACAACTATCTGGGAGGGTAAAATAATACATTGACATTAAATTGCGTGAAAATTCTAATATGGGTAGAATAAATGACAATTTGTCTAGTCGATTTTGGGAGATTGTATAATACACGAAAGTATTTGAACATTTTAAACTAGATATTTTGTGATACAATGTAATTTCGTACAGTTGTTATATATCCAGTTTTTGGGAAAAAGTGTTAAACAGTTAAAAACTCAATTCACATTTATTAACCAATGATTACCAGTACCAACTTCTACGTAATGGAAAAAACAGATGAGTCAATTAAAGATTGATTTCTGTCTACATACATGCAAGTAAATATTACCTATCTTCTTACATTTACAGTTAGTGTACACAGTGTAATAAAATCCATTTACTGATTTAACATCTGGGTTGTGGAGGGATTTTGATTTTAGTAAATTGATTGCAATGGAAACTCAGTCATAATTCTGTCATAAAAAAATTATGAGAGTTTTTTAAGTATTATAAATGTTTATACCCTGGTTTATACTAAATTTTAACCAGTCTGAAAAACTTACCAAACAACTTAATATTAATAATGCACATTGGTAATATTTTACATTATATGAAACACTAGTTAATTGTTCCCGAATAAAAAAAAGGATAACAAATAAATTTTAATTTTGTGGAAGCTGAACCGCATGGTAGCACCAATCCATATAAAGGTATTTTTACATTCTAATGACTAAAATTTATTTGACATCACTACAATACAAAAACTAATAGAAAGTTCTATTTAATACAAAATGCTGACGGCCATTTTTTCTGTGGAGGTTCCATAGAATCATCATCATAAGTAATCGACTCAAAAAAAAAAAAGAAAATGAATGTTCTAAAACGAAACGTATATCGACAGTTTTAGAAAAAAGAGTCGTGCTCTGTGTAATGCCGTTTCCCTGTGATTCCTAGGATAATCAAAATGCAGTATTCGTACGTTAAGTAAAACAAATCAAAGCGATCTTTTGGAGAAGCGCAACTGATAAAGGTTCCCGAGTAGAAACATTATATTCTCTTGCGTTCAATGGATTGT
Organism: Octodonta nipae; assembly: GCA_034190945.1. Taxonomy (NCBI): domain Eukaryota; kingdom Metazoa; phylum Arthropoda; class Insecta; order Coleoptera; family Chrysomelidae; genus Octodonta; species Octodonta nipae. The sequence continues at coordinate 115,782,652 of CM067219.1, read as the reverse complement.
AACTTCTCGAAATCATACTATCTCAAAACAGTGTTATCAACCATGCAGTTAATTGTAATCTTTGCCAATAACTCACTATGAACCGATTTTATGATTCTTGATTACTGAACTGACCAGACGCTGAGATTAGTTCCTTCTTAGTTCGAAGAGAAACAATACACAACTAAGGTAGAAATTGGAGCTGAGCTAAGACTGAGTGTGAGTGTGGTTTACAACAATTAGCTATTTTTTATTAAATGGGTATAGTCCGGAGTCGGGGGTGGTCCTATTTAAATGTGGAGAGAAAAATATCCACCAATAACGGTGGACACAGAATTTGGTTTCATATTAGACTCTTCAACCAGATTCCCTTAAAGGGTGTGACCTCCCTCACACACCAAGAGCATGTTAAAAAATTCAATAATACCCATATTTAACACTAATGTTTACTTAGTGTTGTCTGGGGTTGGTTTTAGATTCTAACTACAAGTGATTTTAATTTTTCAAATACAGAATTTGCTCAAACCACAAATTTTACAAATAATATCAATTCGAATAGTTTTTCGGTAGTGTTAAATTTTATTATTTACGGTTTCTTCAATACCCACTCTAAATTAAAACGTCACAGATGTTAATTAAAATGTTACTCTTAGATGCATTTATACACCAGTTTATAGAGTAAAATTGAACTCTTTTCGGACATAAAATTCAACAGCAATTCGCTTATACCATCACGTCAGTAACGGTTTAGAGATAGTTATTACTAAGATTTTAACAGCAAACTCGTAGAAGTAAACTATTTAAATAATAATAAATAAATTAAAAAAAAACAGAAACCAACTTGAAAAGAAAATTAACTAAAACGCATTCACTAATTTATGCTACAACAATTATATACTTTTTATGAAGTCTCTGCTAATCGAAAGTGAAAATATTTTGGGAAGTACATCGATGAGTTGTACTTCGCAACTTCGCTGTACAAATTGGCACCGACTTCATAAAAAGTATTTAATTGTTGTTGCATAAATTATTTCATGCTTTTAGTTAATTTTCTTTTGAAAATTGGTTTTTGTTTTTTTTTTAATTTATTTATTTAACAATTTTTAGTGATGCAATGGCTTAATTCGATGCAGGTTTCAAATCTAATTAACTGTTTCCATATTGCCTTTACTCAAACCGCAACTATTGAAGGCCACCCTACATAACATTTTTATTCATTATTTTTAAGAACTGCCTTCTATAGCTATAACTATCTTGTATATATTGCTGCCAATTAGTCACCCATTAAAACTTACTGGTCTATTAGTTTTTTAACCGTCCTGTATAACTAGGCTAAATAACCATTTTTGAGATATTTTATAACCATTCTGGAAAATATAATTTGTTTCCACCTTATATGTCAGCTACCCCGTATATGCAATTTTTTCTAATATGTTTTTATAATACTGTATAACTGTAATTTTACTTTAACCCATATTTCAGATATTGCATATATGTAACAGCTCATGTTCTATCTTAAAAATAATTTAGAACAATTTTTTTATCAACACTATTTAATTATATTTCAACTCTATCCTGTAATTTAACCACCTTGTATGTGCACCTACTTTCCAGCCAACCAGTTTGACATTTTTGTACCACCCTGTATAATTATAAATCCATTAATTTCCAAGTAATTTCATCAAAACTGCAACTGCTTATGGAGCATCCTATGTAACAATTTTTAAAGATTAAACTACTTACCTCTGCTCATCTCAATATTTCAAGTATCCTTTCTGTGCAACTGATTATGAGTTACGCTATTTCACATTTTTTCATCATATTGTTTAAAGCTCAGTATAAAATTTATTTTCTCTTCATTTAAACCTTCCTTCATGTTCAAATTTTTTTAACCTTGTTTGAATCACACTGTGTAACTATAACTTAACTTCGCCCCATAATTCAGGTACTCCATATATGCAACAGCTCATGCTCTACCCTATATAACAATATTCTATGGTACGTTAATTGAAAACTTGTGAACTACTTTATAAACTTTTTTTTTTCAACCCATTTCATTACTTGAATAATAGCTCAAGCAAATTCAAATATTCTAACTGCTTACATAACATTCATTTTTATCCAACCTGTATAAATATAATTCCTTTTTATCCTTATTTCACCCACATTGTATACGCAACTTCTTATGACCCTAAACAATATAATATTTTGTTATCCACCCTGCATAAATATAATTCAACTTCACCCGTTTTTCAACTACCTGATATATACAACTGTTTATGGGCCACTTAATATATCTTTTTCGAACCACCCAGTATGACTTCCCCCTTACTTCAACCACATTGTATAAATGCAGCTACTTACGGACCACTTAATATACCTTTTTTTTCAAGATTTCTTAAATACATGAAATTCAACTCCGTTCTAATTTTAGCTATCCTATATATGGAACACCCTTTAAAATTACATGTTAAATATCAGTTGAATTTTTTTAAGCGAAACATGAAAGCTAAGCGAATGCAAATATCTAATAATTGGTGCATGCGGTGTATTACCGAAAATTGAAGTAGTTATTGCTCTATATCTGCCGTTTGTCTCAATTTATGGAGATAAATTGTATGCCACATTTTATAAGTCAAACTATAAGCTTTGCAACAACAAAAAATTATGAAGAATATTTTTTTCTCTAAATAATAATCATAAGAACGGTTTCCGGTTGAGTTCAACTTGTGAAGACACACTGTTATAGAAATCAAATGAGAACCTCCACCTTGAAGCTGATTAACTGACATTTATTGGGATTTATTTCCAATCAACTTTTAAATTACATCTTAACAGAACTGAAGATTTGAACTGAAGATAATTTGTAATCAAGTTAAAAATCTAAGATGGAATGATTACTGTTTACGTTTTAGATCATGTAAATATGTTTGTGAAGAATAATTTTTTCTCTTAAAATTATTAATTAAAAACGAAATTGTTTGATTTATGAATACATACTGTATATAGATATGAACTGACACTTATTTTGATTAATTCATCTTATTCACAATTTACCCCAATTTCTGAACAGTTAACAGCAACTCAATCAAAGCTTGTAATACCGGCGAATCCACCAAAGCATAGAGTATAAGTAAATGGGTCCCTATTCTCTAAGAAACTAAGAAGCTATGTTATTGAAAAAAATACCTGACCACTTGGGGATATCCCGAACTAATCCAATTTCTTTTCAATTTTTCCCACGTTTAAATATTTTTTTTGATTAAAATAATAGTTTTATTGTCGACGGCATTATCAACAGATCATTAATTTTTACACTATAAGCAGAAAACGAAAATACCCCATATTTTTGGGGTTTTTAAGGCTCAAATAGTTTAATTCTACTAGTTTGCTGTTAAAATTATGTCAGTTATGACTTATGTACTATAATTTATGTGATGGCTTATGCGGTTTGCTGTTGAATTTTGTGTCACTCCAAAATCTCTATTGACTGGTGTATTAACAATTAAATATTAGAGTTATTATAGAACAAATAACAATGCTAATAAGTATTTTTATTGCAACTGGATGCTAATCAACCGTCTTATATTCATAATAAAGAAAGATTAACAGTAGAGTTTAATGAGGAATAAAATATTGAAAAAAAGTTCCTAATTGGGACTGACGTATAAAGTATATTTATATACATTGACGCCTAGTAGTTTAAAGTAATACAGAAAAAAATCATTTTGTCGAAAAATCGTTATCCATTAAATGTTTTTGTCTGCTAAATTTACCTAATCCATTTTCCGTTATTTTCCCAATAGAAAACGGCTTCAAAATATATCAAAATCCCGGGATTAAATAATAAGAAGCGGAAGATTTCCATTTGAAAGTTATAAATCCCTTTGCATATGTCACTGGAATCGAGGGTTCAGAATCGGCTCGAAGTTGTTCGCGTATATGCGCCATTCGAGAACTGATCTATCCCCGAGGGTAGAAAAGCATTTGAGCGAAAAGAATTCTGCAAAACTAACTCATAACTCTTATAACCCTACTGCAACCCTCATGTAGGCTTTGACAAATCTCTTCTTGCGATTTAGAGGTGAGATTTTCATTTTTCCGCCACATATAGTGCACATTGAATTATATCAGTAAAATCTTGCAAAGTTTGTTTGGATCCCCTTTACTAGCATGAAAATTACGACCGAAGAAAGTGAATACATCTATATAAAGCAGTATGTATTTGCTTTTGGAAATTAATCTAAAAATAATAATAATTTGGCTTACAAACATTATTACTAGTATTCCTCATGGTTTACAAGCAAATTTGGAACTGCCCAAGTGGTTAGATAAATAACGGAGATTATTTCGGCCATATGGAACCAAGTTGATTTGTTGAAATATATTTTGGCCTGTTTATTATTTCTGTTGTGTACAGTATCGTCTATCCTTTGTTTTTTTTTCGTTTACTCAGATAAGGCAAAAATAATTCATTACAATCATTGTCATAAAGAATGATTTAGTTTTTTTACTGAAATTGTACATGTTTCACAGTATTAGATTGTCATTCTTGGATAAGAATAAACCGATAATAATAAGTAACAAACTCAGACAAGAAGCTAACAGCAAGTTACAAGAAGATAGGGATATTCATACAGACTACATTAGCAGAATGAAGAATCTTTCTTCAGAAGAATCCTAAAACGGTAAGACAACAAACTAAAGTTTACATTGGTGTAGAAAGCGAACAAAATACAGGTATCAATTTGTATAGTAACTAACTCGTTCATAGTACCGACCAAGGTTGTAGGTAGCGGTAAATCCAGGAATCACACTTTATAACTATTATGTGACAAGGTTTAAACTACACCATATCCAAGACTTCTATGTCTACAATGAATTCTTGATGTTGTTTGACGACAAATTTATTCGAATTAGTGCGAATGGGCGTACATATGAGATTTCATTATCATCTTGTTCGTGTTTTAGAACATATAGTATCTTTGATCTGTCTAGTTCTGCCTCCGTAATAACTCCTGGAACGTAGATTGCGAGCAGTCTCGCCATCTTTTGGGTGGTCTGCATGGTAATATGATTCCTGGAAGATTGTTTATTCAGACAACACTTGGTTAGTCTGTCACTTGGCATACTTTTCATGTGGCCATGCCACTCTTATTTTCGTTTTGGGCCTTATATTACAGTATCTTGTTTTCCCCCTGATGTCAACGTTCCTAATTATGTTAGCTTTTCCTTATTAGTTGTTATATGCACTTAGTTTTCTTTGTGTATGCAAACACTTCTATCCTGTAGGCCATTCTCGGGCGGATGCAGGTCTAATGTATATATTGGTCCCAAGTCCAAACAATGTCTACTAAGATGCCTGATATTGTTGGTCTCTTATTTATTTGTGTGCTTAGGTCTTTGACAGAATCATTGTAGCTAGAAATATGTACGCCCAGGTAATCAAATTCCATGACTTGTTCGATGAGTGTTTTCCACGGTCGCTTTCCACATTGTTGGCTACTTTGCTATGACTATGTATTTGCTTTTCGCACTAGAAACCAACATGTTCAGTTCCTTACTCATTTGGCAGAATTTAAACGTTGTTTATATAGGTCGTCTTTTGGGTTAGCTATTATCGCAGCATGGTCAGCTTAGCAAACCAAACAAATCTCTTCCTAGCCCATTGTGTAACCTAGGATGTTTTCGGTAACTCCTACCCTATCTGAAATCATTCCTAGAAAAATGTATCACTTAATCAACTTGTTGAAGAATTTTCGTGTTTCATTTGTTTTCGCTCATAACAGAGCTTAATAATAACAATTAAAGTATTATCAAAACTATTCAAATAATAATTCTGAAAACAGGAGAATTGAATTCACTTAATTTATTGTTCTGTTTACATCGTTTTGGTTTAGTTTTAGTCAGAGAGGGAAAAACGATTTCAAATCTACGTACGAACAAGCCGAAATATTTGTAATCAGCCGTGCCAAATACGATGTAACATCCAATTAATTTTCCAAATATGAACTTTTCACTAGAAAATGAGCTTTACGAAAATAAAAAAATCCCAACGATCTCCTATCCGTCGGACAATTGCCGCTTTAACTATCTCCCATTTCGAATTCATTAAAAATTTCAAAAGCATTCGGAACTTTGTGAACTGAAAAATAACTAGAATAAACCGAACAAGCTTTATTTAATTAAAAATCCGGAGAATGCATGAAAAGATATAGAGATGTATCCGCCGTGCTCCTGTTCGGCGGTGTGTTTGTAATCAACTTTTGTATATTTTCACTTCAAGTACTTTCAACTTTTAGTCGCGCTTTTCATTGTTCACATCAACTTCAAAGTGTATGAAATTAAACAATAACAGGACGCGGCGTCCGTGTATTGTAAACTGGAAAGTTTTGTATTCAAAAGATAAATAATTACGACTTCGGTAATATTTTGTTTGGTTATAGAAATATTGGAAAACTGAAACCAAACACACTCCGAGAAATATAGAGTACAGGAGCTGGACAAGCGATAATAATTTGTATTTGGCTCTTGTTGTCATTAATATTTTTATAAATAATCAAACGCTAAATATTATTTCTTATAAATGAGTTATGCTAACCCTTCTAAGTTAATTATAATTTGGTCAACGCTAATATATAATAATCTGAAAATTGTTTCTTTTTAACCGACTACTCAAAAGGAAAAGGTTCTAAATTATACGTATTCTAAGTAAAAATTACCTGCTAGGAAATGTTTTTTAGGAATATAGAGCAAACGATAATTTCCATATTTTACAAATTTTTTCGTGAAATATTTTTCATACCTTAAGATGCTCACTATATTAAATCTTTTTGTTTTCAGGTTTGTTGAAAATAAGTTTTGCCATACTTTTTTGTGGAAGAATCAGTATTTCGTTGGGCGCTATTTGGTATTATCCGATCTATATATATATATATATATATATATATATATATATATATATAATATTATAAACTGTAATAATTTACAATGTATTAATTTTCAAATATGTGATTACCTCAGGGTCTTTTTTGCTTGGGTTCAAAATTGTAGATCTTATATAAATAAATGAATTTTATACTTATCTTATAAGTCTCTCTTTCTTCTTCGTTACACTATCACTTTTTTTTGAAATTTTGAAATTATATTTTACACTTTATCTTCTTTTTAAAATTTTTAAATGACTCAGAAATAATTTTAAATTCTCAATCAAATTACAATTTATTTATAATGATTGTCCACAATACAATTCTGATATATAATATTGCCTTTACAACAAAATAAATTTCCTGGTTACTTAAATATTATTAAATTTCTATCAATTTGTTACAAAAAATTCAATCCTCTAAACACAAATATTCATTATACTAAATTTAAACAAAACCTTTATTTCTATCACTGATTGATTTTAGATTTCAATAATCTGTTTATTAAATAATGTTTCAAAAACTCACAGTTGTCTGGCTTGAAATCCCCTTTTCCTTAATTTTAGTTTGAGTATACTGCTTCCTGATTTCTGTTTTGGTTTATGAACTAAATTCTGCTGCTTAATTGATTTGTTTACTGCTGCACCAATACTTTTATTATTCCAACAACATTGATTTTATCTCTCCATCCAAGGATTTCAAATAATTCCTTTTATGGAATATTCAATTTCTTAATTTCAAATTGATGATTCAAAACTTCAAAAATTTAACTTCAAACTTAATTTCTTGTCAAAAATTGACATGGAACACTTATTTCAATGATATCATTTACCTTGTTGTCATGGAAACGTGATTTTACCGGAACGAAATTTGAACTGCTCTCGTCGACGCTTGGAAAACAAAGAGGAGTTTTTAATGTCAGATTTCCTATTTATTTAATAAATTTTGCCACCTGCTATTTCCATTTCCGCTTTAATTTATTTTATTAATTTCCAAATATGTTCGTTCGAAATCATATGCAAAAATCTAAACAAATTTTAATTTGAATTTCAATACCGTTTACTCTCCTAAATTTTATCTAAATCACTTAATTCATGTTTTCAAAATTTTTGATTTGACACTTGTAACCTGCTGGTCACCAGTCATTTAACAGGTACTTTAAAAAAAATTGGATTTTACTGAAATTAAGACTTTATATCTTTTGAACTATTGAATTTTTATAAACTATGCTCTAAGCTCTTTCTAACGGTGTAAATCTCTTTAGTGTTCCATCATTCCTTCCGATTTTTAACGGTCTTTATAATTCTGACATTTCAATTCTCTATTTATTTAACAAATTTATGTATTTAAAAATTAATTTTGATCTAAATGTGTTATATTCAGTGTTCTCATGGCCTAATATGTGATCTAAACTTGTTTTACAAACTCTACTGTGATTTTCATAAGTGAATTTAACCTCTTTGATGTTTGACCTAAATGTGACTTCCTGCCTAGATTTTCTCATGTAAGTATCCAAATTCTACTACACTCTGCATGATAGATTATCTAACTTTATATGCCACCTTTTATCCTTTCAACAATTTGCTTTTGAAACATTCTTATTTCATTTACTTATTCATCTTTTGTATATATATATATATATATATATATATATATATATATATATATAGATATTTAATGTTCAATTCATTTATGGTATAACATTTTAAATTAAAAATCTTTTCAAATTTTCCTTATTTATTAGAATGGTTCCTTTTCATGTCGAAAAGATGTAGAGCCAGTTATGCTTAGTGAGACTAAAAAAATAACTTAAATATGAGTATTATAACTGACACTTTGATTAACATTTTTGATTAACATTATCAACGAAGCAACTTCATTGTATTTCAATTTGAACATAACTGCATTATTTATCAACTGATTTGTTTTAATTCTTCATCGAAATTAGTAGATACTTTCTATTCACGTGAATTAAGCCATAAAAGAAACTTTTAAAAATATGGAGATTTACGTAATTTAGAAAACTAATTAAATTATTAAACAGGTTTACCTATTAATATGTTTGCCTTGAATTCTCTCCGATCTGCCTCATATCTGGATATAACCTAATATCCAAATTCTGGATCTTAAAAGTCAATTTTGATAATTGAACAGCTTTTTCTTTAAAATATGCTTCATATTCTATACCTCTTTATATATAAGAAATACTTAAATACAAATGTAAATTTTGGGATCACATTCAATCCACCTCCCTTTAGAAAAAATAAATAAATAGCTGGATCAAATTTTTGACTACGGATTTGCTAATAATGTGTATACATTTCACAAATCAGAAAGTTATATAATATACTTATTTTTGGCTTCAATTCCATTGATTTTCTTATAAAAAGTTAAAATGAATAAGTCTTATTATATTACAAAAGAATCGGTATCCTATTAGAACCAATATTTCAATGCCTTCTTAAAATTAATATCTTTCGATATTTTCTTATCCAATTGTTTTAAAATTACAGTTTCAGTAACGTTTTAAGTTTAAAGCCTTCCTTCAAACTCAAAACAATGCTGATGACTCAAAATCACCAAGGTGGAAAATTCCAAATTAGGGTTTATTTTAAAAATTCTTAGACGAAATGATAGTCAAAATCAGCTTACATTGTTCCTAAAATTTGGAATATAATACAATACTTAGAAGAGGCACGCAAATAACCTAATACTTTTAACAATATTGATTTTAAAGAAAGCCATCTCTAAAAATGATCATTTCGCGAACTGTTTTGAAAATTTAATAGCTATTCGAAATAATACATAAAGAAATATTTTTCAGTTTATACAGTATCGTTAGCATTACATAATAATAATAAAATACAAAATTTTTTAAATAATGCATACAAAAAACGTATTAAAGATAATTCTTTCATAAATTCATAAGTAGGTACAAAATTTACCATGTGTGAAAGTGTGAGTAACTTTTATTTTTAAATTATCTTTATGTCCACAGCAATAAACTTTTTAAATATAACTATCTCCTTTTTTATCAAAGTATCTAATATTATATGTGTTTACGGGGATTTTGTAATGTTCGAGTAAATAATCAGACGTTCAAGAAATGACAAGTATGTTCCCTGAATGACGATGAAATATACGAATTAGTTCAGAAATTATGATTATTTAAATACACAACTAACACAGTGTTTTTATGTGAGAAGCGCTTCGATAGTAACAAAATCACCCTTAACCTATACTCTAAGGGTAGGATTAATTTGAAAAAATATTAGTTTTTGATATACTTATGATAAAATTTATTCATCAAAGTTTGCAACCAGAATATTTATTCGGACAATTACGATATTGGCGACGTCAAACCCGCAGCGTGGATATGTTATGTAGTATGGACATCTTGATGTTCCAAACCAAAATTGTTGTTATGATAATCGGTTTCATATAAGCCCGCATTGCATGGGATTGCACTAGAGCGATAGACCTCTATTGAAGTAATTATAATCAACTGAATAGATAATTGTTTTTTAGCAAAATGTGTGGACTGAATTTCACTTGCATACTTAGCAGTGTGGTTCTGGGAAGTCTATTGGTATCATCATCTCTTTTAAAGTTAAGTTAAAAAGAAATGAAAAAAAGCTTTCATTTCTTTTTTTAGTTAATTGTACCTTTACGTGCCATAGAGATTATCTTTCATTAATGGGATATCTGCAGCTAAAACGTTTTCAATTCTTCAACTGTAGTCAGAACACCAACCTTTTTTGTGATCTTAAATGCCTTTTCTCACAATTTGATCTACATTAACGGATCTCCAATGGAATTATGACATGGAATCAATATTTTTTTACATTTTTCCTCACCCACTATTCATCAGTCATAAAAATTTTCGTATGAACTGAAATGCTCAACAAACTCTTCTGTACTGGCGTGACAAATTTATTGTAATTTTTACAACTTATTTACCTTACATTCAACATTTTCGTTTTTAGTAGATGAGTTTTTAATTTTGGAGCTATCGCGCAAAACATTTTTGAAGCGTATGCTAAATTGGTGCCAGTTTTTTTGATCAATTTTAACGTGTGTGCTTTAACTGTGACTGTTTTATCTGGATACATGTTATTAACATCAGCTCTTTGGAAGAAGTCTGTAACATTTTGGTGAAGTTCTGGGTTCAAAACAATTCGCAGTTTTAGCTCATACTTGAGACTCGATTCATAGTTTCTTTCACGTGGTAGAAATTAGCCATGTGAAACAATTTCTGTTTCGTCAAAGTGATTCAATCAACACATTTATGGAAAACTTTTTCATGTCTTTGTAATTTACTCTGTGATGGCTCAATTTCGTGTTTCAACTGATCTATAGTTTTTTTTTGGGTATACTTTAGCGTTACTATTTTTCACCGAAGGAATTATTGCTGAATGTGGTGGTGTTGGTTACTATATTTGCTAATATTTGCTATTTGTTATATAGAATTTAATGAAATGTCTGATTACATATCTATCTTCACTAATAACAGTAAAATATCGAATTTCATATTTTATATACAGGGGCCAAGAGAGTTCAGTTCTTAAATGTATTTTAATCATCATTTACTGTCAAGTAATTTTTTATTTCTTAATAAAATACTTGAGTATCGCTAAAAATTTGTTATATGTATAATTCAATAGACTCTTCGTACCAAACAGAATAGAAACAATGCATCCGAATACAAATAGCATGAGAACAATTTCTAATCTTATTTAACAACATAAACAAATAACGTTTCTGGGCGAGAAGCCCTGAAACGCTTATCACATGTGCTTAAAAAAACGAAGGGCGGAAAAACCAAATATCAGCCAAATAAATCTGGCACCCCAGAAAACTCAAGGCAACAAGAAGCGGAGCGGGCGTCTTTTTTATTTCACGGATTTTAGCAAAGTAAATGGGATATGAAATAAGCTGACTGCTAACATCCTAATAGCCTTGCTTTTTATGCTTTCCACCTTGCAATTCTGGAGAGGCAGGAGCCGAGCCTACAAAGTTGTTTACTCCGAATTTGAATAGATGATAAGATAAGGGTGACAGAAACATCTGAGAGACGTAAACGCTGTGTACATTTTATCTTATAATCCCATCAATTCGTTCTATAAATTACACGGGAGAATGTTCTTGTGGATGTTTGGAAAGAGGTTACGATAAACAGGTCTTAATTGACAATAAGGGAAGGAGGGTTGAAGGTAGACTGATTTGAAATGTTTCGCAATCGTTGGAACGTTTGTAGGGAGTTAATAAAATTTGTTTTAAATTCAATAACTACGAAACGGATTTGAATTACCCACGAATTGAGAGCCCATATCAAACGCTCTGTAATCTGAATCGTGTTGCAAAAATATATAAGCAAACCTGTCGAGTCGATAAAGTGTCTATACAGATGATGACTTCCGTGGGAATGGTGAGGAGGTTTTAACATATGTGACTTGGTGTTTGGGAAGATTCTGAAGTAATACCTTTATTCTAAGTTCACATTCCAAAGCGAAAGCTTTTTCACGGTGGCTCACACTTTTACACATAAAAACTAGATAAGTATGGTAGTGAATTTCAAAAATTGAACTTTGTTCCAAAGTCTCGTTGAGACTTTTCTTTGATCTTTTAATGAGGAAACAGGGAGCAGGAAATATACTAAGTGTGTCTTCCTTTATAGAAAATCAATAAATTGGGGTAAAAAAAAACACTAAAACGTTAAATTGAAATACAATACCAGCACAAAATTCAATTTTTGCCCTAATAGACATTCTAATCCTCAGTTTGCGATATTTTATATTAAAAACACAAGAAAGGCCAAAGTTACCTGCTGTAGTTACCAAGTTGGCACTATATGTGTTTGCTCACCAAGTTCAAATTATAAAGTTACCATTTTACATTAACACTTCTGAAAAATATGTGAGTTTAAAGTAAATATATATTTCTGGAGGTAGAATACAAAACACATTAATAACGGACCTTAGAGCATGTACGACATATAACTTTAAGAGCATAAAAAAATTAATACATTAAAAAATCACTTAAAAAAAGTGAACTAAAAAGCATGAAATAAATTCAGCAAAAGTATAATTGTTGTAGTAAAAAATTATTTCATAATTATTTGATAAGTTTTTTTGAAGTCATTTTTTGGTTAAACTATTTATGTTACAATTTTCAGATGTCAAATCTAATTAACTTTTTCGATATTGCGTAAAAGAAGGTATATTACTTTTAAGCATCATTTATTAGTTTGACCAACCTCGTTTACTGTTGAGTTAAATAACTTGTTTTCTAAATATGTATATGTATTAAGATATAATTATTTGTATATGATTCTAATTTAGGTGGATCTACTATATTGTAGACGATCTGAAAAATAGGAAAGCCTGGAACAAGTGCCGCAAAAGCAAATAATAAAACAAGATAATCTCTATGTTTCAAATTTCTTAAATGTGAAAATTGTAAATGCTATTCACAAAAGTCGGTGAGTTTCTGTCAAAACTTTGTTAAATACTTAATAGTCTATTAATAATTTTTATATGCACGACCACGACCCGAAAAACTTTACAAACCAATACCCGCACAGGAAAAGCAGAACCAAGACGGATACCAGGAGAGCCCAAGTCTGGGTCTTGCTGGGCTCATCACTGCTAAGCATAATCGACACACGTAACAATTAGAACTAGTTTATAGAAACAATTTTAGAACTAAAAAATCACAATTTAAAGTTAATCTCTATGAAACAGGGAACAAAATAGAAACTAAAACAACTTTAATCGGCTAAATAAGTACAGTGCAAGAAACACATCAGACATAAAGTTGATGAATCACGTTCTGCAGATCCTACCAAAATTCATATACAATAGAATATATAAAAAAATGTGACTCAATCAGCTCAGACCTATTTAATTAAGAAATGGGTTGAGTACAAGAGTAGTCCTCTAACAACAATGTCATGACCAACATAAAGATCTACATATTTGTTTTGTCGATTTTGAGATAGAGTTTGACAGAGTCCGTCATAATGAAATTATTGATTTCTTGGAGATAATGTTGGACTAGAGAATTTTCAGATTTTGTATCGCCATCAGTCTGCAAAACTACAATTTAAAAATAAAATGTCATTGAGAAATATTAATAGAATTAAGGTCAGAAGTGTTGTCTCCCACACACACACACTTATTAGTGGAAGCACTTCAGGATTACACCAACGCAGTAAAAATAATCAGTAATAATATATCATTTATTCGCGATATAGACGGTATTGTATTGGTTAAATATAACGCTAGAGGATTTCCAAACAATCAACAGACAGACATATAAAATAATATAGCATAAGCATTGAACTATATCAACGTGTGACCTGGACAAAATCATTTGTTTCAATTTTGAGGAACAACTAACATGAATTTTCGTCAAGTGCCGGTGCTTTCATATCCTAGTTAAAAACTATAATTAATAGTAGTGAATACATATAGACTGTAAACATATACGTATCTACTATTTACTGACGATAGACATATGTTAGTACAAGTATGATAGTACTCAGTAACGAAGTAAAGAATTGTGCGCGATTATTTAAAGGTAACGATAATCCCCTTCTTTAATGGTTAATTAAATTATGCGACGTGGATCAAATAGATCAGAGCATAACGGCGCATTCGTTTGCAAAATTGTTTTAATTAATTTTTTTTAATGTCCCGGAGGTCTTCTTGATTATAAAAGTGTAAGATGACACTTGATATCGTTTGACGGTATTGTTTAAACAACGAAAAACTATATATGTTAGAAATAATGCCTTTTTTGCAATTAGTTAATTTTTTTCATATTTTTTACAATATTTCGAATAAAAAAAGTCCTCACACCCTTCATCGTACCTCCAACCCATTAACTGTTATGAATTTTTTAAAATTGGAAATCGCCGAAATTCCTAATTTTCTTGAATTAAATAATATACCTTAAAAATCAAAATGATATAATTTTTAATTTTTTATCAAAAATTTCAACTATGTTAAACAACATAGCCTAAATAGATTTTAAAAATTGTGTTTAGTTCTATGTTTTTTTACATTATAACAATATACTTCCTACGCGCATGCACTTTTAAGAGAAGAGTAACTTTATCTCTCTCTTCTCGATATATAAGATGAGTAAGAGAAGGGCAGACGACGCACTTGTAAAATTTTTCGCGGATCTTCAGCGGTAATAGGTTCGAAAATAACATTACAGTTTCTCATTCATCAATATACAATTTTTACATTAAATTAGATAAACAGTAATGTTATTTTTTTAAGGTATTACCGCTGAAAAATCGCGAAAAATTTTTCCAAGCGCCTTTCTCTTACTCATCTTGTATATCGAGATGAGAGTGAGATAAAGATACTCCTGTCTCAAAAGTGCATGCGGTAACGATAATTCCTAAACAAAATTTTTAAATCTATTTAGGCTATTTTGTTTAATGAAGTTGAAATTTTTGATAAAAAATTCAAAATTATAGCATTTCAATTTTTAATTCAATAAAATTAGGAATTTCAGCGGTTTCCAATTTAAAAAAATGCATAACAATTAATGGGTTGGAGTTCCGATGATGGGTGTGAGGACTTCTTTCATTTGAAATATTGTAAAGAATTTTAAAAAAATTAATTAATTGCAAAAAAAAACAATTTTTTAAGCTATATAGTTTTTTGTTGTTTAAACAATACCGTCAAAAGAAATCAAAACACCAAGACCTCTCGGAATTAAAAAAAAAATGTGCAAACGAAACTAGTCCTCACTAAAATAATTGTAAAAATCCATGGACATCATAACTAAAGATGAAGTTTGTATAAGGTACACAAAAGACGTTTTAAGAGACGAGAAACACTACCCTGCTACAGCTTTTAATTCAAGGATAAATAGAGTAGATGTGGATCTGGTAGGAAAACCAATCATGGATGCGAGGAATATCAGCACCGGAGCCGGTTTAAACTTTGAAAACCTTATTATGCTGGTGTCTCACACGTCTTTAGGCGTCCGCCGTCCGTAAAAGATGACCACCCAGTTGGGTTCGTGCCATTCTTTAAAGTGTATTTTTATGAAAAGATATATTCGTTCTATTTCTTTACCGAAACAGTTTGCGAGGATGAAAGATATTAACGACTAATTAGTAGCCTTTTTTGCTTTCGTTGGGTATTAATATTATTCATTCAGGTATTTTTCGATCCGTCAATTCTATCCGCCAAAGCTCGGTAACTTTAAAACCGCGACTCCATGCCAGAGATCGATGGTTTCGTTTCGTACTCTAGTTGGAAATTTCAGTAACTGTCGGGCCAAAAGGATTAATGGTGCAATAGAAAGTAATTAAATAAAAATCAGCAAATGCCGAAAGAAAGAAAGAAGGCATACCCAATAGTTTAGTCATTGGATGTTTTAAGTGATATACCACTTAACAACCGTCAAAATTTGTGTATTAAAATGTCCCTAAAGTTGCTCTTTTCACTGATAGATTGAATCTTAATAGTTTTCAATGTTGGTGATAGTCTTCGCGCACGACGGACGTGTACGATCGTGGCAGAAGCGTTAGAGCTGTAACCGGATCGAAAGTCCCTTGCGATGTGATCATTAACCTTCGATGATAGAAACGATACAGGCACAAGAAGGTCATTAAATCATTTCTTTGTCACTTAAGAAACCTCATTAGAAGCATGTTCGAACCCTCAGATATTTATTTATATGCCTGTGACAAACTACGTAGTTTTACGAAATGGGCAGTCCGAACCTGAAAAATATTTAATTAGTTTATAATACATATAATTTGAATATCCTTGTATTATCAAAACTTGCCTCGATACTAAACCAATTACAATTTTATGTTTCCTGCATTAAAAAATGTGTAACATAGAAATTGTTCCAGAAACATTTTTTTCTTTTATATTGTAAATTTATTCATTTATTTTTCACATTCTAGTAACCTGCCTTCTCTTCCCAAACCTATGTCTGTACCCCATGAAACAAACACCCATATCAAAAGTCGAGTAAATCATCACCGCAAAAGGGACACGGGCTGTGTTTTCCATTGTCACCGGAATGAAAATATATTTCAAAGAGAGAAAACTATAAACAGCATCAGAATAAAGGGAATATTTGGCGAAAAAAATAACGTAATCTCCACTGGCGTAGCTGCGTAACGCAGAAAACGCATCAAGATAACGCGTTAGGTGCGGGCCATGAATCAAAGCGGGCAGGCAGGCATGTGCTGCTTCAGCAGTGCGTGTTAATGTATATAAATTTTCGGGCGAAGTACATTCATAGATATTACAAACATCATAATATTAATAATAAATTTCAGTTGATAATTTTATTAAGTTAACAACCAACCATAAATCTGGACCGATTATATACGCCAAAAATATTTTAAGACTTGTTTTAAATCTAAACGGATTCAAAAAGATCTTTGCCATATTGAATTTTAGTTTACTTAGGTCAATGTAAAAAACAGTTTAGGAGAAAAAAATTATATCGGAAGGGTTAACCTTTCCAGAATCAAAATTCCCAGATAGGAAAACTTGATTTCTTGGCACCTTGCAAAATTTCTATATTTTTCTTTTTCTTGTTTAAGATAAGCTGGAAATGAGTGGATTTGTTTATATTTTCCTTAATACTTCTTAAATTATTCGTTATTTAAAAAAATATCTCACAATGAGCTTTTTCATGTGATCTACCACATAAGGCTCTTATTTTTTAAATATCTATTTAAATTTCTAATTTGGTCCCCAAAGTTAAGATTACGTGTGAGGTTCTACATTAGCCTTTTTGTCTAAATAGTAGTAGTTTCGGATAAAAAAGTAGAATAAATCGATTTTTGTATATTTTAGTTAATACCTTTTAAACAAATTATATTGAAAATATGGAAAGATATTTGCATTCCTCCTGTCTATTGTTTTTCTCCATGGTCTTACAGACAGGCTACCAAAGTCTCTTAACGGACTGTCCGATAATTGTGTATTTGACTGTTTATTGTAAATCAAATTGGTAATAGTATTGTAACAAGCTCGCATTAGTTTGTTTTCTTTATAATTTTTAATTAAATTCAAATAAAAACAATGCCTGCGTAAACACCTCATATTTTATTTTTAACGAACTGGCCGGTCATTCAATTCGAATTCATTTAATTGTATTGTTCTGTGACGAGTGCTTAGAGCATATACCTCTGGAGGTAGCCTGAAATGTATAAATATCGCATCAAAAAGCTAGTAAGAGAGTACAACAGAGACACTAACAAGCTATTTCACTCGATTGGGAGCTGCTTCCATAGATAATGGCTCTAAGCTGGCAATCTATACATGAACACAGAACGACATCCCGAACTTATTTTAGGCCATTTTTCTATGCACAGGTTATGCAGATTAAGATCTTGATGTCACGACGAATTTCAGCGGTATTATGACCCCGTGACTTTGCTATTTAAAATGTTAATTTTCTGTTGCTTTTATTACAAAATTAATTGGTAATTTTAAAGAAAATTTATATAAAATTAATAAAAATAACATCTATCGTGTAGAATTTCACCAGTCCGATCCATATTTATAATACAGTGAAATACTAAATTAACCATTGACATTCTGAACTATTTGACAAGTCGGAAGCTATTTTCAACATGTCACTGATTTTTGCATGAAAATTATCGATCAAATTGATATTGTGAAGTATTTACATGGGTAAAGTTTACATGTTATTTACGAAGGATTCTTGCTACTGTGGTTAGATAATCAATACTGTTTACTCTCAATTTGTAATTTCAAACAAATATCTTGCTATAACCCACTTAGAATGCAGTTCTTAATTCTAGATACACGAATTCAAACCCTATGGTTCTGTTCGTGATCTTTTCCACTATTCTAGAACAATCTTTGCTTATGTACATTCTATCACCCGAGTATATTGCAATTTCCATTTTTATATTTATATTTTTTTGTTATCAGTCCACCCCAAAGATACACAGGATAACTACTCATACATTTGAACATCATAATCAAATTTCATTTTATTTTCAGCCATTTATTAATCTATAATATATTTTCAATAGTAAGTGTAATGATTACCAAGTCATAAAATTTCGTTTAGAAGTCATCAGATTGTTGTCTGATTTCTAAGGAATTTCAAATTGGTTTGAATAAATTCTTACAAATATATTAATAATTCAAGATTGATAGTTCATTCTGATATTTTATAAAATATTAGTCAATAAGTAACTTAATTTACCCACGAACGTTTATTGATCCTTCATGTATGGAATAATAACATACATAAGGAAAGAATGATCACACTATAACCACAACAATACTATACAGTGGCGCTATTTTCCCGAACAGTCCTCTTCGAAAGGGTGCACAGAAGGAAAAGGGCGTTTTGGCAGCGGCAGCAGCAGTGGTAGAAACATCAGCGGAACTTTGCATAATGTCGGCGGAGACAGCACCGACCTGCTAGCCATAAATCACCACAGCTGCAGTGCCGAATGTAAAGGAGAGGCGAAGTCGAAGGATTTTGCTTTGAGTGCTGCTTCTCAACACTCTCAATGCTGATCCCGATACGGGGAGGCCGGCTTGCGAGGGTGTTCGAGGAACGAAAAATATATATTTGGATATTTCAGTCTTATGCGCTGACTTAACGTTCTACATTTAAGACAGTTTATCAGGTGGGCCATTCTATTGTTCACGACTGCGATTCAAAGTACACTAGATCGGTTTATAGTTATAGTTGGTTTTAAGAGAAACATTAAAATGGAACATCCAGTTCTAAAGGAATTAATTATTTAGCCCAAAAGGGAAAAGGCCTTTTTATACCGAAAATGTATAATTTCAAAACCCCTTTCCATCAAGTGCAGCTATAAACAATATGGTTTTTATAAGGAAACAATTTAAGGCGTTCTTTACATCTCTTTTGGATTATGCAACTACCACAATCACTTAATGAGATTATTCTTCAGAATTTTTCCAGCGACTAATCACGGCGAGAGAATAAGTTAGTATTGGTAATAGAAAATATTGAAAATAACACCACCGAGTTTATTTTGTCCAGTTCAGAATCTTTTAAACAGCGGAAGCAGCAGTTCTGTCGAATGGTTTCAATTATGCAACAGATTCCCCAAAAATACCAGTGTAAGAGATCAGTTATGGGATGGAAACAGCAGTGACAAAAACAGATGAACAAAAGCAGAAACGATTCACCAGAAGGTAACAAACATCCTAAACAAACAAAAACTCCCAAGAAAAATCTGTCTAAAGAAGAAAGCTCCGTCATCATTACACTCCCAGCGGCCGAGGGAGGTCCTCTAGAAGGACAACTATGACAAAAAATTCAAGACCTACTAGCAGAAACCGTTGAAAAATAACCTCATAATTCCTAGCCAAAGAACTCCAACCAGATGTAGAACAGATCACATACTACGTCAAAAACTCATCTCCTCAACATTTTCCAGGCTATCAACATAAATCAGGACTATACATTAGTCAGGTGTAATCTCTCTTTTTACAAAAGTCCCGGTAACAGAATCCCTCTACTACATTGAAGAGAAATAACACAATGTCTTAGAGCTGTTAAATAAATAACATACAAAAATCAGTTTCACTATAGAAACAGAACAGAACGACTAAGTACTATTCGTAGACTTAACCATAAAGAAGAAACCAAACTGAACAATAGGATAAACGGTGTAGCGAAAAATTCCCATACAAACAGACACCTAAACGCAAACTCATACCACCATTCAGCACAGTCATTCTTAGTGGTGAACGCCTTCACTTACAGAACCCAACATCTACAGGCATTGAAAACCGAAATCACTACCCTGAAGAAGCCATTGGCATCGAAGGGCTATCAACCACAACATTTATGGGGAGCACTTAGACAGCCTTTTTCTCGTTTATACTAGGAACTGCAGGCAGAATCGGGAGGATTATAAAAAAGCATAAAATAAGGACCACCAACACCTAAGGAGAAAATTTCACTTGTAAACCAAGGTGTACATGAAATTCTCTCCAAAGATTGCAATCTTTCCTATGTCTGTTAAACAAACAGCAAAGCAATTGTAAATAGGACGAGCATGTTGTTCACAATCGAAAATTATACACCGAGGCTCGTGAGGAAACCCATTAAAATCGAGAAACGACAACGAGTGGACTGTTGCCCTTCTTGGGAACAAAAACGCTGATTGGCTGAAACGAACGAGCCAATAGGAACACACCCCTCACGATGGAATGCATAAGGACAATTGCGCAGCAGTGACGACTCAGTTCTCACCAAGCTTACAGAGTGACAAGATATCGTCGAAACATCAAAAACTGTCTTTTTTAAGACAAACCAACTTACACGAGTAATCCAAGAACCTTCAAAAACATTTGATACTGGTGAGAACATTAGAAGTAATATCTATTTCTAACTCGGGGCCTCAATCTGCCTACTCCCCAAGCTTCAGTTAAGCTAAGTGATATTATTTTGATTTTTCTCGAGAGCCTCGCTACACCACCCTTTCACTTAAGGAAACGTGTTTATAACAACACCTTTAACATACGTATATGCACCATATTTTCTAACACATTATATAACTTTGTCGTCCCTTTTAATGTAAGAAAATGGAAGGAGTATGTGTTGTTTTTTGAATCAACAGTTTTAAGCCGGATAGCGGCATACACCATATCCTCTAGTACATTGTATAACTTTGACGTTCCTTTTTATTAAACTATTAAACGAATTTTCTAAGTCATCCCCAAAGTTATAAAATTTCATTAAAGTTTAAAGCCTTGGGAGACTCGTGTCTCAGAGTGTACACAATGAATAAACATGAGATATATTGGTCTCTACGAAACTTTCTTCAACTAATCATGTCTAAAGAAAGGGCATCAAAGGCGCTGATAGTTTCTCGTCTTAACGTCTTACACGGAAGTTTCTTGCAATTTTATGTTTCCACTTTGTGTAGTAGGTGTGTTAGCAAGCAATAATTTGTAGAAGGCACATCATCGTGATTAAATCTTCATGTTAGTACCGTACTGTTCAATAAATTTTTAGTTAAAATGACGAGTACATAGAAAATATTACTGGAAATACTACGCAGCAAATTTTAACAAACAATTGTAGACAACAATAAATTACTAGTAATTTTTATATTTATTAATACAAGTTTTAATGGTCATTTAGCATATTTCAACATCTATTTTAAGCTGAAATGACTGTCAGCTGACACCATATTTACGGGTTATAAATCATGCGTTAAGTGTTAGTAAAATCTGAGTAAGATCCATTGCCTGATGAGTTAATTAATTTCGCATGTATGGCTCAGTGTGTCCTTGCTCTTTACTAGCCTGGAAATTTTGCAATTATTAATAGAAACTTTTATGTTTTTTTGGGCAATAACGCCACAATCGAAATAAAACGACGTATATTAAAGGAAAACCAAACGTTTCAAAGTCTATTCTGACTTCATTGTCAATGACTTTATATTTATTGATGTAAATTGCAAAATGAAAATTTGATTTATGACATTTAAATTGACATTGCAAGCTTCTTAAATAAACCTTCTAAATCTCTAAACACTTTAGTCACTACAGTCCCATAGCTGGTTTCTAATTGTTGTTTGTGGCATATTCTTGATTACTTTTATGTCTTTCTGGGAAATAACATAACCATCGAAATAACACGATGTATATTGAAGAAAATCCAAACGTTTCAAAGTCTATTCTGACTTCGTTGTCCAAAAAATTTGATTTATGACAATTTAAATGTCATAAATCAAATTTTCATTTTGCAATTTACATCAATAAATATAAAGCCATTGACAACGAAGTCAGAATAGACTTTGAAACGTTTGGTTTTCCTTCAATATACGTCGTTTTATTTCGATTGTGGTGTTATTGCCCAAAAAAACATAAAAATAATCAAGAATATGCCCCAAACAACGTTTAGAAGACTATTAATGGAAATACATAATCGACCTCAAAAATTTTTAGGGAGAGTGGTTTTTATCCATTTTTCTGATAGTTCTTTGTTATTTAACAGATTTAATAGACTGCATGGATTAAAAATCTAACTGAGCATATAATCTGAACACAATACTCGTGCTAAAGATAAATTAAAAAACTCAAATCAGTTTCTCATTAATTAAGTTTTGTACAAAATAATCGTCAGCCAGAAGGTTTCGAATTTGTAGTAATGACTTTGGCATTGCGGATTTTTGGTAATTTTTGATGCAGCTACCAGAATTCATTTTTGTCCGTAACACTCACAAAGTCCGTAACACTTACAAAAGTTAGTAGACTTTCATGAATGGAATAATATGAAGAATTTATCATCGGGAGTAGTATCCGTATTTTGATTACTATTTTGATATTTCGGTGCCATGTATTTATTGGCCTTCGTCTGAAGTTGTAGCGACGCTGATACGTTGGAGTAGACTTCCCCTCCGCTGGAGTTTGGGTCACGAGTTCGATTATCAGTTCTGCTCTGTTTTGCTGGTTCGGTTTTATATTGTTTGAATACTGATTTCTAAGTGTGGGAAAGACGTAGGACGTCATCGCTCTGTCAAAATTGATTTTCTGACCCGCTTGTAATTGATGTTGAAATAGATCAAACGGTGTTTGTTTCTGACAGCTAGTTTATGCTCTTCTAATCTGTTCGTTTGACCAACATACCTTTTGTAACTAGTTTCACATGTTTCAGCACTCGTAACGCTATACACACCGTAAATTTTTAGTTGTACTTATGTTATACTTTCGGAGAATTCGGCCAATTCTGCCAAAAGTTCCTTTGTGGTAAGGTAGGGTGGTTTTTGGTTTTCAAGTAACATCTTACTTTTGTTATAGTTGTATTTCCTGTCTTGTTTTGTGTATTATTACTTGGTTTTACTTCTTGTGCTTTTTGGTTGTTGTTGTTGTTGAGCTTTAGTGATATCGAAATAGGGGTATTGAAAACTTCCTGTATTTGGTAGGAGTGATGATAGGAGTCGAATTAAGGTAAAGTATATGGTGCGTTATGTTAGTTTTCTATAAATAGTGTGTCCTAAGAAGAGAACAAACAGCTGACTTTTCTTAGGGGTCCACGACACAAGGGTTCAGACTAAGCTCTTAGAACACTTTATTTGTAGATATCCAACACGCCCTGAAGCTGTGTGTAGTTTTTTAAGTAATTTGTAGAAACCTATACAATGTGTACAGATTTGTGACTTATACCATTTGTTGGCGCTGAGCAGAAAATATAATCACGCCAATAGTCTTTATGTTTGGTCATTGATGTCTAAAAGTAAACTGACATTGCCCAGCAACCATTTCAGTCCAGGCTAAAATTTCACAACCGCAGGCTAAAATAATTCAAATAATAGTTTTTTCTAATGTTGTCAAATTGCAATGTTCACTATTAACAGTAAGCTGACCGCAAATATAACAGAAGCTATCAGAATAATTTAGACCTTCCCTCGGCATGTTATTGTGATGTACAGAAAGGCCAATCACAGAATTTATGTTCAATAATCTAATGTTAATTTATTGGAAACACACGAATGTTATCAATTAGCCGGTGTATAACGAAAACTGAGGGATATTTAACAAAACTCTCAATAACCAGGTATATCACATGCAAAATATAATCATTGCAATTCGTCTCAGTAAACATTACTTTTTAACAAGACACTAAAGTGCTTCGTGTTGGTAGACAAACTTAAAAATAGTATGAAGTTATGTCAATAATTTCATCTTGTATGTAAATAACCATATATGTTCATAATCAATCATTAACAACAATTATAATTTTATGCAGAGCTGAAATGGCATGTTATATTATCCAATAATTTCAAGCCCCTCACTGCAAACACGCACAAGATACAAAAAGATCCATTCCGAAAAACGGGCGAAACGATTTTTCTCAGTCAAGAACTCTGTAATTTATAAGGTATATGCTCTGAGGTTTTATATGAAGGCGACATTTTTTTCACGAAAACCACATCTGGGCGCACGTTACGTGCTGCGAACATAAAACATTCTTAATGTCGGTCTAGGCTGATGAATGAAATTCTTATGTAAATATATCGTGTTGAAGATTTTTCATAGGGCTAATCTGTCTATGAGATCGATAGAAGAAACAATTATGGAAAACTCGAGAAATTTATGCGATTAACTGGTGCGCTAAAGACTGAATAAATACTGTTTGCTTTTCGTGTGATTTAAAATTTAATAACAATAGAGTCGTCTAGGTTTCACTTCTGAAACGGACTGGGGACCAGATTAATGCGGAGCATCAGATATTTGGATGTTTCAGCATAGCATCTTAATTCACGCTAGTAAAATATTGTTAGGTGAGACCGTTGCGCCATCTGGTGGTTATTTAGTACCTGTTGAGAATGTGGTTCTGCAGAAAGTTATTATAATCTGAGATAGTGATGTATTATTATCGACAAATCCTGTTTTTTATAAAATGCCACTGAAAGAAATTAACTTTTAAGATGAAAATGATTGTCAACGTAGTTTTGGAATAGTTTTAAGAGAACACTCGGTCAAAATAGTTCCAAAAATAAAACCAAGAATTATAAAATATTTTACTTAAATTATAATAATTGACCCTGGAAAACTACTTACAGGATTAACGTTTTTTATAACACGATTTGTTTAATCTTATTTTTCTAATTATGATGAATCCAGGAAATCGGTAGGTTTGTTTTTCTGGATTACTACTTGTTGTGTTTTCCATCTGATCAAGTACCTTGCTAAAAAATACATGAAAAATGGTTTTAAGTAAACCAGAATTTAAAATATAAAACAAAAGATGGCACAAAGGTCTCGCAATATTACATTACTAGATAAATTCAGCAAATATTATGAAACCAAAATGGTACAGATGAATATAGAAATGTTGTCTACTGGCCATCATTCACTGATTGTAATTTTCTTGGGTGGACATTACAGCACTTTATCAGAAACTAGTTCAAAAATAAGAAAGAGAGAATTCAATAAAAAGAGCCCTAAAATTTGTTTAAAATCAATACTGTCACAAATTACTGGTATTGTCAACTTCTATCTCGAACATTCTCGACATTAACAGCTTTTTTAAAACCAATACAATAAAAAACAATAATATATGTTGTGTGATATCTAAGCTTTGAAAATTAAGTTCTTTGTTGTTAACAATTTTGAAATCCGACGCACAATTGTTCAAAATTTCTGTGGAGTTGCACTTGGAATAGCGTTAACTTCTCATATACTATTTTAGGTAGGGTACTTCTTCTTTGTCGCAATATTCCAACTTATTGGCCAATCTAAGTTTAAAGGTTCTATAGCTATATTTCCATACGAAATAAATCAGAGTCACCGTGAACTTCTATGTGGGTTTGGATACATTTAATTTTCTGACATTGTATGAAAAATTGTCGATAACTCAGCGAGTCGATTTTCGTACTATTTGTTCTATATCAATTGATTGTCTAACCTCTGATTTCTGGCTGAAATCATCTATTATTTCTTATACCACTGTGAGGTGCATTTTCGTGCTAGTTAATTTGTTTAAATGTTGCATTAAAAGCGATACTCACGACTTTCTGTGGATATTGAATATTGTCTACATTTGATATAAATGTTTGGCCCGATATTCTCAATTTGTATCATTAATGTTGTTCTTACTTTTAATAGGTGTTTAGAAACAACCAAACAGAAGTACCGAGTCTGAAGCGTTCCATGTCTTTGCCTTTACCCCATAGCTCATATAGTAGAATTACACGTTTAAAATATGTGGTTAACTTCACCTGCCTAAGAAAAATTCAGTAATCTCTTCGAAGATTTGTTGTGTTGCACGCTAAATATATATATATATATATATATATATATATATATATATATATATATATATATATATATATATATATATGTTATATCACACTTCTCAAATTAAACTTTTTAAAAAAAGATTTTTATTAACTTTAACAAAATAATAACTTTTTAAAATACAAAATACAAAATGGAAATAATGACAATAATAACTAACAACAGACTGAGTAATAGTGAATACAACATTAGAGCAGTTTTACAATTTATAACATATAATATGCCGAATAAGCAAAGTCGACGCTGCGATTCCTACGGATGTTGGCGGCGCCGTAATATGACACCACACGTGTCGCTGAGTCAGCTGGGAGTGTTGAACTATCGTTGCGATATAAGTTCGTACTAAGTTCATGGTATAAACTTATATAACAACTCCCATCCATATAAAAAAGTTGATGGTACAGCATCAACTTTTACGTCAAGTTCTGGAGTTCTGTATCGTCGGTTGGATTCAGGAGGCTGTGTAGCTTTCCTTTGGGCTTAGGGTTTGGTGGTGCTGTCGGTGGCGTGTGCTGGACAGCGGAGCTTGGTGTAGTGGTATCCTTGAACCTCTTCTGGATTGACTTCATTATGAGCAGGATAATCACAATTACTACTAAGGTGGTCGTTGTGATTGTGAGCCAGGACGTATGCTTTTCTAAGGGTGGTTGTTCCATCAGCTTTTCCAGTTCCTTAGAATATTGGGAGAGCTTATGGTTGGCAACATCTAGGTCTTGTACATCTAATTCTTGTAGCTGTAGGGGTGTCAGGTTTGGCATCTCATTGGCGGCTGGCATGCCGTTGCAGCAGTTGAAAGGAATGTCCACTGGGTGGTTTCTGTATGTGATGTTTTGGACATTTTTAGAAGTTCTTGTAGCATGGACCCTTGTGTTGTCGATAAAGGCATTGCAGTTGGGTTGGATTTGCAACACTGAATTTGTCGATATGGTTTGTGTCACGACATCTTGCCCTTTGCATTTGATGGTGATGGCCAGTGGTCTTGAAATCGAGATCAACCAAAAGTTTACGTCAATCTCTTGGATATTATAGTCTGCTGCATATAATATCAAACTTTTGCAGGTGTCTGGAAGTGTGACTGGCTGTCTGAGAAGCTGACCTTCGCAGATGGCATCTTTGTCTATTGGGTGTGATATAGCTTTGGAACAAATCTTATGATGTTTAGTTAAGGGCTTGCAGTCACCCAGGTCTTCGAAGGATGTGTATAATAACGAATCGTCATCTCTCGCGATAAATTTTGTCTTTATTGAAAGTATATGATGAAACCCTGTTCGATCATCCAAAATTGGGATCGGATAAAGGTGGTAAAGGGTGTAAATCTCAGGATCAACTAAAGGAATTTTGAGTACAAAAATGATTTTGGTGTTGATTTGAAAAGCTTCCAATTCTATCAAATCAATGTACTGAGCAACATTTGAACTGTAAATAGGAAGTGGTAAATTATTTTCATGTAGTGATTGAGAAATCTTTTGAAGGGAATCGACCAAATCTACTGGGGTTATGATCGAACTATGTAAAATTTTTAAGCGGGCGAAAGAGACTGCAGTTAAAACATCATCGAGAGTGTTTTCGATAAATATGTAACTCTCCATTAGGCTTTCACACAGATCCAAGATATTGATTTGAAATTCATGAAAATCAAGATCATTTGAAATGTATAAAATTGACTGCCTTATTTTTTCAATGTTATTCGAGAATAATTTCTCCTCGGATTGAAATTTTTGTAAAGTTTTGTTGAGGCTCGTAATGACTGAGGTTGTTACAGATATTTGTTTCTTTACTAAGTCCTGAATTTGGTGTTGGTCTTTAGTAATTTTAGTTATACAGTCATTTATGTATTCACCATCTGTTGCGTCTAAGTTTCCTGAAATAGCTTTCCAAACTGATCCCAGTCCGTTAATAAGTCCGCGTTTTCTTCTGTTAGTAGGGTAAGTTTGAGTGTCAGCGAAGATGTCTGTATATTTAGAGTTAACGGATTTAGAAATTTGTTTCAAGAGGCTAACATGTGTTTGTATTTTTGGTTTAAATGATTTCGTATTAGTTGTGTTTTCGTTGATTGTCTCTAAAATTCGGTTTAGTATGGCGTCGTTATTTGAAATAGCACCTCTGAAAGGGCTGAGGTCTTTGAAGACAAGAAGTGACCATTTGTCGTTTGAAATTTTAAGTGTGCCTTCTTCATGGAAGAAAACTCCTATTGTATTGTTAACGGGTGTAAGAGAGTATTGTTGGAGGTTCACGACTGAAAACAGTCCACAGAATCTGAAAAGAAGGGATTCATTCAAAATATGGTTTTAGTCTGTCAAAGTTAATTTTACTAATTTGGTTAGTCTGTAAGTTTATAACTGTGGCAGAGTTTTTTCTAATCGCGGTGATTTCAAAAGGTCCATTGAATTTGTTTTCAGATTTGCTTTTAATCTGAGACTCTTTCACGTAAACTTTGTCGCCTACTTTGTATTCTGGTTGGTTAGTCGAAACATGTTTGTCAAATCTAACTTTAGATTTTTGTTTTTGTTGGTCGGTTTTTGCGCGGGCAAGTCTATAATAGTAGTTCATTCTGTTGTTAAGGTCCCTAACATATTTGGAAATGAGTTTTTCCTGATCGTATATTGTTTCGGGGGGTCTACTAGAAGTGTGCCCAAAGATGAGTTCGTAGGGCGTGAAACCAGTAGTCTTGTTTTTAGTGTTGTTGTAGCAGATAACTGCGTAAGGGAGGACGTTGAATGGATGCTCGTCCGGATGTTCAGATGTATTTGCCCTTATCATTTCCGCTAAAGTCGCGTGAAACCTTTCGATAGAACCGTTTGATTCGGGATGGTGGACGCTTGAAAAGGATAACTTTATGTCATATAGTTCGCACAGGTCCCTTATTAGAGTATTGTCAAATTCACGTCCATAGTCGCAATGGATGCGAAGAGGGGTACCGTAATGTTGGAAAAATACTAAGAGGGTGTTTAGGACTGTTTTAGCTGTTTTGTCACCAATAGGGTAAGCTTGAGTAAATTTGGTGAGTTCATCCCTAATAGTCAGTGCGTAGTTTCTCGTTGGATATTCGAAAATATCAATGTTGATACGTTCGAAGGGTGTTTTTGGTGTTTCGGTTATGACAAAAGGAGCACTTAAGTTTTTCCTACAAAACTTTACCTTTTGGCAAGTTTCGCAGGACTTAATAAATTGCTCTACACTTTTGATTAGTCCAGTCCAATTATACTTTTCTTTTATGCGTCGGATGGTCTCGTTAATTCCACGATGAAGGTTATTTTTGCCGCAGTGGTACTGCTGCAGTATAACGGGAATCTCGTCTTGAGAAGGGGTTGTCACAATATTTTGACAAATTTTAAGTTTTACGTCTTTGTCTGCAAGTATAAAGGATAGTGTTTCAAGAATCGGTAGTTCTACGTTGTTTTCAATGCAAAAAGTTTCGGATTCGTCGAACTGGTCTTGGTTATTATAGAGGATGTTGAAAAGATGGGCAACAACTGTTCCAGGATCAAAGGGTAAAGGGACAATTAGATATTTTCTATGCCTTACAGTTTTGCTGGCTAGAACGTTTAGAGTGTCAGTAGTGAAGTTTGGGTCTTCTTCGAAAATATCTTCGATGATTTTGTCATGCAAGTCATTGAGTTTATTTTGCCAGAAGAAAGTGACTATTCGTTTGTGAGATTTGTCTAGGAGTTGGGCGTTAGAAATTTCTATTTTTGAGTAATCGATTATCGACTCGGTTTTATATAGTTGAACAAATCGATTAAACTCTGTTGTCATTCTTTCGTCATGTTCGTCGGGTTCTTGATCATTATCGGAATTTGGTTGTTCTGGGTCGGTTTCGTTATTTGCAAAGATGTTGATTTTGGAAATAAAGTCGGTGCATTGTTTAAAGTAGTTGATTTTAATTCGGGAAAGGGCGTCAGCGTTCTGATTTACCTTGCCAGGTTTGTATTCTATCTTATAATTATACTCCTCTAGCTTAAGGCGCCATCTGGCTAGACGACTGCCAGGGTCTTTGATCGAAAAGAGCCAAGTAAGCGGACGGTGATCACACAGGAGTGTAAACTTTCTCCCAAAAAGATACGGTCTGTAGTGCTTGACCGCCCAAACAATGGCTAGCAGTTCCCGTTCGATAGTGGAATATCGAGTTTCTGCACCGCAGAGTGTACGGGAAGCATATGCTATAGGAAGATCTTTTCCTACGGGGCCTTGTGAGAGAACCGCTCCAATTGCAAAAGCACTAGCATCAGTAGTGAGCAGGAATGGTTCTTCGAAATTTGGGTAGATCAAGATAGGGTCAGATACAAGGGCTTGCTTCAGTTCGTTGAAGGAAGACTTGCAATCTGCGTCGAAGATGAATTTGACGTCTTTTTGCAGGAGTTTCGTTAGGGGCTTTGAGATCTTGGCGAAATTGGGAATAAAACGTCGGTAATATCCGGCGAGACCAAGAAAAGATTTAACATCTTTAGCAGTTTGGGGTTGAGGAAAATTCTGGATGCATTCAACCTTTGAAGGGTTTGGTTTTACTCCTTCTTGGGTGATCAGATGACCTAGGTAAGCAACTTCCTTGCGGAGAAACTCACACTTGTCAGGTTGAATTTTCAAGTTTGACTGTCTAAGACGCTTAAAGACTTCTGTCAAACGGGACATGTGCTCATGGATGGTTGGTGAGTAAACGATAATGTCATCCATGTAAACAAGGCAACGTTTATTCTGGATGCCCAGAAGAATGTTGTCCATGACCCTCTGAAAAGTAGAAGGTGCATTTTTCAAACCAAATGGCATACGAACGAATTCGTAATGGCCATTGTCAACAGAGAAACCGGTCTTGGGAATGTCTTCCTCAAGGATTTCCAACTGGTGGAACCCGGAAGCGAGATCCAGTGTCGAAAAGTATTGACACTTACCAAGTTGATCGAGGAGATCAGAAATGTTGGGCAGAGGATATTTATCGTCTACAGTTAGTTCGTTTAACTTCCTATAGTCGATAACAACTCGCCACTTTTGCTTACCAGAAGCATCGAGTTTCTTGGGGACGACCCATACGGGGGAGGACCAAGGAGAAGAAGAATGCCTGATAATGCCTTGATCAAGCATTTTGGAAATTTGGGTTTTCACTTCCTCTTTATGCACTTGAGGATATCTGTACGATTTCGTGAAAACGGGCTTGGCATTATTGGTGTCAATAGAGTTTTTGACGGCATTAGTAAACGTCAAAACATCGCCTTCGAGATAGAAAATATCTTCGAATTCTAAGCAGAGATTCGTGATAAGTTCTCGCTCTTCGTCGTTAAGATGTTCTGTCCGAATTTGTTCCCTGATAGTAAAGTTTCTGTCTAAGTTTGTAGATTCACAGTAATCGTGTGTATTCAGATTTAAGAGAGGGTGTGTATGGTCAAGGGGTTCTAAATGAAGATTGGAAAAGTTAACAGTTTTCGGCATTGCGTTCGCGTTTATTATCGAAGTCAGAAATTCTCCCTTTGAATCAACACGTACAACCGCGTTGGGAAGTCGTACTTTGTCAATTACTTGTGTCGGTAAAATTGCGTCAGTATTTCTAAGTTCACATTTAAGTTGGAAAATTTGTTCGGTTCGTGCCTGGATTGTTATTTGATTGTTATAAATATGAGTGTGTGCGTTAGTACTGGGGGTGTCTGTTGGTTGTGTATTAGATTGGTCGTGGTCGGGCACTTTATGTAGGGGGATAGTTTTAAAGTTAGTAATTAATTGTTTGGATTTTAAGTCGACGATACATTCATAATGCTCGAGAAAATCAAGACCCAATATTCCATCAAACTCAATATCTAGATCGTAGATAAAGACCTTGTGTGGATTGCCTAGAGCGAAAGGGATGAGGGTGGATTGTGAGATCGGGATTTTCTCATGAGTAATGCCTTGAATTGTTACTCTTTCGGGAGATCGTTGTGAGAAGTTTTTGACAGTGTTTTCTTTGAAAATGGAGATACCAGCTCCGGTATCAATTAGGAGTTTAAATTTTCCAGAAGCGTCGTTGATATAATAGAGGTTCTTGGAATTTACTGTCAGAAGGGGACTTAAAGAAATGTTTGTTCTGGGAAGTTCAGATCGGGATTGAAGTCTTCCAAATTCAAGTTCTGTATTTGAGTTTGGACTTCTGAGAGGGTAGTTGTCGAATCGGGGGGCTGATCTAGGCTCGGAAGCGCTAGAAAATCCTGGTATTCGTGAGGACTGAAAGGTTCGACAGGGGTATCATCTACTATTTGGTCGAACTCAGGGCTTTCATAGTTTTGGTCGTTATAATCGAAATTCTGCTGGTTATTATCAGTATAATAATCATAGTCATTTGCAGAATATTCGGGATAGTTGACATTATGATGGTTGTTAAAATGGTGGGTTCTTTCGGAACGATAATTTGGGTTTGTCTGTATTACAGACGGTCGAAAGTTGTTAGGCTTGAAAGGAGGTCTTTGAAAATTATTTGGTCGGAATTGTTGACCTTGATGATTGTTATTATTATTGATTGGATTTGGCCTCGAAGATTGATTCGGCCCAACGAAATTTGGTCTGTTATTTTGATTGAAAGGCTGAGGGTTATTTTGATATCTCAGGCGACAATCCGCAGCAATGTGGCCTAATCGCCCACCATTTAAGCATTTAGGAGGTGAAGTTGGTTTTCTAGCCTGAAAAGATGGCTTAGGTGGAACAGATTTATGTATCTTTTGTTCCTCAAAATAGGATAGTTGAAGTTCTCTTCTTATCCGTGAATGTGCCTCAAGAAGATCCTTCGGATTACTGGCACGGATAATTTGGCCTAATCGAGGTTCTAAACCGGTAAGTAATGTGTTTAAAACCATGGTGTCAACGAGGGTGGTTTGAGCGTCTTTCTGCTCGGTGCTCAGACTAGGAGCTTTTTGGATACATGAGTGCATTTTCGCACTCAATACTTGAAGCCTATTATAGAATGTTAGGGGAGACTCATTGGATAATTGTTTTAACCGTTGAAGGTCGTGTATTAGTGAGGAAAGATCACGAGAATCTCCGAAGTGTAGCGTGAGAAGCTGTTTAATCTCAAGGTACGACGCAGGGTTTCTAGAGTTTATTAACTGCGCCGCTTTGCCTCTTAATTTATTTTTAATGTGGATCACTAATAGGTATTTTTGATCCGCGGTAGACATGTTGTAAGCACAGTTACAAGCATGTATGAAGGTGGCCAAGGAGATTTGGTCTCCCTCAAATTCGGGAATGATTGAAAATATTTCCGATAACCGGTATTTTTCGGTTTCATCGGAAACAACGTTGTTTGTTGCTTGTGCCATTGTGATTTGTTAGATTTAAAATATGTACACAAGTTGAAAGAAAAAAAACAATAAAACAAACGAGGGATTGTATAAAAATTAAAAAAATTATTAATAGAGTGTATGTAAATTGGGAATAAACGGTATTTTGGATAATAGAACAGTAAAGAATGAAGTAATAAAATAAATGTAAACGTAAATAAAAATATCAAATAAATGTTTCAATTCAATTAATCAAATAATAAATCAATTCAAAATAGTGTATCAATATTATCAAATAAATAAAATAATCAAATTATCGAATATATCAATCAAATTAATCAAGTAAATTATTAAAATCTTAAACGTTAGACGATTCACTACTACTCACATCAACAGGAACATTGGAAGATCCGTGTTCTCCTTTTTATCGCAGTTGGGACTTCTTCCAGGTTCTTTGCTCCGTTGAGGGATAGGAATCCGCCGCTACCAGTTAGAAGTAAGCTCGTGTTCTAGTAACGTTGACGGATCCTACTGACTGCGCCAATTTGTTATATCACACTTCTCAAATTAAACTTTTTAAAAAAAGATTTTTATTAACTTTAACAAAATAATAACTTTTTAAAATACAAAATACAAAATGGAAATAATGACAATAATAACTAACAACAGACTGAGTAATAGTGAATACAACATTAGAGCAGTTTTACAATTTATAACATATAATATGCCGAATAAGCAAAGTCGACGCTGCGATTCCTACGGATGTTGGCGGCGCCGTAATATGACACCACACGTGTCGCTGAGTCAGCTGGGAGTGTTGAACTATCGTTGCGATATAAGTTCGTACTAAGTTCATGGTATCAACTTATATAACATATATATTGCTAATTATATAATTGTAATTGGGCCGGGTAGTGATGCGAATTAACACGAACATATATCTTGGTGTGAGGTGCTTTTCCATATACTATATGGCCAAGGGTTCCGTCTTCTTTGCTGTTTTTCAGAACATCAATGAATAGCAATTAATTATTAACTTCAATCTACGTGGTAGATTGTAATTTGTTATGAATAAAAAATTACCACGGTTTTGACGAATCCGAAGACGAGGATTTCAGAACAACAGTGAGTGTATGAAGTTTCATGTGCAAACTGTCACAAAAACTATGTGGGGCAAGCGATCAGGCGAATTCAAGCCAGACGTGATGAACACTAGAACGCTATAAGAATCCAGAAAAAACAAGGGCCACTGCAGGACACGCCATTATGACGTTACATCGAACGGTTTTTAAAAATACGAAAGTACTAGCAAATACACAACACCCAAAATCGAGAGTGGTAAGATAGGTAATTGAGGTCGTGAAAAGTTCTCACAGTCTAAACGAGAGAAATTAAATCCAGAATTTAGGAAAATCCCGGAAAATTCTATCAAATTTCGTACCAGCCCAACCCCTTCCTATAACAACTCCAACAACTAGAATTGGTCAATCAGTAAGTAGAGGCGTATCCACTGGACGCTAAGGGAAATCACAACCAGCCGTTCAATATACCAAGGCATAAACGGCGAACCCCGACTATATAAAAGCCCTTCGGCTACTGTAGATTTTAGTATCCAAGTAACTAGAAGTCTGAGCAGACGGATACGACAATTATGCGAACCGACCAGGTGAAGGCATATGTAACTCTGCCAAAATGTGCTCGTTTATCCCGGCGGCAGGGATCAGTTATCTACTATGCGGATGAATTCTCGGAAACCTTCTGAAATGTCCAAAAAGTTCTGTAACAGCACAATTCTTCTTTTAACTCTTTATAAATGCATAATCAAAACACATGTTTCATACAATAGCAACATGACCAGGTAAATGACCATGAACCCTCCAATTTTACTTACTTTGACGTTGAACATGATCTAGACAACCTACTCAAATTCATGGTTAAGTATATTTTTTAAAATGGCCATATCTACTTTTGGAAATTTGAAATATTTATTCTTAACAAAATCGAAAAAAATCAACGCAAACGGTAATATAGAAAACATGACTAATGTTTATCGGAAAAATATATGGGCATCCACTGTAAAAAAATTCTCAACCATAAAGTTGGGTGTGACTGTCTCAAGCTCGTCTAACCAGCGATAAGTCCTATAACGTTGCAAGAAACATTTTTGTGGATAATGCATTCCTGAAGGGTTATTTTGATCTGTTGGTACTTTTTGACATCCGGTATATGGTTTTACATATAAAAAAAATAATGAATTTTTTCTTTATTCAATATTAATACAGATTCAGGCATAAAGTCGTTTTTTTATCAAAATTATTGGCTCTAAAGTCATTCAAGAAAATTGAACTACTACTAAATTTACCAAATAAAAGAAGTATATCTATTAAAATATAATTAACTAAACCTAAAACCGTAAGCGACGCCCATGATATAATTCGCAAGCTTTTACCTCTTCCATCGACATTTCTTTTAGTAGCGCTACCATCGATTCAGGTGGTGATAGTGTCAAGCCAGCTGATTGATAACTTACTCCTTAACCTCTACCGACTTCAATTTGATACCAAGACCCTTCCAATCGAGAACGAAACCCTCTTCTTCTTCGAGTGGAACTATTTAGGACTACTACGCATTATTCAAAACAATTCCCACCTTTCGTTCAGTCATTCATCGCATCAGATGTTGAGATTTGGCAATTAATCAGCGTTTTGACATGCCTTCGTATTCAACCGAAGGAAACGGCAATTTTCTAATGAATTGGGATTGGTTACTAATGGCTGGTCGATATTTGTGATGGAATTAAACTCGACTCTAGTTTCAATAAAATGAAATGTGTGGTGAGGGTTTTCTTTATCGGATTTGATATTTTAGTTAGCAATTCAAAATATAATTTTCGTAGACTTATCAACACACTAACCAGGTTGGAAATAAATTTCATTTGTATGAAACCTCGCTTATTTCTTACTATATTCCAATAAACAACCAATCGTCAAAGTGCCAGACGATAGTTTTACTCGTTAGATGTTATCAAGTGTCTATATTGCAATCCTGAGCTGCCTGATTGCAGCAAGAGGCACTCTTTGTAGAACTTCCTTTATTGACATAATTAAGTCTAATCAGTTGATAAATAAAAACTATCTAGATAGACAATTTCAAGTGAACAACAAAATCTTTTGTTAGTGGAACCACATATTTTCAGACCTCGTATTTATAGATTCTGAACAATTCAAGCAAGGATTGCTTATTGGAAATTACCAGATATAACACAACACTTAAGTAGAATGATAATAGTGAAATGCGAACAAACCTGATGGGGGCACATGTTACTGCCGAAACGTCGTCCAGTTTGTTATTTAGGTTAACGTCATTGATTACGTATAAACACGCGGAATGCTTTAGATAATGCATTTATTGATAATTTTTTATTATTATATTTATATTTTTATTGATTTTTAAACGTTGAATTTTGTTATTATTTTGGACAATTTGAAGTTTTTGACATTTTACTTATTTTTGTCGTTTTTTGTTATTTTCTATAGGTTTTGACATATTAAGTGACTTTGAAATGTGTTCATTATTTTTGGCATTTGTGATATCATATACTTTTAGGTGTTTGAAAAAGATTTATCCTTAAATTCAGTATCCAGCTATTTAACTTGAGTTAAATATTTTGGTACGTTTTTCTACTTTTGAGTTACCTGATATTTGAATGTTTAGTTTTTTGACATGTTTTTAGTTATTCTATGTTTCTACATTTATTGTCATTTTTGATATTTTTTTAGTAACTGACATTTTATAAATGTATGGCATTTTGGTCATTTTTAGTAAATTTTTATACACTTGAAAATTGTGGTATCTTATATATTTTGATATTTTTGGGATTTTTTTTAGTATTGTAATAAATGACTTTCCAATTTGGAGTTTTCTAGGTTTTTCTGAGATTTCATATAGTGCATGAGACTGGGAATTTTCCATAAATCTTGTTGCATCCTTAGCACCCTTCCATCAAGGTAATTATAATTTAAATGGCCAAAAAAAGGAAAAAATTATCACTTTCCTGTCGGGCACGTAATCTTTAAGAATTTGATAAGCTCTAAAAGTATGAAAACTCCCATCGATTCTATATAAAACAATATTGTTTGCAAAATAAAGAATCGAACCTTTATTACATTGAAGAATTAAACTAACAATACAAAAGACTGCTTTATATATATTACCGAAAAATGGTGAATTTTTGTAAAAGTATACGCTAACTGCACCAATCGGATCATTGAATTTTTGCAAAACTATAAATCTCACGACAGCATCATATGGCGTTTCCGATAAATTGATTCCTATGGAAGCATTAGAACCCATCCTTATTCCTCTCCTACTATGTCGTAACCCAATTTTCGCAAAATGTCTATGAGGTTTCTCTTTATTTAAAGAATCAATGTAACCAATCACATGCCTGCCTTATTTTCTATTACCAGTTTTCTAATAAGAATTTGCCATTTGCCCCGGCCAAAACAAATGATTAACAAAAGTAAAGTAAATAAATTACTTTCTATTCAATATGTTTCAATATAGTATAGACGGATGCACACCTGTATCACATTCAGTTTCCGAGATAATAAGTTTAGCGTATCAAAAAACTCAATCTTATCCTTAGCAAATTACAGTTACCGCGAAAACCTCATCCTAAAAATAAAAATTTTGCGAATACATTGGTGGAACAAATTAAACTTAACATAATTGAGAAGTTGTAGCTAATGGTTTGACATTATCGTATATACTAGCAGCTCGAATCTACGGGTTAAATAGATATGTTGGTCAGACAATTGGCTAACTAAGAAATAGAGTAAACAAGCACTAACATATATATGTAAACATGTCAATAAATTACACAGATGATAATAGAACTTTTTCTTTAATATTTCAAATAGTAGTAACGAAACGCAGTTGAAAAGAAGGGTTTATTTTACAGTAATGTATAAGAAAACTTGATTTAATACTTGTCTCAAAAAATTTGGCCGTCACGGGACCCCAGGCAGATGTTAAATATTCAAGCAATAAAAGAACTTATAATTTGTAAAAACTAATAAAGGAAATTTGGAGTAAAAAAGAGATCTATACCTCACTGGCACCATTTGCCTCGAAGTAACTGATCCTATCTCGTGCGTTGTTTGTGTACTAAAAAACGCTTGTTGATTTCAGTCAACCTTACATCAAAAAATATAATGAAAAAAGTAATATAAGGCAAAATGATGATGTTAATATATTAACAGATAATTTACTAACTTTTCGTTTAAGTCGGTAGATTGTAATTTATAAAGCAAACATTGTAAACCCATATTTTTTTGATATGTTTCCTTTTGATCACTGGATCATCACTGTCATTCGTATTTTGATTAAATAATAATATCATTGATTTGACTTCTTTAATCACTTTAAAAATAACAATAATATTGTAAAGAAGAATACCAAGCTTATAAGCGGTAAAAAGTGTTCAATATACTACAGTCCGATAAAAATCGTACGCAGTTTATACACAGAAGTAACGTAGCGTGTAGTATATCCGGACACACACATACAAGAGAGTCGTGAGCAATGGCAGCATTGTCCTGCCGTTTACATTGCCGGCAAACCAGCCGATTTTACTGTCAAAGCGTACCAAAAATGTTTCTCATAAAAAATAATTAAAAATATTATACATTTGTCAATGTCTAGAGTAATTTTTGACAGACAACCTTTGTATAATCCTAAAACGCTTAAGGGTTAATACTGATCATAATAAATATATAATTAAATTTTGTAAATTGTGTCCAGGTGGATAGCCGAAATAATTGAAAATCTGTTTCTGCCTCAAACGTGTATGTACATTTGTTTGCGACATGATTATCGCAGACATAAAAAAGATGCTCGCTGTCCTCTTTTACATCATACAAAAGAGATGTTTGTATTTTAACGTTCTAACGAAATGTCATAATTACGCTCGTCTGTTTCAAATTGCAGGAGAATTACACGTTTCGCAACAGCAAAATTCATAATCACGCTTAAAATGTCTAGCAGTTTACATTAGTTTTGAAGCATGACTGCGGCAAGTCAAGTATGAACCTCAAATGGGGAATCCTTTGCTCAAACAAAAGTTGCACGCGAATCTTGATTACTTCATACAATGCTGTAATCCGAACGGTTCCCTACTTAATATTCGTTAACTTATTTGCATTTTTGTGCCTCGTTAGATCTTGTGTCTGGAAATTTAAATTCAATGTAACTTGTCTAGCATATAAGACCAATGCGGACTCTATTAATTAAAAATACGAGTTTTCAATTATGTCTTCAATAGCTAATTAATTTTTGAAAATATTGAAGAGTTTTCAGATTATATGAAAAATTAAGTAATGGATAAGTTACACTTTTGTGTGTTTTGCTGCATTAAAAATATGTTGTTCATTATATCAAAGAAAGTTGCAAAAATAAAAAGATCGGCGAATTAAAATAATTGTCACTATTTTGTTAGGACTCAAGTATTAATCCGAATTTGAAATTTAATTCGTAATTTAAATATAACTGGAAAGGAAAAGATGACGTTTAACTTCATCTTTAATTAAAATATATAATAAGGTATAATATTTCAAGCATACTTCACGAATTTAATATTCTGGCAATATATGACGAGGTCACTTTAATTATAAGAGACTAAATCATGGGAACATCATTTAAGCAGATATTTTATAAATATCATAACCCCTTAATCCAATAAATATTAAAAAAAGTGTCAGTCAAAACGCATTAAATTAAGGTGGCGCTGATGTAGCAAGAGTGTGGATTTTAAACAGCATGCCAAAAGTTTTTAAAATATCACTTGTATATTTAGGGAAAAATATATATTTTAAATAACTTGGTTGATAAAAAATACATTACCGGAGGCTTAACATTATTATTATATTATATTTAGGAAATTATATCATACTCTCTTTCTACACCAGCGTCATTCTGGTAACTTCTTTAACTTGTCATTCAATGCTTTCAGCGGCACACTAGTCCGTTTAATACTCATATAAGTTTGTTATCCTTGTCTGTACCATCTATACACTTGACCTTTTTTGTGCTGTTCAGACATATTTCAAGTCTCTATTTTTAAATATCGCGAACAGAAAATTGGAATGTTTGTTAAAACGATAGCTAATTGTGTGCTGGTATTATATATTAATTGGATGTTACATTTATTTATTTTGAAATTCATTAGAATACCGATCTATTTTGATATGTGTTAGTGTGGGCTTCCCTAAGGAAGCTTTCACTTCATTAAATAAGATATAATGAACAAAAAGTAGCAACTAAAAAACATCCTGATATAAACGCAGATGAATGTTCAGATGTTAGATGTGATATATTTGGAAGATTATTATTGTTATATATCTCGGGGGTTCAAATTGAATTTAAAAACTGTTATTCACTTTCACTTTCTAGAACTTCATTTAAACACAAATAATTAGAATATTTATTTATTTATAACAGCTGATTTCTCCGAAAACATTTCGCACCGGAATATAAACAACTAAACTATATGAAAAATACAAAGTTGCTTTATACCTAACATGAGTATTCCATTGTTGATGGAGTATTCGATGTCAACGCTTTTTTCTCCATAGAAGATTATCTCAGACGGTTAATGATTTATTTTCATCGGAATGACTAATGTAGGAGGTGTCTCCAGCGGCAGCGAATATAAATTTTATAACATTGGAGTATACAAACTGTAACAAATACCATTGACTTGAGATTTAACGAGTCTGCTGTCGCAAGAACCCTTGTTGAAACTCATGTGAAATCTTAAAATAAAAAAAAAAAATCAAGTTTTTATATACAGATGAATAAATTATACAATTGGAGAATCTAGATTTATTTTCTAAGTATTGCTTAGCTTTACAAATTGTTAAAATCGAGAAAAAAATATATAATTGGTATATTCATATACATATGTAAGATTATTATAAAATTCTCTATAAATATAATGAAACAATAGATTTATTAAAATATAAAATAACATGAGTTGGTCTTCTCATTTCTTGATAATTCAAGCTAGTACAGTGTTCGTGAATAAATTACCCCTAATTTATATTTGCTCAGTTTATATATTATCTTGTTGTCTCCTACATTTCTCACTAGATAGTTGTAGTTACAAACTTAATCCAGTAAGTTGCACTCTTTCAACTTACTTTACTTGCTTTGTTATTCATAAAAATACTAACTATACTTACACATTCATAATAGAATTTATTAAAAAGGGCGCCAGACATTTGAGACTGAACTTTGGAATCAAAAGCTTCGTATGAAATATACTTCCGGTATCTGATTATCTTCATGTCCCTGTTTCTCTTTTTTGTGTCATTGTGTGTAATGATTATAAATTTCAGGCTAATTAAAATACTACTTGGTTATGATTCACGTATTAATCCCTAATGTGTAATTTAATTCCTAATTTAAATATCTCGACAAAGGAACATATGAAGTGTTAATTTGAATTTTTAAATTTATATTTTTTACATGCAGTTGACACAATTTCTTTTAAATGCAATTATATATCACTCAGTGTAAAATTCAACAAATGGTTAATGAAGAAAGACTTTAATCTTTTATTAACGGTATATCTTCAGATTATTTTCTTTTTGTCATTTAAAATTATGGAACCATTGTATTCACCATAATGACTAGGAATGGGTATGATCGAGAAAAATATTCTTTACGAACACATATGCTGCTCCTTGAAAACATTTATTAATATTCTTTCATTCTATCCTTAGTCCTTCTGCAACATTAAAGAACAATAACTGATCAATTCTTTTATCAAATATAACAATTTGCTTGTGCTGTATATAGGGTAATTCACGTTTTACGGAATCGAACAGCATAGCTAAATGAATCAACAATAGATATCTAATGTATGTAGATATTTAAAAATTATTTTTACTATGTAGAGGAATTTTTAATTTTCTTTGGGGAATAATATGTAGAGGTAGTCCCAAATATTAAAACATCAATGTTGGATTTTGTTTATAGGATAGAAATTTTTATTAAATTGATTCGGTTAGACGTGATATTTCGTATCGAATAAGATGAATAACCCTGTATAAGCAGTAAATGTGCAGATGCTTCGTAAATGTAGGCGAATTTGTCTTAATGTCTTTAACAAACTTCTATACCACCTAGTTGGAAATTAGCTTCTATCACTCCAATTTTTAAAAAAGGTAACAAACTCGACTCTAACAACTACCGTCCGATTAGCCTACTGCCTATAGTTAGTAAGGTTATGGAAGCCATTATTTCAGATGAGATGAAAAATTTTTTTCTACAAGTACAAATTATTCCAATACAACAACATGGATTTGTCTCTGGCCGCTCCACTTTAACTAATCTCTTACATTGTGTTAATGACTGGACATCATCACTCAACAATCTACAGCCTGTTGACGTTGTTTATTTAGATTTCTCCAAAGCGTTTGATCGTATTCCTAAACGTAGACTTTTATATAAATTAGAACATCTCGGCATTCGCGGTACTTTACTTTGTTGGATTGATGATTTCCTGACGGATAGACATTACAAAGTTAGAGTTGGCGAAGCTTTCTCACAGAGCAGGTTAGTAGAAAGTGGAGTACCACAGGGATCTTAGGTCCTTTGCTATTTACGGCCTACACCAGTGATACTCCTTACTACGTTAGAAGCAAAATATCTTTCTACGCCGATGACACAAAAATATATGCCAATCCAAACACAAATCAACTAACGCTCCTAGGAAGATTTAGATTCTATCTTAAATTGGTGTTCCCAAAGGTTGCTTCCTTTAAATGCTGAAAAATGTGTAGTGCTTCGAATCGGTAAAAATAATCCGCTGGTACCGTATTTTATTAACGGCCAACCATTAAGTTCTGTGTTTTTTCACAATGACCTCGGAGTGATTGTTAACAGTAGCCTAACGTGGTCCGATCATATTACGTCAATCTGTAAGCGTGCAAACTCGAAACTGTATCTCATTCGGAGATGTTTTTCAAGAGTCTCCTTTCAGTCATTTTGTAAACTTTACACTATTTATGTGAGACCAATTCTTGAGTACGCTGGACCAACGTGGTATCCTGACTTAGTTCGTGACAGGACCCTGCTTCCTATGAAGAAAGACTTATTATGGCCAACCTAACATCCTTTGAACTTCGGCGACATCGTGGAGACCTGATTATTACATTTAAAATATTGAAGTTCAATTTCGGAAATCTCAACCTAATATTTACCGTAAATCAGGACGAACGCCTCAGAGGTCATCAGTTCAAGCTCAAAAAAGAAAACTTTTCCATCAGATCGAGACAAAGTTTCTTACCGAACAGAGTTTTTGACAGCTGGAATAATCTAAATGCTAATGTTGTCTCTGCAACTTCTATAAACATTTTCAAAAATAGACTAGATCGTTTTTTATTAGAGTAAATATTATTGTTTATTTTTTTTTCGTGTAATTGAATTAATTTCTTTTATTTTTTATGTACCTATATACTAGTAGGTCAATTATTGTAATTTCTCAGTTTTTGGGCACAACAGGGACTTGTCCCTCTGCCCTTACTTGTATGTAATAATAATAATAATAACATTCCCATGATATTACTGTCGCCCCACCTTTATATTATATGGTGGTAAATAATGTCCTATATTCATTTCAATTATTTATTATTAAGAAGTCTTAAGGCAAAATGAGTACTTTATAATATGAAGCTAGTCAGCACACAAATTTAATAGCATTTTTTGTTGTGGCTTTTAATATATCGCAAAAGGAGAATTGGAATGCTTATTAGGAAGAAAAGCAAATTCTGTGCACGTATTGTATATTAATTGGATGTTATATTTATTTATTTCCTACAATTTATTCACTTTATATAAAAGTTGTAGGGATATTGGAACAGTGTGAATTTGGACGGACCATGGATTTTCAGGTTATGCATTTCATTCCC
Organism: Octodonta nipae; assembly: GCA_034190945.1. Taxonomy (NCBI): domain Eukaryota; kingdom Metazoa; phylum Arthropoda; class Insecta; order Coleoptera; family Chrysomelidae; genus Octodonta; species Octodonta nipae. The sequence goes on along the minus strand of CM067219.1, from coordinate 115,737,704 downwards.
ATAATCATCTATTTTCATATGTGCAAGTGCCGACCTCCATTAAGAAAGTTCCGCTCCAAAAAGAATAGTTTTCAGTTTGAAATCGTTGCATTCTATCAAAGAATTGTGGTAATTGTTATTCTCTTGACAAAACGTTATCTATTAAAAAAATCTGTTATCCGTGGTTATGCAACAAAATGCTGAAACACTTCATGAATTATTCCACACGTTATTCCATGAAAAAGAAAAAAGCTAGTTCATAGAAAATATCGGATTAGATTCATGAACAGTTTCACAATATTTTGCCGGATTGTTGTTTTCTACATGACATTTTTCCCAGCGTAGCGAAACATCGCCATCAGAATTTTAGCGATTCCTCCCACGAGCGCAGCCGGTAAATTGTTCCCAACGAAATAATGAAATTACCGTTAGACTGTCAGACAAAAGTTGTATTAACTCTACTGCGGCGGAATTCATTCCGCAAACCAATATGAAAGCCACGTCATGCTTTGGTGAAATTAGATACATTGGAAAAATCACGTCCCATTATTGGAGAAGGTGCAATTTTGTAATGCCGTTTATCTTCTTTCGAATGATCCGAGACTATACGAAAAAATGTGAGAAAAGCTCGGATTCTATAGCCAAAAAAAGCAAATTTCGATACGTGCAACCTTTTCAGGAATAATTCGAAAAAATTTTTACAAAGAGAACATAGACAAAAAGAATGTCAAATTATATACATTTTTTGTTGAGGTTAGACTAAGAATTAGCACGGAATGAATGGATTTTCTTATATTTTTCTTAATATGTTTTAAACTATGCCCCGTTTTAAATTTACAAAAAAAAAATAACTTTTAAATCTCACCTTTTATCCTATTAATTTTATCTGGTACATGATAGGCCTGATTTTTTGTGAAAATATTGATTTAATTTTTCACTTGGCCCCCAAATTAAGGCTTTTCGCTTTGTTTTACCAATAAACTTTTAGTGAAGCTATACAGTATAGGTCAAGTTTTAAATAAAAGATTATTAATTTTATTATTATTTTTATGACGATTCATTTCATTTGATATATTATTATGTTACGAGTGGTCTTTAAAAAACAAACCTCTATTTTCCATTCTCGTTTACAAATTAGTTTTAGAATTTGTGTTTTACTTTTCATTTACATTTTCAGTGAGGACCTATGTTCTCAATTTTTTGCAAATTTAGGTTCAGTAGTTCGCAGGTATAGGAGGTAATAGTTGGAGTTTTGTATATTTTTTTAACAAATTATTTAAAAAATACGAAAAAAATATACTTGTATTCTTCATAATGAGCCCTTTCACTTGATATATGACATGATGTTTTTGAAAAGATTTAAATTTTTTATTTTTATTTAATTCTGTTCAAGTGAATATCTTTTAAAAATATATATATTTGTGTTCCTCAGAATGAGCACTTGCATTTGATATATTACACATTTTTATTTGTTATTCAATGCTATAATTTGCCCCCTAGATTAATATTAAGGATTTCTTCCTACTTTTGCTGTGAACTTAAAGCAACGTTCAATATTCACTATTTTCAAAATCTTAGACCTAATAGTTTCGGTGCTAAGGGTGGAGGAATAGTCGATTATTGTAAATATTCCCCCAAGAAGTACCGCTAAAATCAAAATTTCTTCATTTACGATATGTTTTCCTGATCGTGTCACCAAATTTCAACCTTTTCCGTCTAGTAGTCTCGTAGATAATTGTTGTAATGTAAAAGAGGGAGAAGTCAGGAGCAATTTTATAGGGGTTTCCGTATATTAGATGTACGGAACAATAAAAAGTGAGGCTACAAACATTAAACCGAAGTCCGAATGATTCAAAAACATTTTAAACTTCTAATTTTTGAATATTATTTTTGATTTACTAGTGAATAAAAATTTATATTTTATAAATAAAATGATACCTCTTAACTGGGTAATTAAATATAATAAGGTTTTAGTATAGTAGAATGATTTCTTCTGCAGGTTTCTTTCAACGCCTAACTGCAATCGATTAGTATATTTAGGCCCCCAAATTTTTACAAACTTTTATTTAACTTGCAATTTTCAATAACAACTTAATGATCTCCGATTGAGCTGGAATTCAGCACACTCATGTAACGTCGGTGACACTACAATTTATTATCGTGATGTCCTGACGATGGATTAAACTTTTAAAAGTAATTGTCATTAGAAATGATGAAAAGCTTCTGAACGTGAAGCTGAACGATCGTCACCAGAACTTATCGATGTTAAATAACTTCAATCCAGAAAATAGTCATTGTTATAAGTCGGATTCACTCATGAGTTCGCTTGTTTTTTTTTATGGTCTTGATATTGCTTAATACCACGGTTCAAGTTTTACTTAGATTGAGTCCATATGTACTCTTAAAATTCTTTTGTTGTTTTCTGAATTTATACCTTCTCGGTATAAACGTACAAACGTGGTTAGCAAGCTTAGTGTGCTATTTAGATGGTCTTATGATCAGTGCATTAGATTGTAATAAACTGTTAAGCAAAACACCATCACTACCCGAAATTAATAGAATAGGAAATATTGCTGAATATGTGAACAGCAATAAAGAATGATATAGAACAAATGAGTAATAATCTCATTACTAAATAATGTCAGTGATATAAATATGTTATAAATAATGTTAATGTTGTAAGTAATTTAAATAGTGTAAATAACATTGTTTGAAGAAATAAAAATGCTATATGCTATGTTTTGAAAATAAAACAAATGTCAGACACGTTTAGCATTATGAACAAGCAACACAATTAAATAAATAAATAAATCAGTTCCAAAGATTTTAGACTAAAATGTAAAAAAATGAATTTAAGTTAAATTTGTCAGAGATGTATAAGATTCAGCATAACTCATCTCTTAATAACTCTACATCATAATATAAACTTCTGTACATAGGTAAGTCCTAAGGGGGTACGTACATAAATGTAGATCTTTATTTGATTTAAAATATGGATAAAATTTAAAAGCTATCATAATTTTAATATGCTCTGAGAAAGTATTCAAAGATTTGTCATTCGGTAAGAAATCGCGTTTTTAGCATTATTTTTTAAAAATTAGTATTTCTTCTTTATGTACACGTGTGCATAATATATACCTATGTATGCATTTACTTCTCTACTGTAGCTGAGGCAGCCCTGTCATCGTAGAATGACAAATTTTTATTTAAATTTGCTGTTAACAGTTGTACCAACATAAATCTTGGTATGCGTTTATTTAATATGCTAAAAATATGTTTAGTTAAATTAATTATTATTTGCTTTACACCCTTTGTAAGATCGCAACGAATATCAATTTAAAGCCTGACATGTGTTGAGTCTTCAGTTAGTCCCGAAGGCGATGCCACTAAAATCGATAGTTAAGAGGTATACAAACAAAATGAGCCCAGTACTCGTTGATTTAGTGAGCCAAAAATTGGTTTTGTCCAATTAATTATACTATACCATACTATGCTAACATAAGGTTGTGATCGAGGTACATAGAAATTTTGCAAATTCACTATTAAAACTATCAGTGTCAACAGTTCCGAGACTATTACGTTAGAATTTAGATATTTAAGAGGAAAGTCAGTTAAGACAATTCGATCTTATTTTTGATAAACAAACTACATGTTATAAGTCATAGAAAAATATTTGAGAATACCTGGGGACCTTGATTAATGGAATGCAATTTAAAAAATATGCTAATCGGTTAGGGATACTCCTCTCTTTTTCGAAAGTCACCAAAAAACTCTATTAGCATGTCTAGATTTTGGCGGATCCGCAAGTTGTCGAAATCATTACTTTTATTTTAAAGAGAAATAAATTCATTCAGGTAAAAGTTTGAATAATAGTTTTTCATTATGTCCATACAAAGGGATGTCTTCTTGTTAAAGTTGCGTTTTTCTTATCTTACTGCTTAATCTTGAATTCACATTTTGAAAATAAAAATGTTACAGATATGTTGTTTAACATATTTTCTGTCAATATTTGATACAGCCATGCTTCATTTTATAGATATACTAGTCATTTTGAATAAATTTTGTGTCTTGGAACACTAAATTCTGTCATAACTTACATTCACAACAGTTCATTTAATCCAGAATCTAATTAGCAACTTCTTGCTCCTTTATTCGCTAATGCCCATACCATAACTATTAACCGCCGTTTTCCTGCAAACTTTCATCTAAATCTCGAATTAAATGACCCACGGCAGAAGTAATATAACGGCGGTTCCTTTTCTAGCACATTGCATCACGACTATAGAGCATCCTGGAAAGACAGTCTTGCACCTTTTCTTAGGTAATTCTCAAAGCTACACTAATCCTTAGTCGGTACTTATGTCGCCCTTCGGTGCCTTGCTTCATGATCTATGCTGCTACTTTATTAGATTCCATATACAAAAGTGGAAACTTAGGTTATGAGAGAAACGCCACGAGAAATGTACACCCACAAAAAGTTCTTTAACACTTTAGGCGATTTATATCTGTTCATTCTGTTACGAAGTTAATAATATATGACATTATATATTAGAACTACGGCTTCGAGAAAGTCGATTTTTTCACGCGAAAACTTTTGTGTAGTATGCTCGAAATAAGTGTCATTCGAGAAAGTTGTTTAAATTTGTTAGCAAATAATGAGCAAAGAATACACTTTAGCAATTTCATGTCTGATGTTCTCTGTAGTCCTCGAATCGTGGGAGATTTGTTCGAATAAACTTTCCTTTAAACAGCCTCACAGAAAAGTATGGAGTAATGTCATTCAAGCACAAATTGTTTCCCGTACACCATCGAAAGTAACAGCGTTGCTATCTTCGTCTTCAAAAACATATGGCACAAGGATTCGATCCAAGGACTAGAGAAGAAGTCTAATTTAGTATTGGACAATTGTAAATTTCTTATTTTCCCTGATTAGGCCCTTTGCTAATAATCTTTTAAAATGTTTACTGGACCATAAAAGATTCTTCCTTAAAAATGCTGAGAGCTAAAAATGAAGAAAAATTAAAACAACTCGGTGAAGCTATTAAAGATGTTGAAGTAAACTTAGGGAAAATCAGGGAACATATCTCAGAAAAGTCGAGTATTATAGTACAACCAGGGATAAAGATATGACTGTTAGCACATTTAGGAAGACATGTGATAAAGTTGTTTCATTGGGTCACAGATTGGGCATTATTATTCCTCTCGTTTGTCTTCTATATGGATCATGATCCCATAACAAGGAATATTGAGGAGCCTAAAACCCTAATTGGAGAAGGTGGTGTCTGGGATAGATGGAACTTGTTAAAAGTATATCCAGGTGCGTTTAGCGGTTAGGGATTTTAAACCTGCTGCTAATCTATTTTTGGACAGTGCTATTAGTACTTTCACATCTTATAAACTTATGGACTACGAAGCCTTTTTATTGTAAGCTATTCAGTTAATCATCCCTGCTTACCAAGAAACCAGCTCAGTGATAGAGTTGTTAAATGTTCTGAAATCTTGGAAGTTTGGTAAGAATTTTGTGTTCTCACTTTCCAACTGTATTTAGGTATGTAAAAAATATTTGCACCTTAAAATTTGTTAGGATGTAAAACTCTGTTTTTTGGTCACACACTAAAGGTTACACAGTATTTCCATCCCAACTCTATTTATTCTGAATTTTTTACCATTTTGGCAAAAGTAGAAACCAATTTATTTAAGAAAGTATTATTTTATGAATCCCTATTATTATTACAATATCCGAGAGAAGAAGATATTGACTTAAAAACAACTGTTGGACTCTTGCACAGTTTAACTCAGTTGTTAATGAAGGGAACATATTGTACAAAAGTTGCCTAGAGGAATTAACATCTAATTTTTAATACAAATTAAAACACCAAAACCTACTACGTATTATAATGTGACAGGAATTCATCCGGTATTTCGTGGAAACCAAAATATTGTTGGTCTGGTGACCCGAGGCCGGCGGATGGCACTATGAAAATTCATGGAATTTCATTGTATGATCGAGAAACCTTCTAGAGAATATCCAGAAAAAATATATGAATACGGAGTACTTTCGAAAAAAAACATTCAGTATTCGATTGCCGTATGGTAATGGTGTTCAAGATAAATTGCAAATAGTCGTGCGTAAAAGTAGTGGATATAAATTATAGTGAGTTCGACTGTGTTTTTAAATAAATCCATGAACCCGAAGAGCAAATAAAAACAATACAATAATATGTATTAGTCTTTCCCAAAGTATGCTATGAAAATGTGGTTTATGTTTGTTTATTAGAAATTGGTTGATTATGGGACATGTATGTATCTATAAATACATTTTCAAAAAAAAAAACCGAAACCGACTTGCAAAAAATAGATTAACTAAAAAGAAAATCTACTTTCTAAATTATTTTCACTTTAACTTGGCGCTGAACTCTGACAAATTATTTAATTGTTGCATTAAAAGTTTTTTTGAAATCGTTTTTTTTTAATGTATTTATTTAACAATATTTACTACGTAGTTAGCTTTTTTCAATGCAGATTTCAAATCTATTTATTTTTTGCGATATTCCCGAAAATTAGGTAGTTCACGTTTACGGAACATTCATTATTGTCACTAATTTACCGTTGAATTGACTAGACTAGCGTAACTGGTTTTTTAAATATTTATATGCATTAAAAAACTGTTGAAAATGATTCCAACTTGTATTGTACACAATTTGAGGATCTCCATAATTTTTTAGGCCTGTTAATTATCAGGCATTTTGATCCATTTCTAATTAAAATCATTTATATGCAAAATTTTGTAATAACTCAGATTTTTACTTTTTTTTATATACAATTTTTAGTGATTTAACATAATTGGATGCAGTTTTCAACTCTAACAAACTTGGTTTAATAACAGTTAAAAAGTACAGATACTTAACTCTTAAGCAAAATTCGTATTTGCTGTCAAACCGCTGTCAAACCTCGTATATTGAAAAAATGACTTGTGATGATTACAGTATACGTTGCAGACCAATAGAGAACCTTGAAGTTGGGTGACTGACGTTTATTCTGATTTAATTCCAAGCATTATTTTTTCCAATTTATTACATCCAGATTTTAAGCATCGCCTTCGCCAAATGATACTCTATTAAGAAAGTCGGTCAAAAAGTCTTTGTCGAGTTTCTAATAAACTGTATCAGCTATGTCCTTGAAAAGAGTATGAGACCTCTTCGGGGTCCTTCTTAATAGAATCCAGTTTAGACGATCCACATTCCTTGAGCCGGTTTCGAACACACATAAAAATAAAACAAATATAGAGATAAACTAAGAACCTCCTTCTTTTTGAAGTCGGTTAAAATTGAACACTCTGTGCGTCAACACACCAAAATGCTCGCAGTCAAAATTTCCATAAAAAAAAACGAAAAATTTATGGGGAAACCACATTTTTCAAGCATTCCCATTTCCTGCTGATCCCGATTTATTTTGATTGTTGAGAAGCTTAAATTTAAAAATTGTAAATATGTCTAATACCTTAATCAAGCACGATGATTCCGTTTACAAAGCAATCATCACAGATTTCAGTGTTTATTTTCTTTTCCGACAGATGCAACGCCTCAGCCGTCTCTCACAAGTGCACAACATTATTTGGAATCATGTCGAGCCGAAAACGCCACACCAAATTGTTTTGTTTTGAATAATTATCGCCGTCTGAAATGACCCATTCCTTCAGGCTGATATACGATACACATATAGAAATCGCCGTGAAATACAGTTATGTTTGTACCGAGCGATATTTAAAGGATTAAAAAATGAAATTGCTATTAAATACGGCAATAAATCGTCATTATATACGTGATCTGGCTATGGAAATGATAGGTATTCCATTTTGCACAGAGAAAGACAGACGGAGAGAGGGATATGTGAATTATGCAACTCGAAACATATGCTTATATATCCAACGTCGTTCATTTTGTTTATCACAATTTTGATTATGTAAATGATATTTGTATGTCGATGTTGTATGTATGTGTGTGCAGTGTGCACTATTTCACTAACGATATTACCATATGAAAAGGTAAATGCGTTTGTACCGCTAATGAGAACGAACAACACGTATTTCGACAAATTGTGATTCACAGAATAATTCCAATAATTTGAATTTATATTGGTGGAGCAGTAACATTGAATAATCCGTGAGCATCAGACAAATAAAAGGAGAATTATTAAAACTTTATAAATATTCCATTACAGATAACTGATAAAATATATCTAAGATGTTCGTTGTACACCACTGATTTATTTCCCACATAAATTTGGTATTTAATCATAACATTTGAGTTGTGAAGCTGCTGAATACTATATAAAGTACAGACTAAAAACAATTTAACATCATCAAGGAAACATTAATTTAAAACTATTTTTAACCGACTTCCAAAAAGGAGGAGGTTATCAATTCGTCGTGTATTTTTTTTTTGTATGTATGTTACCTGATTTCTTCTCCTGTGGTAAACCGTTTTGGATGAATATGGTCTTGTTTAATAGAGTATGTATCCGGATTGGTGAAACTTCAAAACTTGGAAAAGAATTCTATTGGTAAAGCCATGAAATTTGTGAATGAACACATGCGTGCATGGAAATCGACCAATATCCCTAACATATTGGTCGATTTTTCGAAAATTCCTTATAGAGTGTATAGTTTTTTAACGTGTCATCTATTAAGGACGATCCCTAGGTGAGTTCATATACTTTTCTGTGACATACAACTTGCAGTTTTGCAGAAAATCGCCGAAAATTCCAAAATTCTTATCAACAATTTCATCAAAATAACATAAGGACATTTCCTCATAAATATTTTAATTCCAACGTAATAGTCGGGAATTTTAGGCACTGGAAGTTTTAATTGCGAATTTGAACATTTTCTTTGTACATCTCAAGCATATAGGTAGTAAAGCATAGTATTTTCGGTTCCTTAAATCAATGAGTACCAAGCTCTTTTAGTTTGTATACCAGGGAAATACCTATCTAAATGCAAATTTTTCCATTTTGTGAAGACGGTGCTTTTGGTTGTCACATTCTCCCGGCCTAATAGAAAATTCAATGACAACACATGTCAAACTCTAAAAACTGCTATTTGGTGCGTTTATACACAGGCTGTTTAGTTATAGCAACTAAAATCACAAAGTAAAGTGATAGAAGGAGTGGCATTTATATGTTGACTGAAATATAGGACGGAGAATGGTTGTAATATAGGGTGGAGTAGTCCTTTGGTGGTATAAATGTGGAATTAAAATTATATAGAGTAATTAAAAAACTGTTATATGATGTGGACGTAAACAAATCATATACAGGATGGTTGAAATATATGCTGGAGTTAAATTATATTTATACAGTGTGATTAAAAATATATTTATTTTATAGCCCATAAGAAGTTGCATAAAGTGTGGAGAGAAATTAATGTTACACCGGGCGATAATATAAAATGTTAAAAATGAAATAATTTATGGTTGAAATACAGGACGAATTTGGCACCGTAAATATGGGATGGATTCTACTTCGTACTATAGTTTGCAGAAGGGAGCTAACAAATGTATGCTTGTCCTTGGGCAGTTGTATGTACAGGATGGTACATAGGGCGGAGTGGAATTATCTATAGTTATACAGAGTTGTCAAAAAAAGTTGAAAAAAGATTACATGGCGTGGTCCATAAGGCATCAATATATTTTGGGCTAATTAAGTCAATGCGTACGAGTATATTTTGTTGGTAAACATTTACCTGTTAATTTAAATGAAAATGTATCAATGTGTAATGTTGAGGCTTTCAATATCACCTGGTTCTATCTATTATACATACAAAATAAAAAATAAATAATGAAAACTACCAAACTAACTGAGTTCAGAAAAACTAAAAAGTTGAAAATAAAACATTTTTAAAAAACCGACTTCCACCTATTCCTAAAAAGCTAAAAATAATTATAACAAAATACAACTCTAGCAAATAAATAACACATTCAATGTTGTTAGGTACCTACCCAGGAAGTAAAAAATGTAAACATTAAAAGGTGCTCATTCTGTACAAATTAATTACCTACCAATATAATATATATTTGAAGTCAGTGTGAAGCAACAATCAAGTTAGATGAAGTGGTAGATAAGTACGCAATGAAGAATTTTAGATTTTACCCTAAGAACACTGTTGTATATTATATACCAGATACAATTTACACAAAGCCATTAGGAAGATTTAAAAAAGAAGAAGAATTAATGTTTGTAAGTATATAGTTAAATTATATTGAAACTAACTAGAATATTAATGGTTTAAATATTTAGGTCGAATTTTCGTTGTGCAGTGTTTTATCGGTGAGTTAATTAAAGTTATAATAAATAAATTTGTTTTTGATTGGTTATCAAAACTCCGAAAACTCAAAACTAAATTTAGATATCTTATACACATCAGTCAACAGAACAAAATTTTAGCAAACCTTAGTGGTAGTTCATAGGCGATATCTTTCATGATTTTGACAAAAAAATCCCAGAGGTATTTTATTTAAACAAAAAAAACTAGCACAAATATGTTTTTTTTTTGGTTTTTGTTTATATAGGGAAAATTTATTAAGGAACCATGATATTGTCAATAAGAAAGCTGTAGAAAATTGCAACATCTTCAAAATGAGCTTTATAAGTCCTAATGGAAGAATTTTTCTCTCAGAAAAGCCGAAGAAACTCATAAAAATTCCTCATTTTCAAAAATTCATAACTTTATTTAATTTGAAAGAAGAGGGGCAACTGTTTTACTACTTCGGTTCCAAACTTGTTCCACTTGGAAATAATTCCAATGATATGAAAAAATGATATGCGAATCAAAGATCTAGACAGTCAGATCTGCTATCCACGAATAATTTTTCAAACCGTTGAAATTATTGACAACGAGACTCCAGGTACAAATCTAGTTCCTAGCCCTAAATTGCAACCTAACTTATTAAACGGTTGCCCCCCTCTGCCCTCGATGCAACTATACTGAAGATGAATGTTGTGAGAAAAAAAGGAATTGCACTATAAATAATTTAGTGAGATATTTTGCAAAATGCACATATCAAGCATGCTATTTCTTTTAGGATGTTCTTTGGATCTTCTGAATGTTCGTATAATGCATTTCAATTTTCCAATCTTACATTAAAAATCGCTATTGACTGGTGTAATATGACAATTCCATTAGGTTTCTGATTTATTGAATACTATCGAAACTCATAGATTACCCCACTGAAATAAACGTAAATTCGACTGTGTACTTACCGAAAAAAAAGAGATATCATACGTAAATATATTTACCTCCATCCCTATACTTTCTTTCTTTACATAAACAATCTTATTTGCGTTTCCATCCACCGTAAAGCCTCTCATATTTTCACAATTTACATAGAACGTATCCAAAGAAAATATCGACAACACATCTAGCCCGGAAGAGGTAATGAGGGGTCGCTGTTTCAACAAAAATCATCTTTCTTTAGCTCAATCTGAAAGCTCGAAGCACCTAACTCAAAACAGCTGACTTGTATATGATTTATTCGTTACTCGGGCGTTATTTTAAGTCGACTTAAGTGCTTCTTTATGGACAACAGTCGCATTTTGTTACTTTCGGCGGTCACGATTAGACGTTTTATTACTTTTTGCCTCTCCATACGTAATGGCGAAAAGACAGGGCTGTAAATCAAGGGTGCTGGTTCATGTTACGAAATATGTTCATTCATTAGTGAGGGTACTCGGAGATTTAATACCACCTGTCATGTACGGTTTTAATTCCAAGGTTTGTTCCTAAGACAAATTTAAAATATTACTAGAAATCTCTGTAGTGAATTAAAATTATATACTTTTAATGCATCAAGTCTGTTTTATCTTTGGAGAAATAAGTTTACGTATAGAACATACAGAAAATATTAATCAATTTCATATTTTGAAGTGAATTATTAAATGCTGTTTATTTATCTGCACAATTCTTTCTATAATCGAACAAAAAAAATTTCTTTCATTGACATACGCCAGAGTACTTTGATATCAGCATTAAGCCTTTTTTAATATCCGACTTTGCCTTTAAATTATTTTCAATAAATTAATACTCATGCTAAAATATTAAATAGGGAACAGCAAGGAAAATATAGAAAAACTGTACTCACGAAGAATTTGGCATTAAGGGTGTTCAGCTGAGAAAAGATTTTTGAAAATTTACATTTTATGGAGATGTGAGGACCCTGAGCTGAACATTGAACGCAACATTTTATGGCAACGTCAGATTTAAGGAGAATTTCCCGGTTAAAGTAGTAAATAAAATTGTCGTAATAAATGTACTATCACAAAGTGAAATCACAGAAAAATATTTTATTATTTACTTTCAGTAGAAACTACAACAATTCGATAGTAGAAGGGGCTGTGCAACCCTTACAACCCGGGATGGTTTTTTTGTCCGACTAACACATATGTACTAGAATGTTTTTGATCAACATTAAAGTAATATTGTATGTATTATCTAAGATATTGAACAAGAAAAAAGCGAAGTGAAAATTACTAACAAATTGCTTAGATGATTTTGAAATTGAAGTAAGTTAATAAATTATTTAACCATTTCCATAGTGTGTATTATTGAATCAAATACAACTACAAGTCAAGCTCATTGCTGCTCAAAACATAAGTAGGCAATTATGATCAGATTGCCACAGATCTTGCAGATTTTGTTACTTAGATACTGGCTGACTCCGATGAAGGACACCAACGTTTAATGGATAATATCAGTACTGTTGTGATAGTTATACTCTCTTCGAGGTGTCATTCCTTTGTACGCAAGACAATATACATTATATATCATATATAATATATATAATTGTGGGAAGCGCAACTGATGAAGGTTCTCTGGCCAGAAACAATGTATTTTATATATGATATATAATGTATATTGTCTTGCGTACGAAGGAATGAAACCTCGAAGAGAGTATTCAAAATGACAGGTGAAGTAACCTGAAAAATTTTCTGTCCTAGGAGTTAAGGGAGAACAGCAATATCACGGAACGGCTCCAGATTCGGAACCTCTTTGTGCTGAGTCTCTCGAAAATCCCAGATGTCTGTCTTACATCTCGCGTCTCCAGAAATACAGTATGTCTATAAATAACAGGAAAATAAAATTAATGCCAACATCTCGAAACCGAAAATATCCCTTTACCTATTCTTGTAGGCAAATTTTGCTATTCTTATAAATAATAAGATGTTGGACAGGGTATACCAATTAAAATATCTGGGATTTCTAATTAATGCCAAACTTAACTCCGACATGAGAAATGAGAAACATTCTCTGACCAACATCTAGACCCCGAACTCTACTGTAGGCTCTTAACATACTAGTATGTATGTAATGTAGCACGGTGGAACCTTGTTGTATGGAGTGGAAACCTGAACGATGAAATCCAACTCAACTGATCGGAGCTTTTGAAATGTGGACATTACAAAAAATAGTGAGGATCCCAGATTCTGCTCACATGAAAAACGAAGAAGTTTTAAGATGAGTAACCAGAGACTGAGAACTTCCCACCGTAAAACTATATCTTGGAAATATCCTGCGAAACGATAAATACTTTATCTCAACTAACAATAAAAAGAAAGATTGAATGCAGATGATCCATCGGTTATCTTAGGCTGGGGCACCTAACGCACTATCTGGAGCATATATTTTTACGCGAAATCAATATCGATATGTAGGAGTTTCAGAAGAAACCTAGCTCACAAAACCCCAAATCGACAACAGACCTGCATGTAAAGCAATATGCTTGTCTTTCCTAGGACAGGAATCACACAATAGAATCCGTAGGTTAACCACCTCTCAAAGCAAAATGATATTACCTTTTCGAGATTTTACAATGCGCTTAACATATGTTGTTGCTAGTCGAGAACCATTCTCAGTTGCAGTTTCCTCAAATGATTGACATTTTAAATAATTATGGCTGTATTCAACTGAATTTAATGTTTTAGCGCGAAGTGAATATCAACGTATTCGACCTAGTATTTCCGTGAATGCCCTAGATGTCCTTATTCATTTCGTGATAAAATATACAATATAGTTGAAACCACGATATATATAAATAATTACTAGAAACATTATGTATATTGTCTTAGGTTCAAGGGATTGCAAAATTTCGAATAAATAGTATCTGTAGCATGTTGGTGAGTATCTAATGCACAAAATTTTCACACTTTATCGACATGAGGAAAGACATACACATTGTACATAGGGTATGAGTATATTCGAGTGGCATACTATGCCCTAGAGAGCTGTCGTCGATTGATGAATTATAATATATGGACATGCTTAGTTGTTAAGATACAGAGTGTAAAAACTTTAAAATTAAAATTGTAAATTTGCATCATGATGAAATGAAACTAATTACTTTGTTTTCTATCACTAAGACATTTATTCACTAAAACATGTGACTAGTTTGGATGCCTAGCGCATCATTTTCAAACATATATAAACAATGAAAAAACCCATCTAACAAACCTTAAATACAAAACTAATGACCAAATACACCGACATGATGGTTAGCTGGTCGTGGTCAAGAACATAATGAATATAAAACTAAACGGATATAAAGGTATTAACAACTACCTGATATTCTAAGATTATCACCGGGAATACCCTTCCTAACGTAGTAATTCGAACAGGGCTGTTTTTATAAAGTTAAGCTGATCATTAAGTAGCAAATCTGGGAATTTATTGTGAGAGAGGTAAATTTGAATTTGTTTTATGTAGTCTAAAAGATCTATAGTCTTCTAGGTACCTGTTAGCAAAATTTCTGGTTGTCATTCACATAGAAGCTATTACAGTCCGAACATATCAGCTTATAAACTCCTGACCTGTTGTAAATACTAACTTGGTCCAAGGCCAAGGCGTTAAATAATAAATTTGATAACTTGAATTGTGATTTGAAGCTAACTATGATATCCTGGGATGATAGAATTCTAGCGATTTTGTTACTCACGTTTCCAAAATAAGTTAATGAAATGTATATACTTTGTAGAATCTGTATTTTTGACAAAGAGATAGATGCTTCGATATGCTAGTTGAGGTTCTTTTCGGGGGATTAGTTTCATAATTAAATTAGGATTGATGTCGTTATTTTTGTCTATTATAATAATAGGATCTACTTCTTGTTTTAAATCACTTTTTGATAATAAATAATTTATGGTTATGGACTAAATGAAGACCCGTGAATTGTGGTGTCAGTAAATGTTTGTTTTCTATATATGTTAAAACTTATTGATGAATTATTCCGAGTAAGAGTAACATCTGAAAAGTTAATTTTGCAATCCTGTTCTATTTCTATTGTCAATGATATGTTGGGTTAGGTATGCTTTTTCCCTAAAAAGGAACTCATTATTATTTAGGGAAAAAGCATATATTTTTCTGGTACAGATACGTAGACGTCATCCTAGCTTATTTTACAGGAACAATTAGGCAGTTAGATACTTTTCTCAGTTTTATTAATAAGTTACATCCCAACATATCATTTACAATAGAAATAGATCAGGATTGCAAAATTAACTTTTTAGATCTTACTCTTACTCGGAATAATTCATCAATAAGTTTTAACGAATATAGAAAACAAACATTTACTGACACCACAATTCACGGGTCTTCATTTAGTCCGCTAAACCATAAATTATCCGCATACAAAAATATGATTCATAGAGCCTTTTCTATCTCATTATCAAAAAAGTGATTTAAAGCAAGAATTAGATACTATTATTATAATAGCCAAAAATAACGACAACAATCCTAATTGAATTATGAAACTAATCTCCCGAAAAGAGCTTCAACTAGCATATCGAGACATCTATCCCTTTGTCAAAAATACTGCAATATACTTCGTGGATTCAATTTAAAAATTATAACAACTAATATTTACTTTCACTTTTCTAGAACTTTATTTACATTTAAAACAGCTGATTCACAATACATTTTCATATAAGCTAGTCGTCGCGGTATATCTGCCTGGCGATCGTGGTGTGCTTCTTTTATATCACCAGCGTAGAATTCTCCAGTAGAAATCAACATCGTTTCTTCCGCTGCCGAGCCTTTTCGAGAATCGTATTTTTTTGTCGTAAAGCGTTTGTTGTCGTGCTGAAATGACACAGGGTCGGCTTTGGGTAAATTTCGTAACACTGCCCCCCCTTTAATTCTGATCGTCCCGATCAGAAACATCCTCTCCATGGTAGGGAGCTAGTCGATCTAAATGAACCACCTTCAATTTAGCCTTGGGGTTTCGACGGATCCGGTAGACGACGTCATTAAGCCTCTTGACCACCTCGTATGGACCATCCCAGGCGGGTGTAAGCTTTGGGGATTTACCCTTGCTCCGTTGCGGGTTGTACAACCAGACTTTGTCCCTCTCCTGGAACCCGACTGAATTGGCCTTGAGGTCGTATCGCGTCTTCATCCGGTCACTGGTGGCCAACATCTGCGTTCGGGCTAATTCGTGTATTGCCAGCATGTTATGTCGGAGTTGGTCGGCATAATCGTCGATGTCTTGGGGAGGTTCTTCGGGGGAGCCAAATGCCAAGTCGCATGGTAATCGCAGCTCCTTTCCGAATAGGACCCTGGCTGGGGTCAGGCCTGTACTATTATGTAAAGCAGAGCGATATGACAACAGGAATAGGGGGATATGCTCATCCCAATCACGCTGGTTATTGCTGACGACCTTGGATAGGTGTTGTTCCAAGGTCCTGTTGAATCTTTCCACCATTCCGTCTGACTGTGGGTGTAATGGTGTTGTTCGCGTTTTCCTGATCCCCAACATCGTGCAGACCTTCTGGAATACATTCGATTCGAAGTTACGCCCCTGGTCTGAATGTAATTCCATGGGGACGCCAAACCGGCTGAATAGTTGTTCTACTAGCACCGTCGCTACCGTGGTTGCCTCTTGGTTGGGTATCGCATATGCCTCAGGCCATTTGCTGAAGTAATCCATTGCGACCAGAATGTATTTGTTCCCCCTCTCAGACTCGGGAAACGGACCGGCGACATCGATGGCGATTCTCTCAAATGGGACGCCCACATTGTACTGCTGCATTCTGCCCTTGGTCCGGGTCTTCGGGCCCTTACTGGCGGCACATGTGGCACATTTGCGGCACCAAGCTCTGACGTCTTCGAAGTAATTCACCCAATAGTACCGCTGGCGAACTTTGTCTAGGGTTTTATTCATGGCCAGGTGGCCTCCGGTAATTCCATCATGTACTTCGGTCAGGATGGCTGGTACCTTTTTCTTCGGAACTACCAGTTGGGACTTGGTTTCTCGTCCATCAGCGCTTTCCTAAACACGCTTGAGCATTCCATTGTCTACTCGTAGAGAGTCCCACTGAGCCCATAACGATTTCAGCACGCCGGAGTATCTAGCTACCTCGTCCCATCGTGGCCTGGGTGCCCCTCTCATTTTGAGTGACAAGATTGGTTCGATGTCTGGATCAGCCATTTGGTCCTGAATGCACTGTTCCGTTGTCCAGTCTTCATTGGCCTGCACTCGAATCTGCCTGATAGAGATACCCTCTCGCTGTTCCGTCTTCAGACAATGCTTGCATTCCGCTCTACAGGGTCTTCTGGATAGGGCATCGGCATTATTGTGCAACCGGCCGGCACGGTGTTCCACCTTGAAGTCGTATTGCTGTAATTTCTCCATCCATCTGGCCAGTTGTCCTTCCGGTGTCTTCATGTCCAGCAGCCATTTGAGTGCGGCATGATCTGTTCGGATTAAGAAATGGCGACCATACAGGTATTTATGGAAATGGTCCACAGCCCTTATTATTGCAAGAAGTTCTTTTCTGGTGACGCAATAATTTCTTTCTGGCTTCGAGAATCCACGGCTGTAGTACTCGATCACCCTCTCTTCACCATCTTGCACCTGGGATAGGACGGCCCCCAAACCTGTATTGCTGGCGTCGGTGTCTAAGATGAACTTGCCGGACTGTGTAGGAAAGGCTAGGATTGGGCTGGAACATAGTGCTGCCTTCAGTCGCCTGAATGATGTTTCGCAATCCTGATTCCAATGGAAGGTCTCTTTATCAGTGGTCTGGCGATGTAGAGGGGCGGCGATGGTGGCAAATCCCTCAACAAAATGCCGGTAGTATGAACATAGGCCCAAGAAGCTTCAGAGTTCATGTTTATCTCTTGGAACTGGCCAATCGCGGATGGCTTCTATCTTGTCTTCGTTGGTGCGGATTCCTGACTCGGACACTACGTGGCCCAAAAACTCTACTTCTTTTTGAAACAAGGAACACTTCTTCGGATTGAGTCTCAGGTTGGCATTATTAATTCTGGAGAATACTTCGCCCAGGTTCTTCAGATGGTCGTCGAATGTCTGGCCCATGACTAGAATGTCGTCGAGGTATACTAAGCACGTCCTCCATGTTAACCCGCTCAGTACATACTCCATTAGCCTCTCAAATGTAGCGGGTGCATTACATAACCCAAAGGGCATGACCGTGAACTGAAACAGCCCTTTACTGGTGGAGAACGCTGTCTTCTCTCTGTCGTTTGCGTGCAGACCAACCTGCCAATATCCACTTTTTAGGTCTAGTGTGGATGACCAACGGGAGCCTGCTAGTGTGGTCAAAGTGTCATCGATTCGGGGTAGTGGATAGCTGTCTTTCTTCGTGACGTCATTGAGCTTTCTGTAATCCACGCAAAATCGGGTGGTTCCATCCTTCTTTTTAACTAGCACGACGGGAGCAGACCATGGACTGATGGATGGCTCAATAACTCCATTTTGTAACATGGACTCGATGTTTTCCTCGACTGCCTGTTGTTGCCCCAATGGTAGTCGTCTAGGTGGTATTCTGATGGGCTGAGCCTTTCCGGTATCTATTCGATGCTGGATGATGTAGGTGCGACCGGTGGTTCCATTTTTACTGTTAAAAATTTGCCAGTGTTTTGTGATAAATTGCTTGGCTTTTTTCTGGTTCTCTGTTGTCAAGTGTGTTAAGTGGTCAGCAAACTGTTGTAGGAACTCTCTATCGGGCCCTGTCTCCTTCACCGACGTCTGGTACTCTTCTTCGCAATTGATGATGGTCTCTACTGGCTCGAAACAAGCTATCTCTTGACCATTGGTAATTCTGATGTCGTTGTTGGACAAATTCAGGACTCTGATTGGTATATCTCGTCCGGTTTTAACTATAGCCCGTCCAACCAAGTAGTCATGAGCTGAGTGTACGGGCTCCACCATTCCAACGCAGCTCCCAGGATTGCTGTCTAGCTGCCCATGAATAATCTGTTCCGTTCGACCGGGAATTCTAGCTGAAGACTTTGCCACAATTTTTATGGGCGTGAATGATGTGTTGACGGGCCGTGTCAATACAAATTCCTCATTCAGGAACCGAAGAACATCATATCTCGGGTCGAACATAAATCCATGCTGGCTAATTAGGTCCATTCCCAGTATAAAATCGTCCTCAATATTCGCTACCAGGACCCTATGCCGGATCATGTTGTCCCCTATCTGTAGCACGACATCTGCCTCACCCTGTATTGACATAGACTCGCCTGTGACTGTTCTGAGCTGGATGTTATTGGTAACTGGCCGAATTTCTGATGCTCTTAAAACCCTGGACTTGGCAATGGACACAGCGGCGCAGGTATCGATGGTGATGGTAACTGCTCGCCCGTTGATGGTGCCTCTGATGACTAGGCTGCCGCTATCTCGGCAAAATCCCCGGATGGATAACGTTTTGGGGGCTGGTGGACGGACAGTCAGCATTCGCCCCTCTATGCTGACTGACTGACGGTCCCTGGACATGTGGCTGTTCTGTTGGTTACCCCTGGTCGGTGATCGTTCAGGTGGCCTCACTCGACAATTACGTTGGAAGTGCCCTGTCCGTCCGCAGCCATAACATGCCCCTCTGGTGCCAGTTCTTTGTGACCGGTCTAATATTTTGTTCAGACCAGCCAGCAGCGCTTGAAGTGGTGATTCTGACTCTTCCTGGTTGAAGGAAACTGTTCGGACATGTTCATGACGGCCTCTACTTCCAAAGCCCGAAGTAGAGCTTCATTACTCTTCTTGACGCCACTCAGTCTTAAATTTCTTTGAACTTCCACATCTCTGATGCCGTTTATGAAACTCTGTGTGGCCAACTGGTCTTTCGTTTCCTCTGGCAGGTCTGGGTAGGACAAGTGAACTAACCGTCTAATATCTGCTTCGAATTCTTGAAGACTTTCACCGGATTTTTGCGTTTTTCCACTCAGTTGGACTTGGTATACCTGGCTCAAGGATTGATTGTCGTAACGTTTGTCCAGGATGGCGATGATCTTGTCGAAATTGCCTTGTTCCTCGACTGGAATGCTTTGGAGGAGTTCTAGGGCCGGACCTCTTAACGAAATTACCAGAGAAGTAGATTTTTCTTGATTATCCCATCCGTTAGCTGTAGCCACGGCCTCAAATTACCGTTTATACATGGGCCAAGATGAACTGCCGTCGAATGTGGGTGGTTTACTAAAGGAACCTTTGGTACTCACGGTGTTCTGGTATTTTCCTCGCTGTAAGTCCTGTTGCATTTTTTTGATTTCTGTTTCCACCTTGTTTTGAATAGCACTGATTTCAAATTTCACCTGGCTCTGTATGGAATCGATGTCATCTACTTTGGTTTCAAGGGCCTCCACATTATTTTTTAGGATCTTTATGTCGTCGTTTATCTCTTTTATATCTGATTCTACTATTTGCATTCTATCATTAACTGTTTCGTTAACTTGTGATACTATTTGCATTAGTTGTTCAAATTGCATTTGTCTTTTTTCTTCAGTTTGATCTTGTTTTTGTTCAAATATTTTAAAAACATTTTCTCGTTTTTCTTCAAATTTCGAGAACAATCCTTCCAATAAATTTTGTTGTTTTTCTTCCATCGTGGAAACAAGATTTGTTGTTTTTTCATCAAAAGATTTTACAAACATTTGTTGAATTTCGTCTTGATGTTGTTTCTCCTTCTTGTCACGTTTTTCTAGAATCTGTGCTATTTTTTCGTCTAGTCCCTCCGTAACCTGTTTGATAATTTTTCTGGTAGTTTCGTCGGTTTTTTCCATACTTCGAGTTTCCATAAATCAAATTACTGCACTTAATCCTTCACTTCTGACACCAAATTGCAATATACTTCGTGGGTTCAATTTAAAAATTATAACAACTAATATTTACTTTCACTTTTCTAGAACTTTATTTACATTTAAAACAGCTGATCACAATACATTTTCATATAAGCTAGTCGTCGCGGTATATCTGCCTGGCGATCGTGGTGTGCTTCTTTTATATCACCAGCGTAGAATTCTCCAGTAGAAATCAACATCGTTCCTTCCGCTGCCGAGCCTTTTCGAGAATCGTATTTTTTTGTCGTAAAGCGTTTGTTGTCGTGCTGAAATGACACAGGGTCGGCTTTGGGTAAATTTCGTAACAATACAGATCCTACAAAGTACATTTCATTAACTTATTTTGGAAACGTGAGTAACAAATTCGATAGAATTCTATCATCCGAGGATATCATAGTTAGCTTCAAATCACAATTCAAGTTATCAAATTTATTATTTAACGCCAAGGACAAAGTTAGTATTTACAACAGATCAGGAGTTTATAAACTGATATGTTCGGACTGTAATAGCTTCTATGTGGGAATGACAACCAGAAATTTTGCTAACAGGTACCTAGAACACTATAGATCTTTTAGACTACGTAAATCTGATTCAACCTTTTTTAACCATGTAATTCAAACAGGGCAAACTTTTCCCACAAAAGAAAACACAAAAATTTTGCATCTCAGTAATAATTATTTTAAAACATCTTTCTTATAACAAATTTAAATTTACCTCTCTCACAATAAACTCCCAGATTTGCTACTAAATGATCAGCTTAACTTTATCAAAACACCCATGTTCGAACTACTACGTTAGGACCGGTATTCCCGGTTACAATCTTAGCATATCAGGTAGTTGTATAATACCTTTATATCCGTTTAGTTTTATATTCATTATGTTCTTGACCACGACCGGCTAACCATCATGTCGGTGTATTTGGTCATTAGTTTTGTATTTAAGGTTTGTTAGATGGGTTTTTTCATTGTTTATATATGTTTGAAACTAGTCACATGTTTCAGTGAATAAATGTGTTGGTGATAGAAAACAAAGTAATTAGTTTCATTTCATCATCAAGATTGACTATCACAAAGTAACGGCTTCCACAATCGATTTTTTTAAAATTTGCATCAGTTTAAAAAGTTCATTATCTTTTATATTTTCAAAGTTGGTGGCTGATATGCGATTTGAAAATGTAATATTTGACATAAACTTTAAAAATGTTAACCATTGTCGAGCTCCAGGTGGTTATCAAAACGCATCATGGGGTAAATAACAAAATTTTGTCCGGCGTCCTGCGGTGTCCACCTCATTGAATCGCCATCTTTGAGAGTTCGTCATATTCGACTTAGAATGATGCCATTTAGCCAATCGTGCATTGTTGTCATCCAGTAGAGGATATAGGATTAGCTTGAGGTGGGGAGACGCAACGTTTATTACTTAGAAATAAACTGATTTGCTTAATTGAATTCCTACTTTTCAAAATACTGTTTAAAACCACAGAACTTGACACTCTGGGTTTATTAGTCAACTGTCTAGTGTTTGTCGTTATTATCAAATTTTTCCAGTTGAACTACGCTTCGGGGCGGGAGGGGAGTCGCTCTGCTCTCTCCTGACTGGATCCGCCACTGTGGTCATCTAAACGAACAGTGTGTGGAAAATTTCTAATTAATCCGAGGTCATAAATTTCTATAATAAGAATTGATTACAGACAAACAGATAGGTGAAACTAAAGAAGTTCTTGTAAAATTGACCAGGCAAATAAAAATTCAATGTCCAACTTCGTAAATATTTTAAATTATTTACTAGACCTCAGAACCTCTCGAACTTTTGTTATTCCATAAACACCTTTTGACAGTATACTGACGAATTGATAAATACAATCATTTAAAAGCCTCGTCCCGTATTCTTGCATACAGTAATTTCCTTAACCGCCAATCAACACCGAAGCACATTGCATTTATTATAAATGCTCAGATATTAAAATCACCTCCACTTGTATGATGAATGAAAACGGAATTACAAAATGACAACACCAACTTGCCGCCAGAGTCAGTCCGAGCAGATAAATTGGTGTTTATACAATTAAGTCGTTCTTTCATGCTCAGATAGACGCTTTAGATATATTTATATACCGCCTTTGTTGTTTGTGGTTAGATAAACGTCCCTAACGAGTGTTGAAAGTTGACTCGGCTTAATCATTTCAGCTTTTTTACTTTAATGTGTTTTAGATTATGTAAATATAATTTATGCGCGTAATGTAAATGTAACTGAAGCTGTTTATTATGAGAGCAACATTTGAATAATCGATACTTTGAGACTGGTAACTAGTTTTTAAAATGTCCGATGAAATTTATGGCAGGTGCCTTTATGAACTTACAACTATTTTATGATGGCAATATATATATATATATATATATATATATATATATATATATATATACATTTATATTGGGTTATTTTTATTGAAAAAATGGGTTACGTCCCACTTGACGTATTGGACATTCATATTCAGGGTTCCGTACCACCTCTGTTTGTTTATCCACAAAAATTTGCTGAGGTTTCCTTGCATTTTATTTCTAAATTTTCTATTAAGTCATTTCGAAAATAAGTGGGGAATTAGTTGATTTTCTTATATTTTCGTTAAAATCTTTAAAATAATGGCTTTTAAGATTATTAATATCAATATTTCATTTCTCATAACTTGTTCATTTTATCTGCTTGAGTTTTTTTAAAATATTTATTTTAATTTTCTAATTTTCCTCTTGCTTTATTTTGATAATAAAATTTGCCTGAGGGCCTATATTATTATTTATTCTACATTTTGGGCTCAGTAATTACGGGGTTAAGAAGTGGGGAATGGATTAATTAATGTATTAAATATTTTCCCTGACATTTTTTAAATAAATTTTTTCAATAATTTAAATAAATTATATTTGTATTTGTCGTGATGAGCCGTTTTATTTGATATATTATGTGATGTGCTTGCAAATATCTGATGTTTTATTTTTAAAAATGCATCCTAAAGCAATTATTAGGATTTTCGGATTACTTTTCCTGCAAACCTTAAGTGGGGCTGTATATTCCCTTTGTATAAATTCGGACTCAGTAGTTAGGGAGATAAAGGAGAGAATGGATGACTTTGGTAAATTTTACTTATTATATATTTTCTAAAAATATAGCTGTATTGTTCATACCGAGACCATATTTATAACATGATCCGCTCGAAAAAAAAATTATTTCTCCGTAAAGTTGTCTTTCTATATATTATGTGATCTTCAAAACTACAGAGTCAAAGAGTAGTGGTCTCTATACCGGTATCGCCACGAATATCGTAACAAAGGTATGGATACCGATCTCGATAGTATTATCGAAATAAAGGTATCAATACTGAAATCAAAAGAAGGTATTAATACCAATTTAGTGCGAACATAACCAAAATACTAATTTAGCGAGGGATTAATGCCATAAGTATCGAAATCACAAATAAGTATGGATAATGGTATCGAATCTAAAATACCCAGATAGTTATGCAAGTAGGTATCGCAAAAAAGTATGGATACCAAAATTATACAGTATCGAAACAAAAGTATTGATACTGGTATCATATCACTAGTTTCGCAACATCACTAGGGCGGAATTTTTGAAAAATATGTAAAAAATATATTTTCATTCTTTTTAACGAATACTTTCAGCGGAAATTTTGCATGATGGGCTTGAAAAATTAATATATTTTTAATTGTTCATTTAATTCTATAATTTGACCTCGGATATTAATATCACAAAATGTCAAACTTAAAAACAGTTATAATTATAGAGAATTTCAATCGTAGAAATCTCAAAAACAGCAATAAGTCAATGCATTACTCTACAAATTAAAAAATAAAATGCACAATGTATTGGTTGATATCTGATTTACAAGATTTTGGGAACTATTTCAGGCAAAATATTAATCACAATTCCAAAAAAACTACGACTTTAATATTAGCGCAGATAAAAAGAGTAATTAGTCGACTTTTGTATCTTCTGCTTAATATCTTTTAAATAAATTATAATATTCGTATTCCCCCTAATGAGACCTTACATTTGATGTAGATATTACGTGATGCGTTCCAAATATTTTATTTTTGCGTCCCAGAATTAATATTTTAGGTCTTATAGTCTCGGTGATAAATGGTGTAAGTAATGTGTCGAATTTTGTATAATTGTGTTAACATTGATTAAACAAATTATTATAAAAATATAGAAAAATGAATAGTATTCCTGACAACTAGCCTGTTAACTTGATATATTCCGAGATAAATTTGGATAAATTTATAATTTTGTTTTTTATTTTTCATTTAATCGACTTTTCGTTTTATTATTTCTGTTTTAAAAATTTCAGACTCAAAACTTTCGGAAAAACCCCCAAAATTTGAATTTCTTCATTAACAATAGGTACTGCTGGTCGAGTCATTAAACTATGCACTGAAACCAAATTTCAACTTGTTCGGTCCAGTAATTTTGGATAAAATGACTGGGAAAGACGGATAATGAAGTGATTTTATAAAGGTTTCCGTATGTTCTACATACGGAACCTTAAAAATATAAAAATGCCTAAAATAACTAACAGGTCATAAGTGTACAATTATCCGTAATATGATAAATCTGAAAAAGTTACAGTAAGAATGTTTAAAAGATATAAATATGTCAAAAATATCTACAAATCCAAATGAAATTACAAATATTGTATTATGGTGGTATTACTAATTCGTCAGACAAATAGTTTACCTTTTGCCATGTTTGACACAACCTGTCATTAAATTATGTAACAATCCTCAGTAATATTAATGTGACCCTGACCACCCCACCGCCAGACCCCGAAAGTCCCAAAATCGTAAAATTGTTGAAAATCTATAGAACCGTTTTGGAGAAAACGATATATAAATCGTCTAGTTGACCGCAGACGTTGTTATGATATTGGTGACACAGCTGTGAATTCAGCAAGTCATTTGATTTCGTCCTGTGCCATGTGGCCAGAATTAGCCTCTATGGAAGCGTTACATGCTTAGTGTTCTCAATCGCTTCGCAATGTTTATTCTAGCAGTTCCAGGTACCTGTGCAATGTTTTTTAATCTAATGCCTGGGTTCATAACCTGGGTGTAATTACTTGTATTTAGCAGGGGTAACAATCAGCTGGTTGTTTTTATGTTTAATAAAGTGTATGTATTCGTATTAACAGGTATTGTTTGAGTTCATCCTTGGGAGGAGCGGTAAAGTCAGTGACCCTAGGACCCCAGTTACGTCATAAGGGTAACGGACCTAAAAATGTTATGAACCACGGATCTACGGAGTTTTCATATTCCAATTTGGTGAATGCGCCAGGTGAAAGAAGGTTTCAAATTACTTTGTGTTTGACTCCAATTTTCCAAATTTTCAGGCAACTTTTACATTTAATTTTTTGTCAAATTATTATGAACAAACAAACAAACTGCTTAAGTCGATCTCGAGTAATATGCTTAGCAAGTAAGACCATTTGACTTTTAATTTTATATATTTAACAAATGTGAAATACCTCTGCTTCTTAGTTTACGATTCAACTGTCACACTTGCTCAGAGATGACAATTTCCTGAGTTTTGCTCTAATAAAAAGTCGAATTCGATTTTTACAAAAATATTTTGACGTTGTCTTTATATATATATATATATATATATATATATATATATATATATATATATATATATATATATATATATATATATATATATATATATATATATATAACTAAAGGTATCAAACTAATATCGATAATTTTTGTTTACTTTAACAATACGAAAAGATAAGTAAACGAAAAAAATGACATCAAAGAAGAGTCAAAAGTCTATGAAAATATCAGAGGAGTAAAAATATATGAAGTATTGAGGAATTAATCACCTTGCATGTATAGCCATCAATTTTTTATCCGTCAATAAAAATGGTTTAGAAGCAGAAACATCATAAAATTTTAGTATACATTAAAGGCCCGATTTATTTAAGCAACACATTTATCTCACTTTTTTAAGGCTAATGTTCAAAATAGTCTTGATTTATAAAGTTGTGTAATCTCAGTTTTATAGCTCATTATGATAAGACAAATGTTTAGTACGAAAAATACATTCTTCCTGAATATATATTATTTGATTTTTTAATTTTACGTTTTTATATATTTGTAACCACTCATAACAACAGTTGGTACGTGTCTGTCTAATTGAGTCATTAGTGTTGAATTATAAAAAAAGAAAACAATTGATCTCCTACTCACATGCTAGTCTGTCCAAAATAACATAGCAAACATTCAAACTAAATTGAAAATTTTGTTATAGTTTTTATAAAGCTTTTATTTATAGCTGCAAATGTAAGTCTGACATCTAACAACTAACAAAATGAAATGTTTCCAAATGCTGACGGTTAAGATATTCTCAAACGCTTATTTGTTTTATTAATAATTCCCCCCAGTTAATAGCATCTTTCAACCCATCTGACTTATATCACATTATTCATGTTCTAAAAAATAAGTTTAAACACTCTTTCGTCAACTCTACATTTCCGTCATGTGTTCAATTTTAATTGATTTTTTTTATTCATATGATTTTTATTGTGAACAAATATAATGGGTAGTGATGAAAAGACCTGCTAAAATTTGTAACTAATACATTATTACATTATTAACCAGCTTTCACCTAATGTAGCATAATCTGAAAATGTTTCTATCTGTCTGTCTGTTTGGCTATCACGTCTAAACTTCAAAACGGATTTTGATGAATTTTGGTATGGAGCTTAAAATTGGAGAACGTTGTTTTCCAAATTCTCTCTTTACTGGGGATGAAAAGGGATGTCAAAACAATTTCCATAAAATGGTTGGGTGTTTGCTGTTTGGTTTAGTATGCTTCCCTGAACGAGGCAGTTAAGTGAAGGTAGACAATACTGAGGGGTGTCTAAAAATACATATTTATTTAATATACATTTTTTGAGTAACATGGTGCACCGCCTCATTACAGAGTTATTGTTAGGAACTATTCTGTTGATACATTCTAAGCTCGGTGGAAAGACTGAAGAGGAATAGTGACCAGCAAGATCTCCTGATCTTACGCCACTCGAATTATTTTCTTTTGGGAATAAATGAAAAGTAAGGAGTATTTCAACAAACTTCGTGATTTTGCAGAATTAAGAGAACGAATTAAAAAGATTTGTTAA
Organism: Octodonta nipae; assembly: GCA_034190945.1. Lineage (NCBI taxonomy): Eukaryota > Metazoa > Arthropoda > Insecta > Coleoptera > Chrysomelidae > Octodonta > Octodonta nipae. The sequence goes on along the minus strand of CM067219.1, from coordinate 115,709,409 downwards.
TAAATAAAAAATGCTAATCAAACTTTTCATGTTCGTGATGCACAAAGTCAAGAAGTCAGTGGTGAACATTCTAAATACCTGGGGGTAAAATCAAGACAGTTAACCTTGCTTTCACTAGCTAGTTTAATCATCCTTTCATTCACTGACCGGTATCTTGATCTTGACCTTTGAGTTAAACCTGATTGCCTTCACTGGTCGAGATTCCTATCTTGCCTTCGCTCCATTTTATGTCTTTTAAATTCATTTCAATCGCGCATTTGCCACGCCGCTGAACTTATTGTCAATTATGGTCCCCACTTACAAAAACTAATTTGACATTGCTATTTCTCCCAAGGTCATGATCAAGTTCAAATCCAAGGGCACCATTGATTAGCCAGCAGGATCTTCGTACTTTTGAAGGTACATTCTAAAATGTATTCTTAGCGAATTATTATCGGGTTGCCAAACTTTTGGGACACACTGTATTTAAATTAAGTACGAATTAGTTTCACTTACCAATTCTGTCGGCAGGTTTACATTACAAATTTTTGCTTACCTGAAACAAAGTTTTTTTATTAGGAGTTTAAGTATACATAAGTTGTTCATTAAAATTACACAATGTACAAAGTACAATAGATTTGTAAAAAATTTTGCATATTTGAATTGAGTAATTTCATCAAATTAAACATATTTAATTGACAGTCATTTCTGTGATACCTACTTTTAATCTCAAAAGCTTTCCATCATCGGCAAAATCTATTAATGTATTCTGTTCTTTGTAAAACCCCAGAATTGCATTCTAGGTTTTTTGTAGGTCACGGGATCTTTTAGAGTAAGAACCCAGGGCCGCGTTACTAATTTTTTCAAAGATGAAATGTATTGGACAAAGTAATATTAGTATTGTTACGAGAATTCATCCGACAGCTGGTGCAATCGGTCATCATCCAATTCGTGGAAGTGACATTCTTCCGATACTTCTGGGAATCCGAAATGTTTTGTGTCTCAACAGGCCGACCGCTGCCGTTACTGGGAATTCCCTTGAAGTTTCCAGAATACATAAAAAAGTTTTCCGATGGTTCGTTGACTTACCAGACAATTCCGTGAGAAATATATAAATATGGACAGCTGGCGATAGCATTCATTTCTTTTCGACGGTCGTATTGTATAGTTAAGATAAATGTAAATAGTTCTGTGAATATAGATTGTGTTAAAGTAGTGGAAATAAATTAGAGTGAATTGGACTGTGTTTTTAAATAAATCCAAGAACTGAACAGAACCCGTGTGTGAAAATAAAAACATTACAGTATGTACACTTAGGATATGCATACTTGATAGCTTGACTTGTTGGTCCCTTTCGAGGTACCAGGTACTTAGGGTTGGTTAAAATTAATCCTACTTTTTTTCAATTCTCATGACTGATTTTTATGTATGTCTCAAAGAATATAAGAGAAATAAATAATCCAAATCGCCAGACACTTCCCGTACGCCATAACTTTTGCCGGAGCTTTATTCCCGATAATATAATGTAACGTTACTTATATTCTCAGTCCTGAATTTTATATGATACTCAGAGAACTATTTGAATGTTTTTTGTAACCAGCCAGACCAGTTTCATTGGTCAAACAGTCCACCAGACACACTTTTAGGGTCGCTACGACCATGAGTACCTGCATATGCATAACCTGTTTTTTGCAAAAGGTTACATGTCACATGCCCAAATTTGACAGCTTTTATTTAGGAGATTTACTGCGGATGTATTTTGTGTATTTATTTAATTGTAGAATGAGGTGAAGCCTAATTCATAGATGTAATAATTAAAATATATAATTAAGTTTGATAATAGAGAAGAAAGTAGCTTAAGGCATTATTTTGAATAATTAATTACGTGATGATTGAACTCTACAAACATAATTTTAAATGTTAATAATACATACTTATTCAGTCAGTTTCAAACAGCAAGTGAATTTAATAATGTTTTATAAATTAAGTTACAACATTAATGTGAGGATATTGATTGAATGCAGAAATTTAATTTAATGTGATAATACTAAATACAGTTTATATGGTATTCTGTAAGCAGTTATTTTATCGTATAGTTTAGAATGTCGTAACACAAGCAGGTTGTGTTCCAGTTTTCAATACAGAGTGTCTTATAATACATCCACCTCCTTCAAATAAATCCAAACCAACAAAAAAATGTCAATTCAGTACCCTTATTTAGATTTATCTGGATTATTTTTTTTTTGTTGGATATTACAATTTGAGATCGGACAGGGTCAAACCATTTTTTAAAAATGTGTTGCAGAATATCATATACTTAATAAGTATTAAGTGTATGCAGAATATATCATATTAAAGCAACTAAAAACAGACTGAAATATCCAATGGGAGGAGTGCAAGTGGAGCCATACATACAGAGTTCCCTGCAGTTTATTAGGAAAAGAACATCATTTTTGTCATAGCGGGATAGGCGTCGAGCCACTTTTTAACACACCGTTTAAAATATTATTTTTATTAAGTACACGTATGAACGCGCATATGCAGAATAAGTCAGATTTACGAGTGGGATAGAGAGACTAATGGAGACCCCTCGCACTCATGGTTGTAGTGACCCTAAAAATGTGTCTGGTGGGCTGTTTGACCAATGAAACTGGACTGGAGTTCCCTGAGTATCATAAATAAATTCAGGACTGAGAATATAAGTAAAGTTACATTATATTATAGGGAGTTTAAAGCGTCTTGAAACAGTTACGGCCTACGGTAAGTGTTTGGTCGTTTGGATTATTAATTCCTGTCATATCCTCTGAAACTTACATAAAAATCAGCGCTGAGAATTGACAACGTAAGATTAATTTTTACCGACCTTAAGTAGCTGGTACCTTGAAAGGGACCAACAAGTCAAGCCAGCAAGTATGCATACACTAAGAGTACCTTCTAACACTACTCTGTCCAATACATTTCATCTTTGAGAAAATTAGTAACGTCTGGCGGCCCTGGGATCTTTGACTATTTGGAGATGAGCATATTTCAGTTTTACTGGCATGTAAGCTGTTTGACCTGTAGCACCATTATGATTTCCGGAAACATAATGAACAAATTGTACCCATGTTTGTTTGCAATAATTTGATGTTGACAGAATAATCTCAAAATGTGTTACAAGATTATTATTTAACTGAATTTTTCTGTTTTTCTTTGTTCACTATTTAACTATACTGATAAATCTAAACAAACATTTTCTAGATTATATACAGTTTTCTCTGTTTCCAAATTTAATTACAATTAAAAAGAAAAATAAACATCTAGTTGTATATGACAGGACTAAAGAAGGAGAAATATTATTTCAAAAAGCATTATTATTTGAGTTTCATTTGTATGAAATTATTCTGGTATTATTTTGGTCTGGTTTTGTATTTAGTCAATAGAAATATAATCATAAAAGTAGAACTTCTAGAAAACTAAAGAATTATTAGAACAGTTTTGCGTAGGGTAACACCTGGAAAACCTTGTGGAAAAGTATTTATAGTATAATCCTAATAAATATTTTTTGTTGGAAAAAACTGGCAATTAAGAAGGAAAACTGTTGCTGTAAAAGATTAAGATTGACGTTTAGATATGTGATTATAATTTTGTTATTTTGTTTGGGTTTTTTATCCTCCTGGCTTTACCGTTTTTTGTTTCCAAATGACGCTACTTTCCATTCTCCCATTTCTGGCTTTTTTATATGTTTTTCCAAGTCCAAGTTGGTCGGACTCCTTACATCTCTTTTTCTGGCATTGATTTAACATATCCATGTAATTGAGGAGCTCGATCATCCAGTGCCTTTGTTATTTACTTCTATTTTCAGTTATATACCTTGAGTTCTTAATCTACCCTGCCCTGCAACGCTTAAAACTCTCTGCACATAGTCTAGGTCTACGAGTCGGAAACTATATTTTCCACCGTTCTATGGAACATACGTTTCTGTGTATCTGGCTTAGATTCTCATTCCATAGCAAATTTCCCCATATATACCATCCTTAAGATCTCTTTCTCCCAAGTGTCAATAGAATTTATTGTTTTTTCCAGGTATTTAAAAACGTTTGATGATTTTATCCCTTTGCTGTCTTATTCATTATCTTTCATATCTTGAGTAAATACCATTTTATCAACCTATAATGGGGAATGCAATATTCAATGTATATATTACGATGGGTTTTGCGAATGGAGGTTTTTCCAATTTGAGAATATTCAAAAAATTACAATAGCTGGCTACTATTTTCAGTTTTAAAACGAAATATTGTCTGCCTTACAATTCATCAACATTAGGCCTCATTCTATGGGAATGAAATTCCAAATTAACCCAAATATCGGTCTGAATAGTAAATTAACCGTAATGGATAACATATCATTAATCATTTTTATTACGTAATTTATTAGAAGGTATTTTAGAATTAAAAATGGAATCCTGATATGAATATTAGTCTTTAATGTAGCCATAAATCTTGAAAAATTACGTTTTGCACACACAGATCATCCAAGCGTTTGCCAAATATCATATTCAAAATAACCAACAAAAACACGATGCATTGATACGAAATGACTCACCAAATATTCTAACGCGGGTTAAAGGGTTCAAAAGCTGAACAACACATTGAAATGTTGCAACTCACTTCATATGAAAGGCTTTTAAATTTTCCCCAATGAGGGATTCATTTCAATATACATATGTGAACTGTAATTCATATCTATCAGATTGGATGCTATTAGAACGTTCGAATACGTATATTGTCTTGAAATCTATGCGGAATTTTCAAGAGCGTAGGGGGAAAATGCATACAAAAAAACATCAAAGATCTAAATGAATCCTACACGCTATCTTGTGCTTTTTAATATTGCTTCTTCATATGAGATAAATTCGACGCTTGAAAAACTGCGTTTAATTTACATCAAGTGCAGTGTTTGCAATCAGTTCAGTTTTGAAGCTAGAAGTTTCGGTGTTTTCTTGAAATATATATATATATATATGTTTTAGGCAGTTGATAACTGATCCCTGCCGGGATCGATGGTAAAATGACGACGTTTCGGCAGAGTCACATCTGCCCTCTTCAGGTCGGTTCGCATAATTCTCGTAGCCTTCTGCTTTCGCTTCTAGTTACTCGAGTTTCTATGGCTTATAAACAATTATTTACTTTATGGCGTATACGGTTTGCTGTTGAATTTTATGCCATTCAAAAATCTCTATTGACTGGTGTAATAGCCAAGGTTAGGGGTTTTATAATAGTGCAATAAATTTCGTGGCTTCAAAATTAATTTAAACGGAGATATTCACGTTCACTTATGATAACTTTATTTACACCAAAGTAAATCCACTATTTATTTACTACAGCTGATTTCTATCGATGCAGTTCACACGCCATATAAACTAATAAAAACTACTCGACATGTTCCACTGTCCCTTTCAAAATCAATTTAGAAAAGACGCGAATGCCAAAATTATTCATTTGTTGGAGGAGCGTTCTTCATGAAATTTCTCGAGATCGATACTTTTTGTACCCATCGAAAGTTCCGGAGAGACCCCTGTTTTTATCTCCTCAGCAGGTTGTATGTTTGTCTTTTGTTTTTGTCGGAATGATTAATTTAGAAGGTTTGTTTCTTTTTCCTTTGGCGGTGTAAAAATGAATTTTATATCAATAGATATCCCACACAGTTTACGGTATATTGCTGGAGATTCCTGGCAGCTGATACCTGTATTAGACATACAGGTTCTTTAAGAAAATTTTGTAACGTTTAAAAGTACTTTCAGGAAGTTGGTAGTGAAGTTTTAGAGACTTCAGTAGATCGACCCGATTTATACTAAATCCTAATATTATCTAAAAATCTAAAGAAGTTCAACTGAGATACCTGCAGAAGAATGGGAAAATCTTATTTCAGTTTTTGGTTAATAAAGGTTATTTTTGTAATTTTTACAGAATTTTAACTAATGTGAACAAAACTCTCTTTAAACTTTATACTGATTTATTTGAGATGACTTTAAAAAACAAAACAAAATGCTCATTATGGTATTCAATTGGTGATTATATGTCTCTGTTTTATACTTTTTAATTACTTCAATAATTTTATTAATTCATAAACTGGGACAAATATGCGACAAATAATGTACTTGATTAGTTAGAAGGTAATATATAAATTTTAAATAAATTGATTTTTTTATTAAAAATTTTCTAGTAATAGCTAATGATTTAAATTTGTTAGTCATTACCTTCCTTCTCTACTCGGAGAACCACTCGAAGAAGCCATCCTCGGAACGCTCATATAAAACTTCAAAACTTGAACTCTTTCAACAAACCATCATGAAAACATAAACAGTCAAAGAAAATATTGAACAGACAACTTTTTTCAACACCGATAAATATAAGAGTTCAACATGTTTGCTTCAAAAAATACTTTTTTCCGGATTTATACGCAACGTTTTCGAGTGGATTTTTACCAAAAGTGACGTGCTGGCATCGCGATGGCATTCGACGCACAACTGGCGTCCGTTTACAAAGAGCGTCGCTTCGAACCACAAATCCAAGTCTTCGGCGTTGGATTTGCGCATACGTCTGACGGTTTATTTTTGTTTTAGTCTTTTAGACCTAATAGGGGATTCGTTAAGAGATGGGATTTTCTCGAAATTAATAAACAACTTTTGTTTTCATTATGTCGGATTAGAGCGGTTGTGGCAATATACACACTCGGTGTAATATATCTACGTGATTTTAAAAATAAGTTACTTTTAGAAGAGGGTGTTTAAATACATAATAAGGATGTTGGGATATATTTTATTTTTGGTCCCTTTTTGGAGGGGTCCAAATAAGTGATACTTTAGCTACGCTTAATAATAGATGAGTTTTGCTGATTTTTCTTATTTTAACGGTTTTTATCTAAAAAAAAACATTTCACAATTAGTTCTCGAAATTTCGTTTTGCTTCTTTAACAAAATATTGATGATGTAATAAGCTTGTCGTAGTTTTTTATTTACAATTTTAAATATTTTCTAAAAAATCTGGAACTAAATTCAAATAAAAATAACGACCCCATAAGCTTTTCATTTTTTATTTGTAACGATGGAAAGAATAAATATATATCTATCAGACTTATGATGTTTATCGTTATTTAACGGTATAATAATTTAGAAATGATGTTTATTTCCACTGTGCACAAATAATCCTGGGAAACTTCAGAACAATTGTTTGTACATATTCCAAGAAATGAGAAAATTTGAGAAAAGTGGTGTAACTCGCCAGTGTCAATTCCGAATGATGTCAGTATCAGTTCTACACGTTATTTCTGTGAAGACCATTTTGATTTAACTAAAAATAACATAACCTCATATTTACACTAAAATGTTTCAGTTATAGATTTATTTATATTAAATCAAATCCCCATAAATTGTTTATCATCACAAAACAAAACGTTGATCAGTCGAAGACAACAGAACACATAACCCATACTGTGAACCCATAAATGACCACAGAATCCACACACAAAACTCATTTTTTTCATGCATAGATTATGCGAATTACGTTTCCTACTTCACGGCGAATTTCAGCTCATTTTGATCACATGGCTGCTATTTAAAACGTTAATTTTCTTTCGGGTTTATGACAAAATTAATTTCTATTTTTTAAGAAAATTCTAATAAGGCCAAAACCAGGGGTATTTTTAAAACAGTCAAATACCAAATTAAAATTCGCTTAGGTATTTATTTATTTTTTAACATATTTACTTATTTGAAAGACTGGGAATTTTTACCAGAGAATGAGTATACTTTCAATAAAAACAGAGGAACTAAAGTATATTACTTACAATAACTAGGATCAAAGTAAGCCGGTAATCGTTACTTTTTTAGATATAGCAGAGACTTTTGATAATTTTGTTCTTAAGAATCTTTTGAATAAGTTGTATTTTGTGGGAATTGCAGACTAGGTTCATGATGTCTTGGGGAACTACCTAAGCAATAGACAACAGTAAATAAAATTTTGTGATTATGAAAGTCAAAATAAATTAATAAGAACGGGTTTTCCCCAAGGGACTTTATTAGGACCTCTACTGATTATACTTCATCTTTACTGACGATACCTGGTATGGATATAATAAAATAATCTTTTTACTAGATAAAGTTGCTATGTGGCTAAGATCTAACAAATTAACACTAACTATTGAGAAGAATGTATTCATGACTTTTGATAATTATTGTGACATTTGCCTATTTAATATAGATATCAATATTAAAAAGCTATTTAATATTAAAGATAACTTGGGAGTTACTTTTGACTTGATGGTAAAATGGAGGGAAGACATTTAATATTTACTTCAGAAAACTAAGTATTGACTATATTCCTCGAAGTTTCCTTGGACTTCCATCGTCTGGAAAAGGTTGATCTCCCAACGTTTCAATAGTATTGTATCTGCTATCGTCATCAGGTGAATGATGAATATTTACTATATATATTCTATAAACATATAAAAATAATGAATAGGGAAACCTTAAGCTCATTTATTATGCGTTTATTCATATCATCTTAGGTTACGGAGGGGTGCATATAGCAATAGTTCATGACACACGAAAATATAAATAAAAAAAACGTTAAATTTTCGCCTTGTATCATTGTAAAAAACAGTATATCGAATTACAAAGTATTACTTGAGAGAAGTCAATAACAAAATTTCAAAATTACATGTTAAATTATTACGTTGTCACAGAAATAAATAATTGCAATGGTATGATCACAATATTTTCTTTTTTCTGTTTTTACTTTCTTTTTCTAATTAGTATTAGTTATAATGTAAATTAAATATTTGTCTATGTAATAAGGTATTTGTTGCCTCTGTGCTTTATATGTACTATGTTTTTCTGCATGTCATATATGTAAATAATGCTGTTAAATAAATAAGTTAATTAATTAATTAATAAAATAGATATATAACTAGCCACCATTTGAAATACAAAACATATAAGACTGTACATGCAAACAAAACATGTAATACACATTTTATTGGAATACAGAATAAAACACTACATTTACTAAATTTAGAATATTATTACCTAACAAAAGCATACTAATACAAACAAAATTAAATATCGTTATTTAAGATAATCTGAATAACATTAACAGGAAAAGAAAACTTAACCTAGTCATAACGGAAGAGGATCCTTAGTTACTGGGGTGAAATGGCAATATTAAAATTATGTCAATGTCAATGCCCATGACAGTAAACGAAATTTCCTTTAGTAACGATGGGCAATCAAACTCATGAGACAACAACTAACGCAAGGACTGCATCTTTATAGGACATGCTAAGCCGGTTTTGCAATGAACATTTTTTTATGGTTTGAATGAGAAACATCATCAAAAAAAATCTGCCTGATACTTTCAACATAAGACATGATGCGATAATTCCCTGGAACGATAAAAATTTTAACCTGCACAAAAAAAGCAAAACTTATAATATTGACAAATCAGAAATAGAGAAAGGAAATACAAAGACGTCTGTGACGGTATGTTATTAATAATAAAAATAATGAGGTACCTCTTTGCTTTTCAAGATTATAGTATGGGATCCAGTTTTTGTTGAACATCTGCATAAAAAATAGAATGCACGAATATAACTAATATGTGTTTAGTATAAAATTCCAATGGTTGTTTATGAAGTAATATAAAACCCCGAAATATGTTCCACATGTAGTTTGAATGTCATAATTTGTTACATTCCCATTAAAAAATACTAATTAGTCCTTATTCGTATCAAAATTTATGACAAGATCTGGATCAGGTTACGCCTATGTGTCATCAATCATTAGAATAGTGCTTACATATGTAGAGTACATACTATATGATATAGAATTAGAGCCATAGTATATTTTTAAATGACAACATTCTCAATAAATAGTAATTAAAATGAAAGGGTAAAGTTTTGAATAACAATAAAATTTGGTGAAATGTCTTGAGTTTATTTTTACATCTAGGTACATAAAGTTGAGAAAAGGGACCTTAAAGTTCACTTTGGTATAAAAATAAAATGAAGTAATAAATTGTCAACTTGAAAATATTTGTTCAAAATTAAAACAGTTAATGCACTAAACGTGGAACGTAAACTGTGGAATGTTGCTCATTTCTATAAACTCACTTTATATGAACTATAGCATTCTTGGCATTTTTGTTGGAAAAAATATCGTCTCATTATAGGAGATTTCAATAAATATATTGTATTTTCATTTAAGATTGCAATACCCAACTAATGTAAAACTTTTGGGGGTACATTTATATTGTTAACAACTACTGATTTTAAATAGTTTCCTGCTATTTTTATTTGGAATAAATTAAATAGATAATTTTGAATAGGTCTGATATCAAGAGAAGTTTAATTTTTTTCCTATTAGGAATCAAATATTTCAAAGCAATGCCATATAAAACGAAGAAATCTATATATAAATAGGCAAAGACAAAACGATTAGGCACCATTTTCTGCTCTGTTTCTCAATTCGATTTTCTTCATTATTGTTTTGTTAAGTATCTACTGACGACATTCAGTGCAGAATGCTAATATTAATTTATATTATTGGTTCATTCATTAAATAAAACATAATAAAAATTCATTATTTACGTCCATACTGTCAACGCCAAACAACTGACAGTACCGCCGCCGCCAGACGGTCAAAATTCAAAATATTCAGTAATTATATATGGAGGGAGCGATCGTTAGATGATGTGATATTCTTAGAAAGATATTTTGGAAGTGGCATATAAGCGTTGTTAGTGTTTAGTGGTAAAATAGTTAATGTAGTACATCAGTATTGATTTTTCGGACGCGTTGCAGTAACTTTCATATCAAATATTCTGTTTTTAATGTGAATTAAACTAATTGATTAATATATTATTATAACAACCTTTCCGAAGGTATTGTGTAAAAAGTTGTCAGACAGCGGACAATAGAGAATGTATTACTTAAATATTTAAGTTCTCCTAGGGTTGTTGATCCTCTCTTTTCTGTAATATTCCTGAACTTGATTGAAATCGCAAATGACGAAAACTTTTAGGTTGCAGAGAACAATTTTCCAATTATTATATCGAATATTTGGCCAAAAACGGTTCTAGCCAAAAATTTGGGGGGTCATTCATTTGTCAAAAATATTTCGAATACCCATATTTGATTACATTGTTATTTTTTTTATTGCAATTTTGGTCATTACATCTACTTCTCCGATATCTCAATAACTCTGTTTCTTATAAAAATATACTTTTACAATTTCATGAAAGAAGGTCTACCACTGGGCGACCACTAGTTTATTTTATTTATCACAAGTGGTTACATATCTTTATGTATTACAAATATCAGTGATAATATAGAAGCTAAAAGAGTCATTTGGATGTAAAAGAAAAATTAGTAAGCGTGCGGGAACTACTATGACCAACGGAAAGAATACAGGCAGATCCCTTCTAGATAAATTAAATCAAAGCCAACTGACTTTCTTAATTAGCCCTCAGCGTGTGATGAAAATCATCACTATCCTCCCGAATTGGAAAGGGCTTGTATGGAGTGGAGAGGAAAGTGCGAGCTAGGACCTTGAGAAGCCACAAGGTGCTTGTCAGGCGCGGCGATGATGTCAACAGATTTTAAGAATATGAAGGAGGAACAGGTTCGAGCTGCACTTCGGCCAAAAAGGTGTCTACAGTCCACCCAAAACACACTTGACCCTGCAGTACTGATTTTTCATCATGTGATTTCCATATTTTTGGACTTCTCACGGAAGCACCTGAAGAAGAGGATGTTGGCAACAGTTTGTGTCGACTTGGTAAGATAGCTGCTCAGAGTTATTTGGCGAAAACGGCTTCAAAACTTATCCGTTGTTTGGGAGAAGTGCATGACTCAGGAACACTGTTTAATTTGCCCTTTAATTAAACTTCTTAATAAAGTAAACTATCTTTATCCCTCTAACCATTTTTGTACAATATTCGATTGCACCTATACATATTTTTACTACTCCCAGTTATTATATACGTTAGCATTTCTTAGATTTAATACTTAAGATTTTAGAAAAAAAATACATATCAAAAGTTACTTAATAAAAATGTTATCCAGATAAAGAGCAATTAAAAAATTTATAGCAAAACTGGAAGAAAAAGTTAAGTTTGTATAAGCTCTAGAGCTACTATGCATATTGGGGGATGAAGGCACTATAGATAAATGACGATGAGGTAAATGCTAGTGTATAACACAAAGAAGAAGACACTACAAGATCATTATTATAAATGTTTATTCATTATATTATTATTTGGGTAATATGACACATACAGGGCTGCTAGCTTTTATAATATTTATAGGAAGGGGGTCGTAGAAAGTGTGACGCAGCGGGATGTAGGAAGAGGGAGGGGTCCGAAAAGACAAAATTTAGTGTATTTTTAACCGACTTCCAAAAAGGAGGAGGTTATCAATTCGTCGCGTATATTTTTTCGCTTTTTTTGTATGTATGTTACCTGATTTCTTCTCCTGTGGTGCACCGTTTTGAATAAATATGGTCTTGTTTAATAGAGTATATATCCGGATTGGTGAAACTTCAAATTTTGGAAAAGAATTCTATTGGTAAAGTGATAAAATTTGTGAATGAACACATGCATGCATAGAAATCGACCAATATCCCTAATATTTTAGTCGATTTGTCGATAACTCCTAGTGGATGTGTATAGTTTTTTAACGTTTAATCTTTTAACGAAGATCCTTAGGTGATCTCATATACTTTTCTGCGCCGTGCAACTTGCAGTTTTGCAGAAAATCGCCGAAAATTCTAAAATTCTTATCAAAAATTTTATCGAAATGACATAACGGACATTTCCTCATAAATATTTTAATTCCAACGTAATAGTGCGGTTATTTTAGGCACTGGAAGTTTTAATTGCGAATTTGAAAATTTTCTATGTACATCTCAAGCATATAGGTAGTAAAGCATAGTATTTTTTAGGCTCCTTAAATCAATGAGTACCAAGCTCGTTTTGTTTGTATAGCAGGCAAATACCTATTTAAATGCAATTTTTTTTATTTTGCGATGACGGTGCTTTTGGTTTACACATTTTTCCGGCCTAATAGAAAATTCAGTGACAACACATGTCAAACTTTAAACTGCTATTTGGTACGTTTATAGACAGAGTATTTAGTTATAGCAAACAAATTCACAAAGTAAAGTGACAGAAGGAGTTGCATTTATATGAAGATTGAAATATAGGACGGACTAGAATGATAGTGGTCCGTAGGCAGCCGTATATACAGGATGGTTGGAATAAAGGGTGAACTGGACGTTTGGTGGTATAAAAATGTTGGAAAAAATGTGAAATTAAAATTATATAAGGCGATCAAAAAACTGTTATATGATGTGGACATAAGCAAATCATATACAGGATGGTTGAAATATATGCTGCAGTTGAATTATATTTATACAGTGTGATTAAAAATATATTTCTTTTATAGCCCATAAGAAGTTGCATAAAGTGTGGAGAGGAATTAATGTTACACAGGACGATAATGTAAAATGTAAAAAATGAACTAATTTATGGGCTAGCCCACAAGGAGTTATTACTATGGTTGAAATATTGGACGGATTTCACTCCGTAAATATGGGATGGATTCTACTCCGTCCTATAGTATACAGAAGGCAGCTAACAAATTTATGCTTGTCCGTGGGCAGTCGTATGTATAGGATGCTTGGCACATAGGTTGGAGTCTAGTTATACAGGGTTGTCAAAAAAAGTTGAAAAAAGGTTACATGGCGTAGTCCATAAGGCATAAATATATTTTGGGCTTATTAAGTCAACGCTACATTTTGTTCGTAAAGATTTACCTGTCAATTTAAATGAGAAAGTATCATTGTGAAATGTTGAGGCTTTCGATGTTACCTGGTTCTGCCTATTAAGGTTATACATACAAAATAAAAAATAAAGAATTAAAACTACCTGACTTCAAAAATACTAAAAAGTTGAAAATAAAACATTTTTGAAAAAAAATATAACCGACTTCTACCTATAACTAAAAAGCTAGAAATAATCATAACAAAATACAACTCTAGCAAATAAATAACACATTCAATGTTGTTAGGTACCTACCCAGGAAGTAAAAAATGTAAACATTAAAAGGTGCTCATTCTGTACAAATTTATCACCTACCAATCTAGTATATTTTTGAAGTCGCTGCCAAGCAGCAATCAAGTTTGATGAATTAGTAGATAAGTAGGCAATGAAAGATTTTAGATTTGCTTGGCACTGGCTTCAAAATATGCTAGATTGGTAGGTAATTAATTTGTACAGAATGAGCACCTTTTAATGTTTACATTTTTTACTTCCTGGGTAGGTACCTAACAACATTGAATGTGTTATTTATTTCCTAGAGTTGTATTTTGTTATATGAATCGCTGATTGGCGAAATTATGAACTTCGGTCGCCCAGGTACTAAAAAATATAGTACTTAATTTTAAAAATCTTGAATATTTCGACTGTATATTTTTTTTTTTAAAATACATATACACAACTTTCATTAATATGACTATTATGGAATTAATTTTTTCAACATAGAGCAGGGTTGGTTTTTCAGTGACACTTGCAATTTCAGAATAATATAGCCTACTGAATAGGAGATCATATTGAATGGCTGTTGTTGTGAATTACTTAATTCATTATACCACCTCCTATTTTGTTTAAATTTTACATAATATGTCTATTCTTCAGACTTTTTTTCTTATCTCCTAAAAATATATTACAAACTTACAACACTTCACTCAGCACAGGGTTCACCTTATTTTGGGTCATCCATAATTAATTTCAGTTTACACTAAAACTATAAATAGTTCCCAACAAACCTACTAGCGATCACTTTTCATTTATTAGATAAATTGAATAATACTTCGAAAACTCTTATATATTTCCGCTTGTCAGCATCTCTTCCTGATATGTTTCAGATCTGAAACTGGGAAATTTCAAATACGATTTAGTACGAAGTGCTCACTTTTACTTTTATGAAAACCACATCCTGTTTGATGCTTTCAAGAATACCGACTTCATTACCGACAAGTTATTGTTGACTTTGTTTCGGTAATTGCTGGAAAACCAGGAAGGATGAAGTTAAGCGAATGTGTCGTAGGAATGTATCATAATTTCAACCAAAAGGCGTTGTGTTTGAGCTATAGTATTGTTTATTGTTTAGAGTGTGAATAGAATTTAATTAGCCCATATTTTATGGCTTGATATTGAAGTATTAGTTGTAAATACAAATATTGGACTACAACACATAATAAATAGAATAAACTGTAAAATGTGGGGATAAACATCAATAAAACGAAGATAATGTTAATATAACCTAAATTTTAAACGTTTAAGTGACAGAGGTAGCTGTAGCTACCATCTGTTTTTAAGGTAAACTATTGAGTAACTGCCATGCGAATTCGATTGTTACGGCTTCTGCCTGATGCACTAAGTTGCCTTGGCAACGAATCCTACCGCACCGAATATAATAGTTGGAAAATCCCCTTTTTTTGGATTTACTGATATGAAAAGCTACCAGTGTTACTTAAAACAACTCTATTTCCATTGTTTACACGTGTTTTTGTTTTTCTCGCTCTGTTTTTTCTAGGTTAAAACTGGTGCAGTTATAAAAAAATGGTAAGTTCTTACTCTATGTTTACTAATATATTTGGTTTATTTTAGAAACTTAATTTAAGCATATTCATGAGTAATAAAAATTATTGATATAACGTCACTCCTAACCCAAAACAAAAAAAATATTTTTTTTATCATATTTGAGTATAATCTCATTTATTTTTATTTCAATCTTATCAATTGGTATAGTAACTTCCAAACTAGCACCAAAAGTTTGATCTTAGACTTTTGGCCAACTTGTTATAGGCGAAAATCTTGTTGTGAAATAATGGATAGAAAATACCTGATCCAAAAATAATTGGAAGAGTTAGCTAATGAGTTGTCTGTTGAGGAAAACTGTTATTTATCGGACTATGCAGGTGATTCAGATACAGAGAGTTAATGACGTTGTCTAGTGGATCTTCTACCTGGAGTATGACATGCTCAGAGAATTGAAATAAAAAAGTATTTGATGACGAAAATATATTAGAGGCTGAACTAGATAGCACACTTGATGATTCCGATACTGAGAACACATTCGATCCCGAAGATATTACTTCGAATAAAAGAAGAAAATTATTTCGATTGATTTCTACTACTCTTTTCGAGGTGTCACTCCTTTGTACGCAAGACAATATATATTATATATAACATATATTGTTTCTGGTCAGGGAATCTTCATCAGTTGCGCTTCCCACAATTGAATGTCCTCTAGAACACTTCTTTATGTAATTGATACATCTCGTTAAATTTGAAGACGGCTCCAGACTCGGAACCTCTGTGTGCTAATTCTCGCGAAAATCCTAGATGTCGGTCTTACATCTCGCGTCTTCAAATGATTTCTACTAGTTCATTTCCAAGCAACGAAAATGAGGAGTTTGGCGAACACGATATTGACAATCTCCTGCAGGTTCAGTGACAGTATAGACTCAAAACATCTTCGTATGTTCAAAAAAAGTACAGCCTAAAATTTCAATTTATGGAAGCTATTAGAATTCACAATACTAATAACATAGATCCAAATAATAATATACTAACATATTTCAAACATTTTTTTTGATGAGTATCTATGCAGATCATATCATCCCAATCAAATTTATATGCTACCCAAAAAAACAAATCTCCGAATTTAGAAGAGAACGAGTTTTCTGCCTTTTTGGGAGTCTTTGTTCTAACGAGTTTTCACTGCTTAGTCATAATCAATTTATATTGTTCTAACGATTCTAATTGTCGAGTGACCCGTATAACCATTCTACTTATCTTCAAGAGATTTTTTAAAATACTCAGGTATTTACATATAAACGACAGTTCTAAGATGACAGTACCAGGAAGTCCAAATTTCGACAAAATATATAAATTTAGTCCACCGGTGGCAGATTTAAAAACCAAATTAGGACTTAAATTTATGTGTGTGAAATAAATAATTTGATAGTGGTTGTTTTCCTTAATGAAGTTTTTCTTGCAACATTGACATGGATGAATTTTTTAAATATTTTTTCCATGTTCTTTGCACCACCCTTGATATGGAAGCATGATCAAAATCATTAAATATTTAAAGAAAAGGTTTTGCCACTTAAAGGGTTAAGTTCCCATGCCATACCAAACTTCGGTTACAAGGTAGAAACAGAGGAAGAATAATTGAGGTAAAAACGTTAGAATTACATTAAAACTACCAAAATTAGTAATGACAGTAATATTTACCCAGCAGACAACCATGGTACGGTAAAGCTTGAGAAGACATGAGTGAAAATATTTTTCAGAAAATATTTGAGAAGTGTGTTTTTGTGGGCTTTTGAAAACAAATAAAACGATATATTTTTGTAGAACATGATAGGGCATGGTTGGAGTTAATAGTCTGAAGCCTATTAAAATATTTTTTAGAATAGTTGAAAAATGATCTAGTGTAATTTCTACCTTTACAATTTGAGAGAAATTTGATTATACAAAGAACTACTTCTGATTCAGATTCCTTGGTTGCACGATTATGAGACACTCTTTAGGTAGTATCTTGTAAGGCGCTAAACTGTAAAACACGGTAACCGTAATATATTTCTAGTTTTCCAATACTTTATGCGGAAGATGTCTGAATGACTGTGCCCCGGGTGAATATTATCGTTGTTGGTAAATTTTAAACACAATAGAGATTGTCAGCAAAAAAAACTTGAAGGACTCCCTTCTGGGGCATGCCGCCCCGACTAATCACACTCTACGTCCTTAGGAAAATAGATCTCTATGCTCATCTATATCCTTCCATTGATTTCTTTTCCTTCGCTTTGCGTACATCACATTATAATCTTAGAACAATTTTTGCTGTTCTCCTCTTTTGGTACTTTGATTTCTATAAAATCGCAAATTTTTAAAATTTCCGGAAAACTTGCTAGCTTTTTAGGTAGAAGTACCAAAAGATTGAACTATTTGCACAAAATGTTGATTTAATTTTTACTACTTTTTTGATAGCTCTCTGATGCCTTGAAAGGTTGTCGCTCTCATTTTTCAGTAAAGGTTCCCAAGCTAATTTTGTACCTTACTACCTTACTTCTTGTTGTTAACCTTGGTCATAATAAAAAATGAATGAAGAAAAGCTATTATTAGACTGTAAGCGAGACTCTGCAGTCGTTATTTCTAATTCATCACGTTTGTAAAAACCTAAAGGATTTCCTCGTTTCTCTGCAAAAAATCCAAATGAACTAATCTGCAGCTTCCTTTTTTTCGGTGCTGTTGTATCTCACGTTTTTCTCCCAAGAAACAAGTATAATTGTGCGCTGCGTCAAAGGCCTAGCCGAACAAAAACCTGTAACGAAAACTCAGTTAGTTGCCCTCCCTCAAGAAAAGATAAGTCTACGTTAACTCCGTGCACAATGGACCGGGATTTTAAACAAGACCCGGAAATGAATCCGAGGCGATAGCATCATTATCACCCCTGGAGATGGCGCTTCGATACTATAGCTGTATACGAATTTGTGGGAATGAGTGTAGGTATTCCTGTTAAGTGTCTGCAATATTTCACAGAATTCGTAGTTAAACATATTTCTTAAAGAAAGTATTGCAAATGTTTTTATGAGCAAAATTTAATTGCAACTATTCTTACAATTTAGCTAATATCGAATTCCTTTTTTTAATACTGTAGAGTTTTTATTAACTCTTCTGGTTCTTGGATTTATTTATAAACACAGTCGAACTCACCATAATTAATATCCACTACTTTAATTTATATTCACAGAACTAGTAACAATTTATCTTGAACATCTAATCTTTACCATACCGCAATCGAATACAGAATGAATCCTTAGTTAGTTTGTCATTTTTTTATTATAAAAATTAAATTGTGTTTATAAATTTCTTACTCCTAGTCCATATTTTCCCTAATTTGTTTGAATCCTTCCGTGAGCTCTGCGTATTAATATATTTATAAATTTTCCAGAAGGCAAAGAGATATTTCCTTCATGTGTTCTCAAAGATTCGTTGAATTTGAACGTATTTCCGTTAGCGCCAGTCGCCGACCTCAGGTCAACAGACCAACATTTAGGGTTTTGCGAAATATCTGATAAATGCCGATTGCAGAAAATAGAGGATGAACTAGTCACAATAATATAATCAAAAAAAAAGCACAAAAATTCAAGCTGGTAAGCTGTTAAAATAGTTGTCATTTCTATGACTTGATTATGTAGGAATCAGCGACCGATTTACAACCACTTGAACCAATTCAAAGTTATCAGGTCACTGAAACCCTAGTATCATGTTGCTGTTCCATGTTTCATTACTTGTGAGCTACCCTACGATTTTTATTTTCCTTCGTTTTCATTTAATTCGGTGCCATTTTATTTGTACTTTTAAGTATGAATACTTCAATATAAGGTTTGTTAACAAATTGCTCAATTTGTCTAAAATATTGTTGAGATTTATTTATTAATACATTAATGGTAATAAATAACGATAAATTGGTAGCCAAATAACCTACTTAACTAATACAAAATAAGTTCAGTTTTATTAACACATGACTGGTTCATGAAACTAGGCAAATGATGGATCTATGAAAGTGATAGCTGAGTAAAAAAGGAAACTGATAGGAGGGCTGCCTTTTATATATCGGGATTAGAGAACAAAAACAAATATTAATCATCGCTTTATTGTTTTTCAAAATATTCCCCATGAAGATCTATACACTTTTGCATGCGTTTGAACCAATTGTCGAAGCAGTTTTTCCACTCTGATTGAGGTATCTCCAAAACATGCATTCTGAACGCAGGTGTCGAAAAACGTTGACCTCTCAGTTTGTTTTTTACGTACGGGAATAAAAAGAAGTCATTTGTGACAAGTCAGGACTATACGGCGGATGACTCATCAAATCCATGTTTTGAGTGGTCAAAAATGCAGTTGTTTGAGTCGATGTGTGAGAGCTCGCATTGTCGTGGTGAAGAGTGATCCGTCTTCGGCGGTTGGTTTTCCTCATTTCTTGGAAGACAACTGGCAAACAAATGGTTGTGTACCACTCAGAATTGACTGTTCTGCGTTGTTCTAGTGGTACGGTTTTTCCGAAAAAACAGGCGATCATTTGCTTGGAAGTGCTTTGTGCGCGAACAACTTTTGTTGGATTCGGCTCATCTTGAAACACCCATACAGTCGACTGCTGTTTACTTTCGGGCTCATACGCGTAAATCCACGATTCATCACCTGTCACTATCTCTATCACTATCTTTTGAAGCACCGCGATCGTATTTTTTGAGCTTTTCTTTCGACCAATCTACACGAGCCTTTTTTGAACGATTGACAAATTGTGTGGGATCCAACGCGAACAAATTTTTTTCACATTCAAATGTTTATGCAATATTGAATGTATGCTGGTCCCACTAATGTGTAAGGTTGACTCAATCTCACGATAGGTACATGACGATCTTGCAATATCAGTTCGCGCACAGCATCAATGGTTTCCGGAACAACAACTATTTTTGGACGACCTTCACGAAATTCGTCTTGGAGTGAACTACGCCCTCGATTGAATTCACCATACAATCGATAAACAGTGGTCCGTGATGGAGTTTCATCGCCAAAAATTAAATTAAGTTCATCCATGCACTCTTGCTGACAATTGTAAAAAATAATCGCAGGAAAATGTTCACGATTTAAGTTACTGTAAACAACACATAGCGCTCGTATGTCAAAACGTTCTGAGTACGTATAACCTCAAAAATGTCAAACTTTACGGTAGAGCTGTCAGTTGTCAGATTGCAACACTAGGGTTGTCCAATCCCGAAATATTAAAGGCAGCCCTCGTAAAAAGTAAGACAAATAATTTTTGTTGTTTAAAACTTGTGTAACTTTTATTATTTTTCTTCATAAAAAAATAAGTTTGTATTGTTTAGATTACTATCCTCGGTATCTCTTTCTCCCTCTCTTTGTGCGGTTTCGTGGTACTTATCTTATCCTATTGGTGTGATGATTAGTCCCTATTTTGCCGTTCAGCTTTAAAATTTGCAGCTAGAGTCTATACTACTATCTCAGTTGCCAATTTTTTCGGGGTGTCATGTACCCGCATTGCTTAATAAATGTTTTGTAAACGGACTTGTAGTGTCCTTTCTGTAATTTAAGATCTACTGATTCGAGTGATAAAAACAAACAATAATCTCGTGCCATTAGCTTATTGGAAGTCATATTAAATTGGTAAATAATTGATTGAATTGCCTGAAAACTTGTAGCTGTTTCAATTTCGAGCATGTTAGCAAGGGCATTTTTGCTTTTACTGAAATCGTTGTTTATGATTACTAGTATCTTCTTGCAGGGGAATAAATGTTTCAAATCAAATATTTTTCTGCTCTCTACATAATAACTGATATCTGTCGAAGAATTGTCCTTCGTGTACTGAAAATTGCCTTTGGCAATACCGTGTATGTGGCCTTTCTATAGGGCTTTTCTATGTTCATCTTAATCATTATTTGTGGCACTGCGTTTTATGTCTGTGCTTTCGACTGCACCTACAGTTTTCGATACTACGATTACTAGCATTATTATAACTGTTTTAGTTTCGGTTGAATCCTAAAATTTCCTTCTTGTTTATCACTTTGTTTTATTTTTCCGTACTAATTTTCTTTGACTTGGTATAGGAAGATAATTAGTGGTTTCAGTAGCTGTCCTTTTTTCTCTAATTTCTGAGATTAAATGTAGTTACCGACATTTCCAGACATTTCTGCTATCATCGCATTATATTTAAAAATTTAGTAAATTTGTCTACAACGAACTTACATCATAAATTTCTCTTAAAGTCGCCTGTTCTTATACCTGTGTCAAAACCTATAGGGTCAATTAGCTATTGATTTTGAGATATCCTCTATTGCTCTGATATACATTAGCGTTATATTCCTTTTAGAAAAATATTATTTTATGCATTTCTTTGTCTCTATCACGACAATCCTTACTTAAGTGCACAATATATAAAAATTGCAGACTAAAGTATTTCAGAGTGTTTTTTTTTAATTTATGAGCTTCACATTGACATTTCGGAAAATCATATCAGAACACAGACTTGCATAAACAACAACAATTGTTCTATTGTAATCCATAGTAGTGGTAACTTTAATTCACAATGCAGTTTGCAGATTTTTTAATTATTATTATAAGACGGAAAATTAACCTTATACCTGAGTAGTTTCTAAATGATTGAGGACTCAAATAGTTATTTTGGATCTTCATGTGGGATTTCACTCCTCACAATGGTTTCTGAAAAAAACGTAGATAAGTAAAGTATTTGAAAATCAAAGAGCAGTTTGTGGAAACTGCCCGGAAGACTAGTTGCCTTCTTATGGAAAAACTCTCTCGCAGGATTGACTGTGAGAAAGCAGGTCTACGGATTTGTCAACTATATTCCTTATGATGAATAACGAAGAAATTGGAACACCCTCTGTAGAGATACCGGTGTCATGGCAACGGCTCCTAGGAATGAACATCAAAAAAAGGAAACTTCAAAACCAATTAATCAACCAATTGGCAATGCCAAAAAGTCACGCTATTGTGAAATTTTTTCACACTACATTGTTCGAAACCGATTCCTGATAAGGAATCGAAACGTCACATTAGATAAGTATCGCACAAAATACATTCCAACATATTATACAGGAAAACTAGTTGACAAATCCGTAGACCTCCTTTCTTACAGTCAATCCTGCGAGGGAGTTTTTCTATAAGAAGGCAACTAGTATTCCGGGAAGTTTCCACAAACTGCTCTTAGATACAACTCTTTGAGTTTCAATTACTTTACTTCTCTGTGTTTTTTCAGAAACCATTGTGAGGAGTGAAAACCCACATGAACATACAAAATAAATAATTAATAATTTATATTAACCACCAAATGAAACTTATTTATGTCACAATTAATCTTAATATTAAGAGTTCCTTCCAAAAATTAATTGAATTCTTCAATAGTAAAGTAAAGTTTTATTTGTTGAAAGAATCTCAAAGAGAGAAATTGTTTACATGAGGAAACTGCAAGGGCACAAATCCGTCACATTGAGACAACTTTAACTATCGCCTTCCTATACTCTGAGCCGACACTGCAGAGACAAAGCCAAATGAGCCAAGCTTTAACTTCTAAAGAAAATGGCTCACTGCCTTTTATACCTGTGTCTTATGTCTTGGATTATTTTTCTCCGAAGTGGAATGTTAGTGTTGCTCTGGATACCGCAAAACGTTTAATGTCGTTCTTGAAGGAAATTACGAGGTGGAACATATAAGGAACTATTATCCATTTTGTGTGGAGAAGGGATTAGGAATTTTGCCAAAGAGATAGGTTTCGAGTTGCTAAAGAGTATTGTTGTATGCTTAATGGAGCTCTTAAGTGGTCTGATGTCTTTTGGGAATTTATTCAGGGATATACTAACGTAAACGCAAGTTAAATATGTCGGGTATGCTATTGAAAGAGAATCCCGAAATTAGTTCTTTGATTTGTGTGCTCTAGAATATTTTGTATTTTGCTAAAATGCTTTAATCTGTTATTTATGAAGTTGTAGTATATTTTCACATAAATATAAGTTATATTATGGTAAATGTGATCAAAACCTATGTTTAATTTGAAATCGGACATGTGCGGGTAAGTTATGCATATTATCGGTATCGATACTGGCAAGAGTTTATATTATATCAATACAACACAAGTTGTCTCTTCATGTTGGATTTAGTGAGATATCTGGCCATGTTCCTCCTGAAGAGCTATGTATTCAGTTTCTCAAGGCGGCTATGGCACTTTGGTGCTTTATTATTAGTGCTCCATATATTTTATATACGGAAACCCTCATAAAATTACTCCTGACCTGGTCGTCAGTGAAAACACACCCAATTTTCTTCGAGATTGGGGGTCCTTCAGATGGGAAATATTACAAAAATTGAATGATCCCCCCTTTATCTTCGAAACTATTGAGCCTAAAATTTTGAACAGAAAGGGCGCTCCCCAATAATTTAAGGGAAAGTAAGGAGAAACTCCTACTATTAATTTTGGGGACAAATCATAGAATTAAATGAAAAATAAAAAAAATTAAGTCTTTCCAACAAATCATGTAAAATATCAATGAATGATTAATACGAATATATATTTTAATAATTTTGAAATAGTTTACTTAAAAGGTATTAAGAAAAATATACAAAAATACCTATTTCCCCTAATCACCGAAACTATAAAACCTAAAATTTTGACATAAATTAGAAAGATAGGGCGTTACTTGAACTGTACATGAAAAACAAGAAGAATACACTAATATGAATTTGAGAGGGCAAATTATAGAAATGAGAAATAAAAAATTGAAATATTTTCAAACGCATCATGCAATATATGAACTAAAAGGGCTAATTATGGCGAATACAAATATATTTATTTTAAATAATTTGTTAAAAAATATTAAATAAAATATACAAAAATCATGCCCATCATGTAGCAAATCGAATGAAAAGGTAATAAAATGCATTAAGGGAAGTATAAGAAAATACACTCATTCCCTCTTTATCTGAAACTACAAAATTTGAAAATAAAATATAATGATATATTTACATTATAATAAATTTAAAAGGTAATATGAAAACCTTAGTATGCGAGTCCAACTGGCACTTGGCCAAATTATGCTTTATGTATTCCCTTTGTTTCCAATATTTGCATATCGCTATGAATCATCATGTCAAAGGCGTATTTATAGTGCTAATTTTTCCTCTATTTTTTATATTGATTATTGGCGACTACGCATTCAGCTAGTTCATGGAATTTGTCACTCAAATTTAGTAATTATTATAGTGCAAAAATGGCACATTTGCGATTTCAGAAGTGGACGAAAACTAAGAATAAATCAAATCGATAAGGAAATAGGCTGAGACTGAGTACAGACAAATGCTAAATGATATTGCCAAACCTGTATAATATAAAATAACAAAATCAAGTTATCGCAATATTACATAAAATTAGAATGTTTTCAGCCACATTACGAAATAATTATTTGAGAGCTCCAGCCTATAAGTAACTCCACACTTCTGCTTTATGACATACCAGGATTTACATACTTAGGTAAGAACAGGAAACACCCAATTGCACTTCTATCAAAATTTTAAATTCTTCAGAGTTATTTGAATTTTCCAAATTAACATAAATTAGTTACGAACAATGTCCAGGAGTTTCAGTCAACGGCTGCAAAATCAAGTTATTAGGTAAAACTCATTGATATGATTCTTCGTTTAAAAACGACTCGGCTTTAAACTGTTAGTACGTATGGTTTACCGATTTAACAAGTTGTTGGAAACAAAGCAAATTGCTTCTTGAATAAACTATAATATTCGTTAGTCTAATGAAATCTTGCTGCAGGCTTCCCAATAATTCATCTGCAACTAATATCTTTTTTTATGTTAGTACAACATTTATTAATGATTAATGTTGGATAAAATATCGCATTGTTAGAAATAATATTTAAGAACGAAATAATCTTAACGCATCAACCCACTCAATTATGAAATGTTTGGATCCACTGATGGTTATCCAAATTATGTTTTCGGCAATGGAAAATTTGCTTAATATTTTTGGTTTAATTAATAAAATGTTTCCCCAACATCATCAAAAATATTTTCACATACTCAGAAACGAAAACCGTCTTCTCGACTTGTTAAAAATAACGATTTACGTTATGAAGTTTGAAGCGTTCGAAAAAAGTTTTCAATTAAAAATTGTTTGAAAAACCTTGGGCTCTATACTGTAGACCCTCTCTATATAAGGATTGGCTTCGTTAGAGCGAGAACCTCTTTCCCAAATACGGATATAATTTTAAAATGAAACTTTTTATGTATAATATCGATTTGGAGATACAATAACGAAAACGGGAATGCTATTCTTATAACTTTTGTTCGCTTAACGATGGCTTGCATTCTTATAGGATGTATCGGTACAAAGAATATTCGTAGATTGGGTGCAGTTCTTTTTTTCATATTGAAATTTAAAGTTTCTGCCTATCTGTTATGTAGGTTAAACTAAAAGCGATGTCTATAGAATATGGTATAAACAAGGGTGTAGCCAGGAATTTTTTTGGGGTTGGTTCTTGGGGGGGGGGTTGGATAGTTTTTTTTTGATTGCTGATGGCCTCATTAGGACTGCAAAATGTACATTTCTGTTCATGTATTTCTAGGATATATAAAATTGTATAAATATAAAATTTATTCTTATTAAAAACATGATTAACTGGTTAAAATTGAATCCTTAGACCAAAAATTCCAGACCACAGACTCCCCCCCCACTGGCTGCGGGCTTGGGTACAATAGATTAAAGAGTAAATTTAGCTGGTTCTGGTTCTTTTACTGTATAGTAACTGCCGTTTAGTAATCATATCTTAATTTAATTCGTGAAAGCTTTTTCTAGGACTGAGATTTTGATTTTTGGTATCTTATTATATCTTTTAATAATTTGACAGCAGTAATCTTGTCTGTGTTTGCGTTAGTTGTTCCCTTTCCTTCGGATTGTAGGTGTGATTGCGTACTAGCTACACAAAATCTTGTCCGGTATTATAAAGATATTTTGTACCTTCTAAAATATAATTACACTGAAGCGTTAAGAACATTTTGGTGCTTGCAAATGCCTCTACATAAGTGTCTAGTGTCCGGTTGAAAAATTATTGAAATGCATTTCTTTTGTAATGGGAAAAGTCATAGAATATCCCTAAATTACAATAGCGTACTTTAATCTAGAATATTCGTATATATAATAAGCAGGTTTTAATATCCATATATAGTAACTATTTTTTTAGAATTTTCATCAATATGGCTTTTCCAGTTCAGATATTCATCTAATATCACTCCGACAAACTTGACTGTGTTTTCAGAGTTAAGTCTATATATCAGAATTACCATGAAGTTTATAAGTATTTCTACATGAAAACTGTATAAGTTTTGTCTTGTTTATGTAAAGTTTCGTATTGTGTACGTTGTTGCTATTTAATTTATTCAACAATTTTTGGATTTAATTCTGAGTAGAGTTAACAGAGGATTCGCTCAAAACTAGATATGCATAATCTTTATAGTGTTAATTTGGCTTCGTTATATATGAAAGATCGTTAATGTAAAGTACGAAAAGCAAAGGGCCTAGAGTACATCCCTGTGGCACTCTAGTTTTTAGATTTTTATAAGTTGAACAGTAGCAATTTCATGTTAATCTCGTATTTGATAATTATTTGTTCTAATAGTTAATCTAACTTATACTGACTAGACTGAATTAATACTCTAAATCAAATTTTTGGGTTTTGATATCATCACAGTGGACAAAATCGCTGATTTAGACAGACCATACAAAGATGGTCATTTACAGGTTTTGGATTTCCAGTTTGACTATTAGCTAAGTCCAGAATCGGCCTTAATAATGAACAACTGGAATTTCTCAGCAATCAAACGACTCGTAATTGAAAACGCTGATGTTTTATCGTAAAATACTTCTTATATCTTTATCAAAACAGAATGTCTCGCTATTCACCTATTCATTTTCACAAATCGTGTTGATTATAAATGTCTGACAGTTTAATAAAAGAACTATTAATTGAAATGTTTCTGTATTTAGAATTAAGTACAGTCCAATATATTTAATAAAGGATATACTGCCAAATAATGGAATTGATTGTTGATATACCCAACTATTTCCAACTAGTTTTTTGCTTGAATTTGCTGAGCATTTAATGTAGGTTTTAAATATCAACAAACGTTTTTCAGTTTTTATTGCTTGATCCTAAATTTTAATCATTATTAGGTTGAAGTTTAAATTCTCAGGATAATAGATAAGAAAGACGTCTTTCGAAGTACAAAAAAACGCAGTAAATAGTATCCAAAATTATTAAAAGGGGTAAACAGAAGCCGAATGATGTTATTACTATTAAAATATTAGTACATGCTTCTGAGAAAACAAAACGTGGCCCCCATGGGCCAGACTTCAAAAGGCTCAGGAATAACCTTAATTTTGCGATTTAGATAAAGTAAATTTCAAGTCACAATTAAGAGCTTTCAGTCTCACCAGATTCTGAGCTAATACGGAGGAATTTAAATGTTTATGAGAAAATGTCAGTTAGATACTTCGATAGTACTTCTGAGATATCGAGTTTTGTGCGATTTGATGAAAAACTACATTGAAGATCCTGATGACTTGTACATCGGGATCTTCTTTAATAGGGTGCCATTTAACAACCTATCAAACTACCGAAATCGGTAATTGGTTTTGAAGAAATCAACAGAAATATTCCAAACCATACAGATAGATATGTCTTCATGACTAAACCTCATCCCTTTGGGGAATTTGGGAAAAGAATTCTATCTTTTCTCAAATTTTACCGATCCCTATGTACATTCTGTTAAGAAGAGAAAAATATTATTCAAATCTGTTCGTAATCACAGAAAAAATCAGTTAATACACAAACATACATAACATCAGACCGAATTCATAACCTCCTCATGTTTGGAAATCGATGAAAAATTTGTTTCGAAAAAATTATCAAGTTGTTAATTTCATCATAGCAAGAGTAATTTATGCTACATATAAATACTAGACTTTTGTTCGAAGAGAAATATCAAACGTAACCTTGAGGCGTTTTTGATTAGACACAATCCTGCAATGGGGCATAAGAAAGTATGTCTAGGGCACATTTTGACATACTTTATTTAATTATCCAAAATCGCCGTGCTAACTTGACAGAGCAAAAAAATTACCTATTACCTACTTTTAAAAATTTCTTCTTAAATTAATTGCTCCTTCAAAAGACGCACATTATTGCACATATCTCACACTTTCTGGCAAACTTTATTCCTAAATGAATTTTTAAAATTTTTGTGCTATTTCCGAGTCAGAAAATGATACTAGACTAGTCTTTAAAAATTAAAAGGCTTGAGGTGCCATCTAAAAATTTGTTTAATTTAAAACATGTGCCTCAAGACGATTTAAGTTTATTAAGTAATAAAATTGGCTTTGAGACAATGAAAATAATTTTGTAGGAAATAAATTCTCTATCAAAGAACGGTGTCTCTGAAATTTTTCTTAAGTTCATATTTATCAAGATAAAGATATTCTCAATATAAATAGTTTATATTCCAGCGAAAATTACTTTTTTATGTTTCAAAATGTTGAATGCACAGTTGTATATATTAAAAAGTTCATTCAATACAGCACATAATAGCACATCTACTAACTGCATTTACAAAATGCATGTGCTAACTTCATGCTTTTGAAAATGTTTTGCAGTATAATCTAACTGATTTTAATAACTTAGAACCCTTTAGATTACCTGAACTAAACAGTGTCAGTAAAAACACAGTGTAAGGAAATCATCAGGAAAATGCAAGCAATGATTATCGAGGCCAATGTATAGACAGAGTAGCAGCTTATTGAATTAGGCTTCCTATGTCATATAAAAACAAAAAAATATTATTAAATATTGTTACATTTTAAGCTCTACAAAAACATTTCATGAAGGATCCAAGGAGATTTTCATCTCTTTGAAAAACCCGATCACGAAAACCGTACGGCGGCGAACACGACAATCAAGCACGTCGTCTCTGTTGCCAAAAAGAACCGGCAAAAACTTGACAGTAATCCTTCAATATCGTTCCATCGCGCTCGTCCGGCACTCAGGAAACAAAGACCCCGAAACACCAACAAAAGAGAAATAAAGTTACAAAGGCGTACTTTGCTGCGACGTTATTCTCTTAAAATTTATTTTGTCGTTTTTTTATTTGAGACATTTTTTTCCTCCGGTACAAACTTTTCGCTATATTCTTGCTTTTCATCTTTCCGTTGCTTAGTTTGGCAGCAAAAGCTGTTTGCTGGAAATGTGTGTCACGAAGGAGATCAGCAGCCGAAGCGGGAGGGCCTTGTTATTGTGAGATTTTTCAAAAGGAACGAGGTTACAATATTATTTATGATGCTGTCGGATAGGCAAAATGAAGTCGATGACATAATTATAATAATTTGAATCGTAGTGAAAAATTAATTTTGTGCCTTCAGTTGCCAAGTTTGTTTCTTTAATACTTATAGTGGACTATGATTCATTATTATAATGAATAAAGGTATACTAATAAGAATGTGTTCTATTGCTACTACGTGTCTCACAGAAGAATGAATAGCATAATGATTTTGAAATCGCTGCACCCATTGTGATGTGAAATCTTTATGTTGCTTAATTATTTCAGTTAATCCACGTGATAGTAATAAACATATTTAAAAACTACTTAAAAAAGAACAAAAGTAACTGAACTAAAAATTATAAATATATTTCGTTCTACAACAGTTAAATACTTCTGAAGTCAAGTCAAGGTGAACAGTAAATTAGAATCAGAAGTAAAACTCATAAATGTACTACCCAAATTCTTTTCACTTTGACTTGACCCAACTTCACAAAAAGTCTTTAATTGTTGCAGCTACTTTTGTCTTTTTAAAGAAGGTTTTTGTTTATTTTTCAATAGGTATTTATTTTACAATTTTTAGTGATGTCACTGCTTAATTGGATGCAGACGCAGTATTCCGATCTAATTCATGTTTCCGATATTGCCAAAAAAAATTATTTTACCTTGAAGTAAAATGATAATTTTGACCAATCTCTTTTAATTTTGAATAGAATAGCGGAACATGTATAGGTGGCAGCCACTGACATAGATCGTAACCCCTCCCCCCCTCCCCCAAACAGTCCAATCACCATCCACACGAGTATTAGAATGGCTAAGGAGTTTTATTATTGTAATGCACATTTTGTGAAAGATATCTCATTTGGTGGAAAAACTAAATTTTATACTAATGGGACTGTTTTAAATTTTGTTACTATCGTGGGAACATAAACACCAAAAAATCATTATTTTCAAAAAACTAATAGTTGGTGCAATATACTAGAAGACCGAGTTATTGGTCCCCTCGCTTATGAGGTAATTACCCCTGAAATAAATTTGAAAATATTATTATTAATTAAATATAAATAATGTTAAATCGGACTGAACAGCCTTTGAGTGGTTGCTAGGATCCACAGAACTAACACCACTCGATTTTACCCTGAGAGGTATAATAAAACAAAAAAAAATAACAAACGAGTGCCACTAAACTTACAACAGCCACGTGCTAGGAAAATAAAATCTTGCTCAGAAATTACTTCAGAACAAATGCAATGAGTAGCTATAAATATGCGTAAAGGGATTATCAACTATATGGAACTACATGGTAGATTGGCAGAAGTTTTGAGAATCATACAGCCTATTGAACTAAATTGTTTGTTTTCTTTTGTAATATTTTTGTTTCTTTAAGTTTGTATTTGTTTGTCTTTTCGTCACAAAATTTATAATACCTCTAATTTTTTAATAAAAATTGGTACAACTCCATTTGAAGAGTTGAACTGAGTATATATTTTGGTTTATTTCAATATTTGTTTGCATTTTCATTGAACATAGCTATTTCAAATTTCAGCTTAATGGGATATAAATAAGTTACTTCAAAAACGAATTACAAACACTAGCCCGATGACGTCAAGACGAGTGAAATTAGTGAAATAAGAGCTTACAAATAGAAGTTTTAGATTGTTAAAGCTTGAAGGTTGGCTTTGGTATTGTAAATGCATAACAATATTTCGAGCAGATTGTAGGAGCAATTTGTTTTGAAAATCCCTAGAAATATTACAAAATCTATGTGCAACATATTTCCTAATTGCTTACTCAAGCTTATTTGTGGCATCTTCTAGATTCGTTTTATAGGTTCTTGGGTAAAAAACAACAAACTTGAAAGTTTGATAATTTTAACAGTTTGTTTTCAGAACGACCCAACTTTCAGTTTCATATTTATATTTTAATAATACAGAATAATGCCACTGGCGTCGAATTCAAATTAAAAGTTTCAAACGGTTGAATTTTTGGAATATCGAATTTTTTCTTTCTAAGTGTACTGTTATTTACAGATGAAACCGTAAAATGAAACATTTTCTAGTTGCAGGGTACTATATATTTTTTATTTTTCAAAATAACATTAAGAAGTTGTTAGACGTTGGTATATCTGGAAATCTGAGGGTTTAACACAAGGTGATGAACAATTCTGCATTCATGGACAAGACAATCATCTTGTAAGTTTGATGTCAGCAAAAAAATGTACGTGAATAAATCAATATTAACTGGGACACAATAAGACATACAAACTATAAAAGTGCTATGGAACGTAGCTTTAACACTCAACAATATATACTTCAGCAAAACTGTATTAGAAGTTCATAAACCAAATTACAGCATGGGGTAATGTCTATTTTAACGACTACTGTGACAGTTATTCTACATGAAGAGGGAATCCCCAACGATCTAAATTAGGGGGTCTGTTATTTTTAGTGTTCCTTATACAATATACGGATACCCTTATAACATCACTCCGGATTTCTGCCTCTATCACATCACAGCAATTTTCTCCTAAAGTACTGGACGGAAGAGGTTGAAACTTGATATCGATGTGTAATTTCGTGACCCGATCAGGAGTACATATCGCAAAAAAAGAAATTTAGGATTTTAGGGGTACTTCTGGGGGGAAAAACTAAAAAATCGACCGTTCCCCCCCTTGACATCCGAGACTACTGAGCCTTAAATTTTGAATAAAATAGGAAATATAGAAAGTTGCCCGAACTTTACCGGAAAAATAAGGAGAAACCATTAATATTAATTTTGGGGGGCAAATTATAATATTAAATGAAAATTTAAAAATTAAAAATTCATGTAATACTTCAAATGAAAGGTCTCATTTTGAGGAACACAAATATATTTTTTTCATATTAAAAAAAATAATTTAAAGGATAATAACGAAACGATAAAACGTAAAAAGTTTTGAAAAAAAATTAGAGATATAGAGTCTGACCTGAAGTTTACTGCAAAAATTAGAGGAAACCTCTACTTTTAATTTTGGGAGGCAAATTATAGAATTAAATGGAAAATATAAAATTAAAATTATTTGTAACGCATCGTGTTATATATCAAATGAAAGGGCTCATTATGACGAAAACAAATATATTTTTTTCATATTTTTAACATAAATTTATTAAAACATATTAACAAAAATATAGAAAATTTTACCCATTCCCCTCCCCCTTACCTCCGAAACCATAAGCTGGAAAATTTTGAAAAAATAAAGGTATAGCGTCTGCCTACAACTTTACTGGAAAAATAAGGAGAAACCCCTAATATTCATTTTGAGGGGCAAATTATAGCATTAAATGGAAAATAAAAATTAAACTTGTTTCTAACGGATCATGTAATATATCAAATTCCAGGGTTCATTATGACTAATACAAATATATTTTTTTAATTTTTTAAAAATAAATATTTTAAAATAGATTAAAATAAAATATTAAAAAATTACCCAATCCCCCTTTATTCCCCAAACTATAAGACCTAATTTTTTTTATTTACAGGAAAAATACGAAGAAATCTTTAATATTAATATTGGGGGCCGAAATATAGAATTAAACGGAAAATAAAAAATATTTTTTTAACGCATCATGCAATATATCAAATGAAGGGGCTCATTATGAGGAATACAAATATATATTATTCATATTTTTAAAATTAATTGTTTACAAGGTATTAACATAAAGATATAAAAAAATCTCATTTCTGGCTTTATTTCCGAAACCATAATACCTAAAATTTTGAAAATAATCAGGGGTACTGGGGCTCACTCGATATTTATAAGAAAAATTGTTAGAAAACCTCCATAGTAATTTTAGGGACAGATTATACAATTAAATGGAAAATAAAAATTCAATCTTCAAACGTATCATCTAATATATCAAATAAACGGCTCATTATGTGATTTACAAATATATGATATTTTTAAATCATTTGTTTAAAAGATATTAGCAACAATATTAAACATCGACTTAATTCCCATTTTAGAAATTACGCTATTTAAATTTTGAAAAATATATTTTATTTGTATTTTTAAATAATTTTAATAACAGATTTAATTAATTATAATTTAAAACTTGACCTATTTTGTCCTTTGTCTTCCAATCTAAAGAGCCAGAAAATTCAGACAGTAGATTATAAAAGGCTTCCCTGACAAATTAGAAAACTAAATACATATGTATTCTTATAAAAATCAAGCGAATCTTGAAGGTGGTACGGAACCCTTAGTATACGAGTCCAACTCGCACTTGACCAAATTATTTATACTTATCAGTGATTTATGGAACATACTGGATTGCAGCAAGTAGCAACAATAATATGGGCAAAAGATTTTTACCCAGGGAATGAATGCATAGACTTTCATTTCTTTCCTAACCTGACGGACTGACACAGGGGTACAGGTTTGAAAACATGAACTGCCTTAAAGCGAAGTTGATGCAGCTCAAGGTCAGTACCAAAGTTATCCTTCTTGGGACATAGCAACTTTTTCGGGACATGCTTTATTATAACATGTTAAATATATTTTACTGCGGGATTTAACTTGTGAAATAAATTCTATTGATCTTAGTAACGCGAAGAACAGTGAATTGTGACCGAAAATTCATTAATTTTCGACGAAAGTGATAAGTATCGAATTTTTAGTTAAAAAATGGCGTTCCTTCAGCTAAGTAAAGTCTTTGAACATAGTAATTATGAAAGCTGTAAAGCAACTCTTCGTTTTGTCTCGCTCTAAAAATTAAATGCAAAACCGGTTTTCAACATTAAAAAGCTTGAATACGCAAATTATATCACACGTCTTCGTAAATGTAGTATTTTTCCCTACACCGTTTAATAAAATGAAAAACAAAAAAATATCCGACTCTTATCCGACAGGGTGCAGTTTCGTCTAATTAGTTTCTTCTTTATTGCGAAGTGTACATGTTGAATGTAATTAGAAAAGAGCAAGTCAGGAACTTGGGAAGACTAAATTTTAATGAACGGATACTTCGGCGACCTGTTCTTGGAACAGAAATTATATAAATATGGCTGGGAGCGCAGCACACTATTGTGGAAACGGAGCGCTCTATGTTGGCGTGCCTCAATTCCGAGGCTTGGAGTGAGTCGTGTCGAGATTTGTATAGAAATGTTGACAGTGTCGCGGTATTCGGAATAGGTGGACTGTGAAATAGACCACAAATTATGAGTTTTGTGTGTTGCCAGTGATGAAAAGGACTCCAGCTTTCCTGAATTATTAAATTTCAGGCCGAGATCTGCAGAGAATTTGGACGTGTTTTGAGATTTGGAAGTCTTTTAACTGTGTTGCCCTTTTGAATAATTCAAGATTCTGAAGTACCCGTTTAATTTTGGGATGATAAATATTATGAAACTCTCTAAATTTTAATTATATGACACATATGAGCATACATGGGCGTTTATGAAATATAGTACAATTTTAAAAAATGAAACCACATGCATGATTTGCATCAGATTTAATTTTACAATCTGTTTTAGTTTTTAATTAAGTGTGTTGAAGATTACTGTTAGGCAAGATTTATTTTTCTTTGCGGAAACACCATGCAGGTCGTAACTACCATTATCTCTACATTTTTTTCTTTAGATTAAACAGTGACATCTCAACAAATCTGAGAAATATTTGGTTTTGAAAACAGTTTGTATCGAAATGGTAATGGTGAGGTTGTCTGAAAGTCATATCGCTCTACTTTTTCTACGCCCAGAGTAGTTTCATTTGTGCTCAATTCTCATGATTTTTTGGAATCGTGATTTTCGAAGTATTTTGAGGCTTTGTAAACATTTTGAAATAAACATGAAGGAACTCTTCTGGAACAAGAATGGTATACTTAATTCACGCCTTTTGAGTAGAAAGTAATTCTACGATTTCCTGTAATTATCCAACATTACAATTATTTATATTTAATTAATTGGGTTGGAGGAATTTGGATTTCTTTTTATGAAGTTCTAGGTGCCTTCCAAGTTGTTAACAAAAATTATTCATGAGTGACGAAAGTAATTTTTTTTTAAATCCACTAATATGTTTGGTACGGAATTACAATATAATACCATATTAATTTGTTCACCAGTCTGACAACTGGTGTGATTATTAGTTTAACATATAAATAATTATATAAATATTTTTTATTGTATGAAAGATGCACACAGTCTTCTTAGCTGTTACAACTGCCTTACCTATTAGCAGTTTAAATAACTTTGTAATTTTGAAGAGCATCAGGCGATATTTCGAATGCCAAATCCATATCAGAGCAACGATCAATGCAATTACAATGAAAAGTAAAGTGGGGTAGGATTGTTACGACAATATTTACAGGAATTCTGTGACATGGAACACCAACACCACATAAATTAATTGGCAGATAATATATAGCCTCTAAATAATAACATTCTGAGGTATTGAAAGTAAGTTTTCTTTAAAATAAAAGTAAATAACGCAATTGTGTTGTAAAAATTGTATGTCATTGTGCCCGAAATCAAAAATCCACAAGTTGGCATTTTTGCAGTGGTCGGTTAATTTCCTTAAATGCACTTGATAAAAGAATTCTGCCCTAGAAGGATGAAATTTCATATTCAAGACATACCTGCACGGTTTTAGGTATTTTGGTCGATTTCTCCAAAACTCCATACCGATTTGGAAACTTCTTTGAGAGTTATTCTATTAAGGAAGACCCAGAGGTGGTCCTATTTATTATTCCATGAATTTTAAGATTTTTCAGAAAATGGTCTCATAAAATGGCTTAAAATCAAAAATACCATCCAATTGTTAACATAGGAGTTCGGAAGTTGTTGATACTGAAAGCTCTTCATTGCGAAATTGCAAAGAGCATGTACACAAAAGAGCAATTTTAATAACACATATTTGGGATGTTCAAAACAAAATGGGTATTTAAGTTAAATAGCTAGATATTCTGCCTTGATTTCAAATTAGTTGCCTCAGAAACTTGTACGCTATAAATTTCATCAGAGCAGGTCTTGGTATTTATCATCAAATAAAATTAGGTGCGTTGTTTTCTGGGAATTTCCTTCAAATTCACATGCTAACAAGAAAATGAACATACCAGGTAAGCAAATATTTGTTAAGGAGAACTTTGATTATTGTGTCTGTTTATTATGGTTTTCTCTTTTCACCTCTTTTCAGTAACAGATAAGTAATTGAAATTTGCAATGGAAGTAAAGCCTAGTAGGAGCAATTATTTCCAAAAATTCCCGGATTACTCGTCGTATTTTACAGCATTTAGCTCTAGAGGCAATGCTTTGATTTCAGTATTATTCTACAATTACTTTCCTTAAGTTTTCTTAGACTATAACAGGTGATTACTATGGATTAATTAATTAAGTATTATTCAGTAAATTTTTGAAATCGGTGTTGACGTTTATATGCATTTTAAGATCTCTTCTTTAATTTTTTTGTCGTTATTCATTAATGCCATTTACAACTCTTCTAGATTGATAATTTGGGTTTTGTTGTGTACCAAAATAATACACAAAAAACAAATTCTATTAAATGCTGTTATCTACATGGTTTAAAATTTATAAGAATTTTGAAATGCGTGCCATCACACAATACACGAATATCATTCACCAAATCGTGATTCAGTCAAAGGATTTAGTAAGACCAATAGAAAATCAGAAAAGTTTCTTAATTTTCTACACCACATCAATCTGAATATTAAGTTCAACAGTTGCACCTGACATTTTTTAACGTATGTATTTTTTTACTACACCAAATAGGTAAAGAACTCTAAAGCATTATGGCTCCAGCGAGCTATAATTTTGATCCACGAATTTTGAGGGCTTGACGCCTATTGACACTTTTAATCTACTACTGGTTTCAAACCATTTACCTAAAATCCAATTTACTTAAGGATTCTGGCGGTGTCTTTTATCCACATATCAAAACTTTTACAAATTCGTACAAGTCTAACTTACTGCAAAACAAGCCGAAAAAGTATGTCATTAAAACAATGAATTTTGGCATTGCATTTAAAACAAACAAGCTTGAAAAAAGCATAAATGAACTCCATTCTTTATTACTAAATAAAAATCAGGTTCCAATTACGAAGAAAATCTTGTGAGATTTAGAAAATAAATGCAAAAAATTAAATATTTTAAATTTGTTAAAACAACAATAATGTCATACTGACAACTGTCATTCCACCCTGAGTAAATACTAATTTTATAATCCTTTTTAACCTGCTAATTGTCATCAATTACATCACAGGTTGGACCTCGAATGTTAACAAACAATTGCAATACTTCAATCCGTTAATAGTAAAAATATCAAACTCCCGAAACTTTTTAACAAAAAATAAAATTGTGGCAATATCGGTTGAAATTTTTATCAAGCTTCTGTCCATTCAATTCAGTATATAATAAGCTGGGTGTACATAATAAATGTCGAAAAAATCTAAAAAATATGTTGAAAATTATGTTCCTATGGCTGCTTTCAAGCCTTTGTGAAATAATAATGTTCAAATATAGGTATAACAAGCAACTAATTCGTATTCTTAGCAATGTAAGTGTCTAGTTTGTTTACATTTATTTGCTGCTGCAAGTACAAACATTTCATTTAAAGAGACGTTGAACTATTTATTAATTTGGAGCTTTATCACGAACGTTGCTCGGCCTGTAACTAATTTAAATACAACCATTTTCTTGGTGGTCTCATTGTAGCTAATTCTGCTGCAAACAAGAACTGTCTTTGCCGTGAGCGACCCGACTTTAGTAGTAATCCTGGCGGGCTCCTTCTCTTTGTTTCCAAAGAAATTTCTTCTTCATTACATTCTCGACTTTCAATTTGTATGTTCGCTCTTTGTGGAAGGATTTCAATAGATTTTATCTTTGTCTTTCCATTTGTGTATGACGGATTTTGAGAAGTAAGGAAACTTTTAACTTGTACATTTAATAACTTAATGGATTAAATTAGATTTATCTTTTCTGGCAATTTTCCTTGGTGATATCTAAGGAAGTCTGTTATTTTTATATGGACATAAAAAATTCCAATGTCAGGTAGTCAAGATAGTCAAGTTGAAGAACTTGAGAAAGAGTTATCTTGTTTGTTGTAGGAAAGTGGGTTCGACAAAAATGTGATCAATGTCATAAAGGAAAACCCATGAAGAACCTTATGAACTATCCCGATATGGGGTTGTGCAGAAGGAAATTACCGTTACTAGGTTAATTCTTGATTACATGGGCAACCAGATACACTTAAATCTACGGAATTAGAAGCGATAAAATCGTTTTCAATTTAAAATATTCGGGCAAACTTTTCTAATGTTCGTTTTGAGTTGTTTTATTTCTTATGTAGACTTATTGAACTAATTAATAGTATTTTCTGACTAAGATTCCAAGCATGTTCGCAAATGTAGTTGAATCTTTCCAGTTCTACCAACTTGAAACCAACATGACTATTTAATATAAACTCTGGAATTTTTTGTGCTACCCTGTATATTCAAAACAACAAATTTTCATACTCATGGCAAATAATAAATATTTCATTAAGTCAATTTATGTCATTGACTACAAGGTCATATTAGCTTGAATTTACTTAAATATACAAGCATGCTTGTTTTCTTAAGTGTGGTGTCATTTCCCTAAAAATCATAACAAGAGAGCAGAAGATGCTACAAATAATCTTTACAAAACAAATAAAAACTGCGTAGTGGTAATGTTTTTTAATCGATAGGTCTCGTGTCCTTTAGTTAAGGTTAAGAAATGTTTCGGTAATTCACCCATAGTTCCTTCATAAAAAAATAACTTTGCATTAACATATTTATTAAGAAACTGCCGCTTGTCATCATACTGTTATTTTTCATCCTTAGCTCAGTGAAGGTCCTTCATTTCATTTTATTATTAGTAATTTTGAATGTTTTAATATTAATTATAAATGAATTGCAATCCAAAATTGCCCTGAACACATTAACTGCGTAGTTTATTTAATTCCATAATGAAGATCAAATAATCAGCCTCCCTATTGAGATAACTAAGTAAATATGTTAATCATTATGACAAATGGATTTCCCCGATGATGAGTTTTGTCGTATTTTTAATGAATAAAAAGTCCATAAGTAATTTCGAAAAGATTGTTGATGTCTATTATTATTATGCTCTTGCATTTGGGGTTTCTCTCATCACTTAAGTCACAGATAAGTATTTGCAAATAGTAAATAGAGAAAAAGTGTAGTAAGACAATTTCGAAAAATTGCCCAGATTAATGTCTACAATATATTCCAGACATCTCGTTCGTTGTCAATCAACGTGTGTGGTAGCTGTAGGTTTATTCGTAGATTTTTGCTTTGATGCTAATTTTGTTGCTTGTCAAAAAAAATTGACAGTAAGAAAGGACTACGCAGAATCCTCATGGGAAATTGTCAAATTAAAGTATGTGATAGCTCTTGAAGAGTAAATCAAAAAATGGCTTCAACATTAGAGGACTGGAGATCGTAAACTATTGGCTCTGGTGCTTTGTGCCCATGGGCATTTTTAATCCACTCTTCAATAGCTATTACATAGTTGAATTCGAAAAAATTAGGCTAAAGTCATAAGGATTCTGGATCACGTCAACTTTAGAGGGCTGTAGATCCTAAACATAAGGATTCTGCGGGGTCCTTTGCAAATTGGTTATACTGAAATATCGTTTGATGCTGTTCTAGCTATAGATTTCTGCATCCTAAATCCTGGTGAATTGCAGGTGCCCTGAGTTCCGCCTTGTTAATTTCATGTAGTTTGGTTCCTTATGTTGTTTCTTTTTTGAATTTTCTTCTTCCAGCAAGATTATCGTTTTACCCCAGACTACCATACTGATGCTGGTGGTGGTTAATACATAGTTGGCCAAATTTTATTTGTCCACAAATCTTCTGGAAAGACTACATTTTTGTTCCTCTTTCCTTGTTTCTAAAGGTCTTGAAGTTTCTCCGATGTTATGTATGACCACAATCACAAACAAAATTGTTTGTAAAGAGTTACACCATTTTTTAAATTCTGACATGCGTTGACTTTTTTGGTATGTGCAAGTATATAGTGTAATGGATTATTTGTTTTAAAAATAGTTTTAAGAAGTTAAAACCATTTATGAGGCTCCGCCTATCTCCGACGCGCAGTCAATAGTTGTAAACAATGAAAGGCTCGTTAATGTTTGAATGATCCTCATATGTTAGATGTTAGTAGCCCCTAAAATCTTGTGATACCAGTGACATAATTGTCCGGAAGGGTGCTGTTAACCTCCGGATTTGTATAGGGCAATTTTTTTCCAAGGGGTCAAGGAGAAATATCACTCTCATTGAACCCCCCGAGATTTGACAATTTTCAGTTAAACTTTTCCTTCTAGATTTCACTATTTAACCCATGTTGAAATATCTAATCATATCAATCATGTGTTTGTAATAGATAAAACAATTTTTAGTATATCGGGCTTTTGTGAGAACTGAGACGTGTCCAATTTGGAGACTATATAATATGTTGTTTTCAAAAGTCGCAAAGGGCTAGTAAAATATTTGCTTTGAATGGTTAGTTCGTAGCTATTGCTATTTGAGATCTATCCGAATCTCTTACTATACGTTTCTTTCAAAGATAAAATTAGTGTTCAATTATTTAAGGTTTAATAATTAAATAATAGATAATATACGCAATATCTCTCAAGCTGTTTTAGTTTAAGAAATACTATTTTTATACACATAAAGATGTTTAAATATAAAAGCTGTATTGTATATTAAATGTAAGTAGCAAAACTATTTTAAAGTCGAGATGAAAAGGACATATACATAGAATTTGCAAAGGATGACATGAAACTCTAACAATAAATATCTCATTATAAAATATTATAAACAGTAATTATAAGAAGATAAAGTAAATTTTAAAATCAATAAACGTTCATAAAAGTATACATATAATTAATTCGAAAAAACCTAAATTTCAATTATTTCAGGTTTTTCTAGGAAGCTATATTAACACCTGAGCAGAGATTTCTCGTAAATCCAACCAGAGCATTTAGCTAAGCTGACCTTTAGCCATACAATTTTAGTATCAATCAATATGAAATACGAAAATGGATTCAGTCGCTGTGCATCTGTTTATAATTTAACGCCCTCGTAATGGCAATTCCTTGTCTCAACTGGCAGATGAATTACCAATTTGACGCCCATAAATATTTCATGTCATTTACATTTTCAGAGTTGCTCTACCTTCGACAGGTAGAGTGACAGTATCAGAAATAATATAATATTTATATGACGTTCTGGAAATGTTATTCTGGCTAAGAGCCAGTTTCCTGTCAAATAAATACGGATAGCAGAATTGTTTTTGGCCATTTAATAATTCAGTATATTGTGTCTAAGTTTCGTAAGTATTTTTGACAGAAAATCGATCTGAAGTTAAACGTGATCTCGTTGAACAAGATTATTTAATAATGATCAACGTTTGACGAAGTGCTGTAACGTGTTAGAGTAGGAAATGTATACCTGGAATGTTTTGAATTTGAAATTGCAAGCAAACATGTTAAGATTGATGAATCAACATTTAAAATTTAGTGGAACTTTATAAATAAATGTCTGGAATATTAGCAACCTGTTTCAATATACATAAGTTATGACTTATTACCTGAGGCTGTCCTCAGCATTGACTACTTCCGTAAAGGAATAAAAGTAACCAAATACAAAACTTTGTTGCACAAACAAATACAATTGAGGTATTATAAGTGAATTAATAATTATAGTACATGTAGCAAACAACTCAATCGTAAGCTCTTACTACTAAAAAAATTCCAGACCAAATGGGATAATATTTAAAAACTTATAAAACTAGTAAACGGGAACGCAGAACACATTAGTTTTTAACTTTTTTCAGATTATTGTCTACATTATCTCGTTAACATTTTTCAACTGGACATGTTACTATAAACTGTCATACTAAGTGTGAAAAAAAGATTTTTTCCAGCAAAAAAAATTATATACTAACTTCTTTTTCTACTTACGGATGATATTTAATAAAAATCAACTTACAGGATCCAGCTGACAATCCCGAAACATTGTGTAAATAATATTCCTTACGTGCCACTAAACTATCAAAATCCCCTTCTTAATAGTGTATTGTCGCCGGGGGACAAAATCCTCGTAAGTATGATTTAGATCAAGACTATGGTCTTACGAGACGAAGGCAAAGGCTACTATGGCCTTTATTACACGTTATTACTGTAGTATTTCCAGCTTATGTGTCCCGGACTTCTGGAAGGAGGCACGCGGGAAAGATGATAATAGTTGCCATATGAATTCTGGCTCCGACTCGTCAGTAATATACGACAGTCATAATAATTCCGTCGAGGTGCATAAGTACCTTTAATATCATTTTGAAACAATGTTTTTGCGGGTATCAGTGTATCTCCACATGAGATATATGTTTCATATTAAAAGAAGGAGCTTTTGAGCTAAAAGCACCGACGAATATGGTTTACTATAGAACAACAACGAAACAGAGAACGGAGAAGCATTAAAACATTATGTAGAACGGAAGTTATGTTAAACAGTTCAAATGACAAGAGGGAGAAACAACATAGAGGAATTCATACTAATAAATGAGATTTTTAGAAGAACAACGAATGAAAAATAAAAATAAAAAAAACAAAGTTAAAAATAATAGCACTGGGCAAACCAGTACTTACACATTCCAGCGTCACTAGAAAACTTTTGAATCTTGTTGGCGTTTTGCTTACCATTATCAATGCGTAGTCAGGGAGCAATAATAATGTTCCTTCTTCATAGCTTATTCGCCCGACGAGGCCGGTTGTTCGTTCTTCTCTCTGCGTAGCTTATTCAGTGTTATAATGTAGTTTGATTGCAGTTATTCAAGTGTAATATTTTGTTTCGATGTCCGATTTTTTCTGTGTCAAATACTTCTCTCACCATTCTTGCATTTTTTCATTAGTTTTGCTCACTATTTGATGGTAGACGTCATTTTGATTTTGAGATTACTTTATTATTTGTAATAGAATAGAGCAGGTACCGTTTGTATATATTATGTACACCATGATTTTCAGCTATCTGTGATAGCTTGTGATGGGAATCTGCATTCAGAAGTGTGTCGGTTTTATGCAAAAACGTGGCCGAGGTTTCGAGTCCAGAAATAGAAAAAACAGGACAACAAGACTAAAGATATGACGTCATGCGTATTTTCAGCATTTGGAAAACAATAACCAAAAGACAGTGCAAGACCGAACTAGCCACACGCAGAACCAAACTGATAAGCCAACATGTGATGCAAAAAAAAAACACAGGGAGGGAAGAGATAACTGATTAATCGGCGTCGCTATAATTTGATTGGTCTGTTTCTCTCTCATTATTTGCCATTTGTCTCTTTAAACAGCATAGATTAATGTGGACACCAAAAGCGTAGAAACAGACAAAAATGTAACAAATATCAAAATGACAAAAATCTGAAATCTTGAAAATGTCAAAAATTCTTGAATTCCTAGAATCGAATATAACATCTTCCGTCTAAATATAAAATGTCTACATTACATATCAGTCGCATTAATTTAGAAATGGAGAAATAAATTTTTTTTATTGTTGGCACCTAGTAATAAACTAAAATGAATTCTATACGATTTATTTATGGCGCAACCATTTTATAACTGATAACGGAATGCTAAATAAACTATAATTATTTTTGTAATGCTTACTAATTGTTAAAATTACTGATCAATTGAGACCAATAAGGGTCCCTTATTTTCAAT
This sequence comes from Octodonta nipae, assembly GCA_034190945.1. Lineage (NCBI taxonomy): Eukaryota > Metazoa > Arthropoda > Insecta > Coleoptera > Chrysomelidae > Octodonta > Octodonta nipae. The sequence continues at coordinate 115,664,667 of CM067219.1, read as the reverse complement.
TTAAGGGAGCTGAATAATAAGGAAAACTGTCATCCACTCCCTAAGGGTATTAGGAATAAAAAAACATGAATATTTGGAAAAACCATTAAGAGAAGATTAAGGAGTGGATAATAGACAACCCAATACATACAAATGCTTGAGAACTGTACAAACTAAGTGGAGCCAACTAAGTAGACTTTGCAGAATCTATTCGCAGTGTGACACGTCATTATCTGGTCCGTAATTTGAAATCCATTCACACTAAATTTGAGCTATCTAGTACCATTTATGCGAGCATTAGCCAAATTGGAAAACGATACGACTTCATTCAAACACATTAGCAATTATAAATATATAAATAAACTATTATTTTGGTTTACAAATTTATTATTAGACTAATATCAATTGTATTTTGTTCCGAAACTAATTTCCATGACCACAAACTGAAGTAATTAGTGTTAGCAGCTACTTATGAAAGGAAGACGGCCATTCTTCCGATAGTTCGTGGAATCGGCTTTCGTCCGATATTTTTGGGAATCTGAAATGTTTGTCTATCGACCCGTGGGCGACGGCTAGAGTAAACGGGATTTCGTGGAATCTTATCGAATCTTCGGGAACACATTTACCGATGGCTCGTTGACCTACTAGAGAATTCCGAGAGAAATATATAAATACGGAGAGCTGGCGATAGCATTCATTCAGTATTCGACTGCCGTAAAGTTAAGTAGAGATAAATTGTAAATAATTCTGTGAATATAAATTGTGTTAAAGTAGTGGAAATAAATTAGAGTGAGTTGGACTGTGTTTTTAAATAAATCCGAGAACTGAACTGAATCCGATTGTGAAAATAAAAACAATATTGATCAATAAATTATCAATTGTAGTTTATTCGGAAACTAATTATCATGGTCACAAACTGAAGTAATTAGTGTTAGCAGTTACTTGAGAAAGAAAGAACATTGATGAATAAATTATCAACCGTTGAGAGTAAGAACATGACTCACCAGAGACATTAGTTCACCACACAAACACGAATTCACTTTTTCAGAAAGAAAACAACATACACCTCCCTACAGTAGACCATTACCCATATTTGGAGTTGCAAAGATACCCTTAAGACCCATTGCAAGATCCATAGAATGTCAGAACATTTCGAAATTTTCACTTCAAAATATCAAACCATACAAATTCAACCACAACACACTAACAAATACAGCAAAATTAAAAGTTACACAAAACAAATATACAAAAAACTTCATAAACAAAATAATTTAACAAATCAAGAGAAAACATAGAACAAACAAACAACACAATGTACTTCAAATTTAAAAACAAACCGAATTTATAAATGTTATATAACTCCTGATTCCGGACTACGTGAAAAAATTAAACGTGTTTGAAATAAATAAAAGGAAAAACGTTTTTTAAAACAAATAATACACCAAGCCCAAACTTGCCAAAACAAAACTGGAAAACACTACTCAAAGTTCCAAAAATTGTGTATACAGTGTGCATTATGTCTGCGGGAAAATATATGCCTCTCCAAATAAGAATAATTTGGTCAAGTGCGAGTTGGACTCGCATACTTAGGGTTCCGTACCACCTTCAAGATTCCAATATTCCAGTTTCAGACAAGCAGGGAATGAGTGCATCTTCTTATACTTACCTTTATATCTTTTTAAGGAAGCATTTTAAATTTATAAAAAATATACACTGATTTTCCAAAAATAGACTTTTAATTTTATCTGCTTTAGGATTCGCTTGATTTTTATCACAATACATATGTATTAAATTTTCTAATTTGGCCCCCAAAAAGTAACATTAGAGATTTATTTTACTAATAAACTTTCAGAAATGCCTTTTATAATCTACTGTCTGAGTTTTGAGGCTCTGTAGATTGGAAGAAAAACGGCAAAATAGGTCAAAGTTTAAATTATAAATTATTAAATCTGTTATTCAAATTATTTAAAAATATAAATAAAATATATTTTTCAAATTTTAAATAGTGTAGTTTCTAAAGTGGGAATTAAGTCGATGTTTAATATTTTTAACATCTTTTATACAAATGATTTAAAAATATGTTATATTTGTAATTCACATAATGAGCCCTTTATCTGATATATTACATGATGCATTTGAAAATTGAATCTTTATTTTCCATTTAATTGTATAATTTGTCCCTAAAATTACTATGGGGGTTTGCTAGCAATTTATTTTCCATTTAATTCTATTATTTGGAGGCCAAATAATAGAATTAGGGATTTTTTTTTCATATTTTTCCTATAAACAAAAAAAAATGAGGTCTTAGAGTATGGAATAACGGGGAGAATGGGTAATTCTTTTAAAATATTTTTTTAATATATTTTAAAATATTCATTTAAAAAAAAAATAAAAAAAAATATATTTGTACCTATTCGTCATAATGAGCCCTGGGATTTGATATATTACATGACCCGTTAGAAACAATTATAATTTTTTATTTTCCATTTAATTCTATAATTTGCCCCCCAAAATGAATATTAGGGGTTTCTTCTTATTTTTCCAGTAAAGTTCAGGTGAGGGGCTATACTTCCAGTTTTTCAAAATTTTTCAGCTTATGGTTTCGGTGATAAGGGGGGAATGGGTAAAAATTTTTATATTTTTGTTAATATCTTTTAATTAATTTATTTTATAAATATGGAAAAAATATATTTGTTTTCTCCATCATGAGCCGTTTTATTTGATATATAACATGCTGGGTTAGAAACAATTTTAATTTTATATTTTCCATTTAATTCTATAATTTGCCCCCCCCCCAAAATATTAGGGGTTTTCCTTATTTTTCCAATAAAGGTCAGGTGAGGGGCTATACCTCCATTGTTTTTTCAAAATTTTCCAGCTTATGGTTTCGGAGATAGGGGGGGTGGGTAAATTTTTTTATATTTTTGTTAATATCTTTTAATAATTTATTTTAAAAATATGAACAAAATATATTTGTTTTCGTCATAATGAGCCCTTTCATTTGATATATAACATGATGGGTTAGAAACAATTTTAATTTTTCATTTAATTCTATAATTTGCCCCCCCCCCAAATAAATATTAGGGGTTTCTCCTTAATTCTCCAGTAAAGTTCAGGTGAGGGGCTATACCTCCATTTTTTTTCAAAATTTTCCAGCTTATGGTTTCAGAGATAAGGGGGGGAATGAGTAATTTTTTTTATATTTTTGTTAATATCTTTTAATTTATTTATTTTAAAATTTTGAAAAAAATATATTTGTTTTCGCCGTAATGAGCCCTTTCATTTGGTATATAACATGATGGGTTAGAAACAATTTTAATTTTATATTTTCTGTTTAATTCTGTAATTGGCCCCACAAAATTAAAAGTAGAGGTTTCTCCTTATTTTTCCAGTAAACTTCAGGTCAGAACCTATAAATCTATTTTTTTCAAAACTTTAGGTTTTATAGTTTCGGGGATAAGAGGGGGGGGAATGGGTAAATTTTGGTATATTTTCGTTAATATCTTTTTAAATAATTTTTTTTTAAATATGAAAAAAATATATTTGTGTTCCTCAGAATGAGACCTTCCATTTGATATATTACATGATACGTTTGAAAAAATCTTTATTTTTAAATTTTTATTTAATTCTATAATTTGCCCCCCAAAACTAATATTAATGGTTTCTCCTTAATTTTCCTGTAAAGTTCTGGCAACGATCTATATTTCCTATTTTTTTCAAAATTTTAGGCTCAGTAGTTTCGGAGATCAGGGGGGGGGAACGGTCGATTTTTTTAGTTTTTCCCCCCAGAAGTACCCCTAAAATCAAATTTTTTTCTTTTACGATATGTACTCCTGATCAGGTCACCAAACTATTCATTGATACCAAATTTCAACCTCTTCCGTCCAGTAGTTTAGGAGAAAATGGCTGTGATGTGACAGAGGCAGAAATGCGGAGTGATATTATAAGGGTATCCGTATATTGTATATACGGAACCCTAAAAAATCAACACATCTCAAGAAGACATGAAGACATATCAAGACTGGCAACTCATGTACTAGCAGATAATGATATACACAAAATGGACTTGGAAAATACAAAGATATTAATAAAGAAGGACACACTAAGACAAGGAATGTCAAGGAGTGTCTGCATGTTCTTAAATAATGAAGAAATTGGGACACCCTCTATAGAGATAGCTCTACCATGGCAACAGATCTTGTTAAATGAGCACCAAAAAGATATTCAATTGAGAGTTGCGTGAAAGTGTCAAGTGAATTAATATCCTACAAATTGCTTCAAAAAAACATAATTCGACGGCGACTGTCGATAAAGACACGAAACTCCACAGCATACAGATAAGTACAATACAATAATGATTCAAACATGTTAAACAGGAAAACTAGTTGACATGTTCATAGACCTACTTTCTCAGAGTTTATCCTGAGAGATTTTTTTCTATATGAAGGCAACTAGTATACCGGGCAGTTTCCACAAATTATCCTAAGGAACTACACCTAAAGTTTCAATTACATAAATTATCTGTATTTTTCAGAGACCATGGTGAGGAGTGAAAACTTAAATGAACAACCAAAATAGGTAATAAATTGGCGAACACCCTTATATCAGTATATTATTAAATATTAGCAACATGATATAAAAAATAAGGAAAACAGAATAAGCAGAATCTAGAAAAAGTGGATGGATGCCTTCAATGCCGAACAGAACAGCAAAGAAATTACATGACAAACTAGGAGTAGATACAGTAAATTATAATAGAAGTACAAAGAATATGAAAACGAAGACACAAGAAGTGACTGACAGTCCATCGTTTGCAGTAACATCAATCATCTCGCAGCTGCCTACCCGCTCGATGGAGGAGGAGGATTTGTAAGTCGTTCCTAAAGACCTAATTTGTTAATTTTATTTAATTAGTACCTGTTCCAACACAAAAATCTAGAAAAATACAATTTAACCACATATGTCCTGTGACCAAACGCAGATTCTAATTTCGGCATTTTCTCCCCAATTGTAGGTACCTGAACGGGGCGCGGCGTCCCGAAATGATTAACTGCCAGCAGGTACACACCATTTACGTAAAGTTAAGTTGACTTAAAGAAATATATCGTTTGTCTGAAACGTACAAAGTATCGGGATGTGTACGTTCCGAAAACATCTGTTTCCAGACACGCATAATGTAAACTGCCATGTCAACTTTAATATCTCTTAGGAGCATCACCCTCTTGTTTCCACGACATTAAATAATGACCAAATTAGTGCTCGACATCGTCTTCTCATCACCATATTTTTCTTTCGATAAGTCATCGCGAACATTTTTTTTCTTATAGACACTTCGATATACATTGAACTATTTTAGGCTAACAAAAGCTAATAAGTATACTATGCGTGACCTTCTCAGAAAAGGCATTGCAAGAAAATGGATGTAAAATATTATTATAAAAAATATATAGTTACTTAAAGGTAATTGTCTTCTAAACGTTGTTTGTGGCATATTCTTGATTACTTTTATGTTTTTTTGGGCAATAACACCACAAAAGAAATAAAACGACATATATTGCAGGAATACCAAACGTTTCAAAGTCTATTCTGACTTCGTTGTGAATGGCTTTATATTTATTGATGTAGATTGCAAAATGAAAATTTGATTTATGACATTTAAAATTGACATTAGAAAATTTGTTGTTTTTAGATATAGAGGTAGCACAAAAAAATCTAAAGATCATGAATTATAGTTAACCAGCTTTCAAATTAGAAGAATTTGAAAGAATTGTCTTTAGAATTTAGAGTTAAACAGACTTGAACACAAAACAAACCTTCCGAATCAACCCAGAACTTCTCTTAACACTACTACTACTCAAGACAACAACATTACAGTTACAACTATACCATATATACAGGGTCTGTCACAAAGATTGAAAAGAGTGGGCAACAGATTTAATGTTAAAACAACATTCCAAACAAGAAATACACTGAAATCTTTAATATCGAAAACAAAACCAACAAACAAAACCCAGAACTCAAAAAACTGCATATATAAGATTCCTTGCGAATGCAATAAATTTTATATTGGAGAAACATCGAGACCATTAAACGTACGAATAAATGAACACAAGAATTACATAAAGAAACGACAATTTGAAAAATCAAAAATTTTTGAACATGCTTGGGACCTAGGCCATAAAATACAATTTGACAATTCAACTATACTTCACAAAGAACAACATAACACCAAACGAAAAATAAAAGAGTCTGCCTTAATTCTTTTGAATGAAGACGATTGTATCGCTTCTACTTCTGTAGAATTTAATCGTATCTGGTTACCGACGATTAATGGTAACCTCATTTTGAACAACCCAATATCGGGATAGTTCATAAGGTTTTTCCTAGGTTTTCCCTTATGACGTTAATGGGATCACTGAAACAATAGAATTCTTTGATCCCATTTTTGGCGAATGCGCTATCTTATAACAAAGTCGTATCTAGGAACGCCACTTATAAATTCTAAAGACAACTCTTTCAAATTCTTCTAATTTGAAAGTTGATTAACTATAACTCATGGTCTTTAGAATTTTTTGTGCTACCTGTATATCTAACAACAACAAATTTTCTAATGTCAATTTTAAATGTCATAAATCAAATTTTCATTTTGCAATCTACATCAATAAATATAAGGCCATTGACAACAAAGTCAGAATAGACTTTGAAACGTTTGGTATTCCTGCAATATACGTCGTTTTATTTCTATTGTGGGGTTATGGCCTAAAAAAACATAAAAGTACTTAAAGGTAGTCAAAACTTACAACTAAGTTGATTCAAAAAGTCATTCTCTTCACTCCTTCTCTTTTTATTTCTTTATCAAACTTACTTATGCTTCGCTCATTATTGTAAACTAAAATATTGAAATCTAGCCTTCGTTGATTTATTTTTTTATCCGTAAAATAGTGCCAAGCCCGCTGTCACCCGAAGGACAAGAAAAATAGATGAGCAGATAATATGAACGTACCTAAAGTGGACAGATGCCACTTTACCGATACGTCATCATTACACCAAAAGTCCCAGTAGTTGTAGATGCAGTGAAGTAAACAAACAAAATACAAATATTGTTATTGTTACAAGATACTATATACAGTTAAAATCCGTGCATTTGGAATGACAAGAAGGAAATATTATTTAATAGCGATAGTAAGACCCGTAGGTACTTGGCCCAAGAACTTTTAGATAAATCAGACAAATACCTGAAACATTTCATTGAAATTCCAAAACTATTTTAAAAGCAAATTGTCCTTTAGTGAGGTTTAAAGTGGTGCATTTTTTATCAACATCCTTAATGAGATATCCATAGCCTATTGATTAAGGATGCATTCTTCTTGTGCTTAGAAAAAGAGAAACCAGCTCAATACGAGAAATAATTTTAGATGTTTTGGATTTCGATCAACATTTGAAATTAATAACTAAATTTTTGGAATATTTTAGCGATAGATCTTTATAAAGACAGTTTTTTCTATCTTTGGCTGCTAAAATGTAGTGGGTTGTAAATGTTTTAATATCCTCTGCTATTGGGTCGGTGATCTTCCTTAACTTCGCTGGCCAGCTCTTAGTCTCTATTCTGGTAGTCACTTTAGCCATCTTTTCAACTCAGAGAACATGAGCGACCATTCTCAATTTCAACTTCGTTATGTTCACTTTAATATCTCTGGCCCGTGCTTCTTATATCTTCATCTCGTTTGTCAATCCCTTGAGGTTAATAACACCAAAGATCTTGCTATTTTCTATAGCATTATTAGCAGCATATTTTTGTTAGCGCCAGTATTTGAGCTTCATATTTCCAAACTGGAAGAATCAATTAGTCTACTGAGTTTTTTTTAAGCTGCTCATCCCAATATTATTCGTCAAGAAAGCTCGCACTTTTTGTTTTTGACTTGAATGTTAGTAAAACACCACTCAATTTTACACCAGACATTAACTTATTTAGCTCTTCGTTGTTTCTGATGGCAAATTGAAAATGATTCGGAATAATGTGGGATCTGTTATCTTGTGTAGTGTCTCTGACCAGCTCCAGATGCCTAACATTTTCTTCTTGTCACATTCTTCCACTTCTAAACTTCCCGTGAATTAAAGGTAATTCATTTCCTCTCCGATGGAGGTCACTCATCACAGTTGTACATTATTTATGTTGTCTGTACCTTGACTGTACAATGATATGTTATAGATTGTGGAAAATTGTTGAAACAAATTTAACCATAAGTTATTCCATTTGGAAATTAATTAAAATTAAAGTTGGTATGCACCGAAAGTTATAATTCGGTCTATATCCACAGTACAAGCCGAGGTGACCCCATGGTTGACTGAAATTTAATTTATTTCTTATTCTGTTCGCACATATTCGAGTGGAGTTCATAAAGTTGGCCTAGTAGAGTAATGGAACTGTTATCTTTTAAAAATGGTATTGCGTTATCTTTTTATGAAGGGGATGGTTATGGATTTGTTCCATACATTCAGTATGTTTTGGCCTATAGGTGGAAGTAGAGAAGTGTCTCAACTATATCTTTCATAGAAGATCTTTGCATTTTATTGGTTCTATTTTTGGTCCATCATATCGTGGTGCTTTGATGTATTTCGTTTTCTTCAGAGCACAGTTGATTTTGGTCGCTGTAGGCCTGCACATATTCTCCGGCTCCTTATTTTTAATGACGCATTTCAACATTTCTTATTTATTTGTTTTTGGCATACGAAGTTCATGAATTTATTTTCACTTATAGTTTGTATTAATATATCAGTTATACATGATCTAATGTCCTTCTTTATTTCTTATTCTCTAGACTAGTAACAAATATTTTTCCTGGGCTAAGCAAGTGAATGAGTTAATCAGGTTGGTTATGCCATTTGCTGTTAATTTCCCTACTTATTTAGTCATATTATACTTACATTAGTGTTGTTATTTAGGTTGTGTCCATGTGGTAAATCTTTTTCTGCAGATTATTTTTTCCTTCCCTCCAAAAAAATAATCTCCTGTGTAGCCTAAGTCATTCAACGAGTCCCGGTTTACAGATGTTTAATATTGTTGCTAACTATGTATTATTTTATGAAAGACAAACAAATAAATAATCTCAATTATATTACGGTTCTGAATTTTGAAAAAATTTTTAGAGCTCTATAAAATTTTTCCCTTTGTGTTAATACTTTGAAATCCCAAGGTCAATAACCGTTTAGAACGTATTAAAAAAATGCATATTTTTCAAAAACAGGGTGTCAAAACAAAAGATGAATGAATTATGTAGGCATGACTGGGGCATCAAAATTAATTATTCATCCTGTACAACTTTTTACGAAGTTTGGCCGAAACCTACATCAGCTCTGCAGCTATGTAACTTTTTTTGGATCGACAGCGTGGAAACTGCGTAAAATTCGAGCCGTAACACTTCCGAAAAACAAGACGTAGTGAGATAGAGTAAAATCTCGTGTATACGACAGACCTTCTTCACTGTCGTCACATAATGCGTTTATGACGCAATATACGAATTGACCACGAACAACAACAACACTCCAGGTTATCGATGGTATTGTGGATTTTTTGGAAATTACACTGAGAAAAGGGCTTTTATATTCATATAAGTAGAAAGTTTTTAATGCAATTGATGTTGTTGTTGAAAGTCAATGAATATTACGATAACAAAATGTGATGATAATCAATAAAAAATATTCGTATGGTCAAATGCCAGAAGGCATGATGACTGCTTTTGTATATTACAGCAAATTAAATTTGCACCACAGCGCACTCTTGTGCCCGCAGAAATGAGAAATACTGTCAATCCCAGGGAACACTACATGTTGTTCACATATATTGGGCTTTTTGATTTTATTCTCTTGATCTAAACTTTCCAAGTCTCTAAAGTGATTACGTATACTTCTCTGGTTATACATATGATCATTTTTATGTCAATTAAACCGGCATTGGGTAAACTTAAGCTGGTAGCGATTAAAAATTACTATAAGCAAGAGTTCTTTGTTAACATTTTGTTAATTTAGAGAAATAAATAACTAATTAGTTCTGCACCGCTAGTAGAAACTGTAAATACATTAAGGTTATGCAATGCAGGTCACAGAGTTCAGATCACAAAGTGGTCAAAAAACCGTTCCAACTAATATTTTTTGTTATTTTCTGAATGATACTTGTAGCATATTTTTCAATGTCTAAGTGCTTCTTGGGAAATAACACCACAGTTTGAAGAAAAATGCTGTATATTCCAAACGTTTCGGGGTCTAGATCAGACCCCGTTGTCAATGGTTAAGAAACTACGGATTAAAAAGTCACAATTCTAAGATATAAATTAAAATATATGACAATGTGTATTATTTGATTTTTGACGTAACTGAGAGAATTTTATTTGTAATATACAGGGTAGCACAGAAAGCTCATATAATCAGAAAGTTCCTTTCAAATTGGAAGAATTTGAAAGGGAGATATTAAGAATTTTATGTGGCGCTCCTAGGGCCACTTTGTTATAAGATAGTGCATTCGCCAAAAATGCGACCAAAGAACTTTGTTGATTCAGTGATGCCATTAAAATCATGAGGGAAAACCTAGGAAAAACCTTATGAACTATCCCGATATTGGGTTGTTCACAAGGACATGACCATTAGCAAATTCTTCCTTAATCATCGGCAACCAGGAACGACTGAATTCTACGATTGTATCCCTACTACCTCCGTAGAATTCAGTCGTTCCTGGTTGCCGATGATTAAGGAAAAAATTGTTAATGGTCATGTCCTTGTGAACAACCCAATATCGGGATAGTTCATAAGGTTTTTCCTAGGTTTTCCCTTATGATTTTAATGGGATCAACAAAGTTCTTTGGTCGCATTTTTGGCGAATGCATCTTATAACAAAGTCGCACCTAGAAGCGCCACATAAAATTCTGAAGATCTCCATGTCAAATTCTTCCAATTTGAAAGGAACTTTATGATTATATGATATTTAGAAATTTCTGTACTACCCTGTATATTATAAATAAAATTCTCTTAATGTCTAAGTGTTTATTGGGAAATAACACCACACTTTAAAGGAAATTGCTGTGTATTCCAAACGTTTCGGGGTCTAGATCAGATCCTGTTGTCAATGGCTAAGAAACTACGGATTAAAAAGGTACAATTCCAAGATGTAAATTTAAATATTTGACAATGTTTTTTTTGTCAAATATTTAAATTTACATCTTGGAATTGTACCTTTTTAATCCGTAGTTTCTTAGCCATTGACAACGGGATCTGATCTAGACCCCGAAACGTTTGGAATATACAGCAATTTCCTTTAAAGTGTGGTGTTATTTCCCAATAAACACTTAGACATTGAAAAAGATGCCACAAGTATCCTTCAGAAAACAAAATTCTCTTAGTTACGTCAAAAATCAAATAATACACATTGTCAAATATTTTAAGTTACATCTTAGAATTGTGCCTTTTTAATCCGTAGTTTCTTAACCATTGACAACGGGGTCTGATTTAGACCCCGAAACGTTTGGAATATACAGCAATTTTATTTAAACTGTGGTGTTATTTCCCAAAAAGCACTTAGACATTAATATTTTTTGTGACTATATAATGGGAGTACGTTGAACATTGTTAAACTCGCAGTTGGGCACACACTCGATGCAGACGATTTCTTGACAGCTTCATAGCGGTACGGCAACTGCAGTTAGGAACAAACCTAAAGTTTATCCTTGTGGGACAACCAGCGTTGAGAATAACTTTTTCTACCAGCAACGCTAAATTTATTTGCAAAAATTGTAAACAAAGTGCACCACTTTTTTCCAAAGAGAAAATACGATTAAGCATTCCATTGACAGTTAAAATCGTGGTTAAAATAATGTTTTGCTGAATGATAGATGGATTTTTCAAAACTCATAATGTGTGTTGTGTTCATTATAAATACCATTAGGCTGGAAAATTGCCTAACCCGCACATAAAATCTTCACGTCAAAGTTTGGGTTTAAGTATGGTTGATGTAACAACCACTTTCTAAGTTCACCCAATGCGGAAGGTCCCTTGGAAAGAAGACTTGCATTCGCTGCAGGTAAAAATGGTAGTCATGCCTCAGCATATATTGTGATAATATTTTTTGGCACTTTTTAATATATTGAATGCAAGACAATAAATTGTTTCGAGTGGAGAACTTTATCAGTTGCGCGTCCCTCAGCTGATTAAAATCTATAATAATTATTTATGTATTTAGTACGTATAACTGAGTTTTTCCCGAAACTACTCATCTCGGGAGATACATAGGTCTAACGATTCCCCAAGCTCTCACATTGCACCACTGAACCACTCCTCTAGGAATTTTTTCGGGGGAACTTTGGGCGTAAAAGTTTATTTTTATCCGGTGAATTTTGTGATCCACCGTATGCTAGTATGCTGTCGATAATTCGATAATACGTTTGAGAACTTTCACATTAAATTGTTCTTCTAACTGGGTGAAAATAGATACCAAAATGGCAATGGTAGTTAACAAAATACAGTAAGGAATAGTTTCGTAAAGTATTTGTCTTCAAAATAAACCTTCTCTAAACTTCACTTTAAGGTACCACAGATTCGGACCTTTCGGTTCACGCACTTGCTCGAGCCGGCTGTTGTGCCACGCACATTCGTGAGTTTATTTCTAAACGCCTGTAAGGTCGTGTCCTTCTTAGTCAACGGTGGAAACGATATCTCAAAATAATGTGACTTTATTAGACGATCATAGTTCGTGGCGGCAGTAGCCTAGCTCTAATTAGGTACTGTTGGAATCATTGGGGTTGAGTTTGGTTTACTCATTCATGATAACTTGAGTGTTTAAATAAAGGTATGATGTTAGGATATAAAGCTATGTTTTTACTTTTGTGACACACCAAAGGTTCCACAGCAGTTACATTGGGGTTGGGATTGATTCTTGTCATGTCCGACTCATTCCGCAAAAGTGGCGGATCCAGGGCTGCCGTTATAGGCTCTTGACCTCGTTGGGAAGGGGTGTGAGTTGGCTTGACACACAGTTTAAGCTGGCACTAATATTTGAGTCGCTTGCGACACGACGAGTCCTTGGGGAAACCCGCGCTGCGGTCGTAACTATGTCTCTCTCTAGGTTTTAAAAAAATAAACATGTAAAAAGCATATTACTCAAATGTACTTTGGAGAGCTGGGGTCCCGCAGCCCACCCCCTAGGATCTGCTAGTGTTCCGCACGTTCTATCATGGGTATAAAACTTGTTTCAAGTGTTACTATTCAAAATATTGGCGTTTATACCGTTTACAATCTGCATGACCTCAAGATCGATTGTATTTTTGGTGATGAAGAAGATAGTATTTTGAAAACAAGACGCCAAAATATAGCAGAAATATACCATTACGTTTTTTCCAGTGTAACTCGAGAACTGACTGCTGTACCACGAATGCTGCTACGTAACAGTGTATAGCTAATATAAACATGACAACGACTGTGACAGGTCTCGGGAGTCCCAGAATACAGTAGGGTAACGCGCGGCTAATTCGATTTGTACGCCTCCCCGACGCTCCATTGGAGACAAGCTCTATATCTACTCTGTCCTCTTCAACCGGCTATATTTGTTTCCACTGTAAACCCTATGACGATGTAGTCGAATCCAGTTATATAATTATTTATTTAGATACTGATTTGACGACCAAATTTTGTTATAAGATTATGTTTACAAGTAGTCTTACCGAATTTCGTTTTATCCTGTTGTCAAATGTTTTCGGTTTTACTTTCTCTTCAGTCTGCGGAAACTTAATTACAAGTGACAGGATGTGCTGTCGGATTATCTAGTAAATCACTTACACCTATAACTGAAATTTTTATTTGTTAGAGTTTTTCCATTAAAATGCACAGCTGCTTCCTCATCGTTGTTTTATATGCCCTTAAACATTTCAGCATTGTTAAAAAATGTTCAAAATTGAGCTTTTATTGTGTTACGGGGTTGTTTGCAGAATTAAATACTGAATTTCCAATTGAAGACGCGAGATGTAAACAATGACACCTCGAAGACAGTACTGAATTTCCAGTTGTTCAAGTTGACTGAGTTTTCTACCTTAATTGTTTAGTTTGATAAAATAATTGTTTCCTAGAAAGTGTGGCGTCATTTACTTTGATATTGTGTTTTTTTATCCGACATTTCATACTTCTGCCTCTTGACCTGACCTGAACTTAAGTTGTTTCACAATCTTTAAAACTGATTTTATCAAAAAAGGTTGACACTAAATTCGAAACAAAAAATATTAAATTTAATTTCTTCTGCAGTATTATCATTGTAAAAATTAGTTCTTAACATCATTTTTTGTTATGTAGTTATCATTGAAGAAAAAAGTGCACTCCCAGATCTTCAATCCGAGTACGAGAACCAATTTTGGGGAAAAAATCCTTTTTTGGGATATACTTTATATACCCTTCAGCTAGAGTAGATTAATTATAGCGTCTTGCTACTTCGATTAACTTTAGAGGGTAAACATCGACCAATTTTCCTAAGCTAGTTCTTAACTCAATTTCCAAAAACTCATGGGATGCACTTTCGATACTTTTTTGAAAGTTTGACAGCTTTTTTGCAGATGGATACTCAATCATTGAAACAAATGTAGACCAATTCTTATTTGAAGACGCGAGATGTAAGACCGACATCTAGGATTTTCAATTCTTATGTCAACCATTGAAATAACAAATCGTATCGAAAAGATAGAGATAAATAGCGGCATCTCATTATTGTTTCTTAACTTGGAAAATTTTAAAGTTCTTTCCGAAATCTGATCTAGTTTAAGATGTAAACTCTAAGCCGAAGGGCAAAGAAGTTTTTGCAAAATAAAATACACTACACAGATTGCCAATAGTTTTTATCCAAAAATGGATTGAGACCTCAGCCCTAGCTATCCCTCATAACATTTATGAATGCAATAATTAAAAAAGCGAATAAAGAAGTTAGGAAATTCCACGTAGGGTATGAAAATATGGAACTATAAAAAAATTGCGTGAGGGTTCTCGCTGACAGTATTGATAGTAAATAGGTGAAAACCAATTCCGAAATAAACTAATGATAAATAAAAGACGCATTTTAAATATCTGAATTATGATGAAGGCGCTAGCAACTATAAAAGACACAAATTACTAACTAAACATAACCGATTCACAAAATACATATTATACAGAATATAGTGTCCATAGTTTTTCGGAAAAAAATTCTTAGTATAATAAGGGCGGTGGAAGATTTCCCATCGGAAGGGAGTTTACCGTACAAGATGCAGATAATTAAAAGACTGTGGGTCTTTTAATTAACCCAAAAATATTGTTAAAAATGTCAAAAAACAATTTTCAGCATTTTCTTTGTTCCTAAAAATTAGAGGTGTATATATTTTGACAATTTAAAAAACGCAATTTTTTTAATTTTTAATTAAAAATGTTTTTGTCAACATTTTTGTTGTTGAAACTTCTACTTTAAGATCGTGTAATAACAATTTAAAAAGTTGCTACTGAAAAACATTGACAATTGTTGAAAAAAAAATAACGTGTTTTCCGTAGTTTTTATTAACTCATTTTTGTTCGTTGAAATTAAATTAAATGTTGGAAAACGATTAGTTCTATGTAATATTTTGATAGGAAAAGGGCTCCGACCCTTGAAACCTCTACCATTCGACGAAGGACGTAAGTCGTATGAAAACTGACATAAATGAAGTTTGTAGAAATTTATTTTATGTATCAAATACATAAATAAGAGAGTACAAATGAAGTTATAATATATGGGTTAAACTTCGTACGACTTGTCAAAAGTCGAGTGGTAGAGCAGTCGAATGTTTCGAGAATTGGGCTCCTGTCTATATGCCTGCCCATAAGGAATAGAAAAGTTCTTCTCTTGCTTAATAATCTTAATATTTTCAATTTCTTGGGGAGATCATTGTTTAAAGACATGTTTCGTGTAGTTTAAACCTTAAACTGTTTGACCTGTCAAATACTGTATACATATACTGGTTAGCCTCCAATACAGGTGAGACTAATAATAAAAAAGCGACACTCACAATTTTCTATAAGAAAATCTTTAAAATGATTTTCTGTGAGTAAATGCAGATTAACATGTGAACGTTGAATCACTTCAGTGGTTTGAGGGAATATAGTAAACTTTCATCAGCCAAAGACAGTCATCTCAGTTCTACGAAGTTCCAAAACCGTATTTGCCTTGGAATGTAGTATCGCAGCCCTAAAACGGCATTCCACATCCGTTCCGGATGTGCTCCAATATCACGGAAACGTTCCATTCGTTGTTTCATACAACACCGTGCAGATCTGAACCGAAAGGCTCACGCCATGCCGCACGATTGTTGTGTTGTTATTATACAACTATTTACCAACAATTTCCCATTGTCGAGTATCAAATTTGCGGATCGCTGTATTCCGCTACCGCCTTATGTAAATTTCTGTGGACTTTTACGGGCAATCACAACTAGTTCAACGACTCTGATGGTATTTAGTTGCTTATGCGGCGTTACACGATCCCAATAATTATTTATTTTGCAATAGGGTTTATTTTCAATACGCTTTCTTCTACAGCATTACAAACATATTGATAAGTATATGCTTGCTTTTCTTATAATCATTACTAATCGTTACTTCGGTACTGAGTTCTTGTTACTTATATTCGTTACTTCTGTGCAGCATGACTTTCAGTATATCGTATAGTCGTATATTTTACGTTAGTAATCTGTACGTATTCATTTCTAAGTCTTTAGTAGTTTTTACCACTATAAGTAAGATTTTAGGGTTTAATTCAATGTTTGAAAATTAAAGTACAATTACGTTTTGTTAGCC
This sequence comes from Octodonta nipae, assembly GCA_034190945.1. Lineage (NCBI taxonomy): Eukaryota > Metazoa > Arthropoda > Insecta > Coleoptera > Chrysomelidae > Octodonta > Octodonta nipae. Next base: position 115,647,864 of record CM067219.1, on the reverse strand, counting down.
CTTGAAATATACAAAGACATAATATATATATGTATAACACTGCTTGGATACTAAAATTATAAACTACATTTTCGACTTTTACGAGATTTGTTCTGTTAGGATTTAACTAGTCTTTGAAAAAACTGTCTGCACAGAGATAGCAATAAAACACAAATTTTTATATGTTAATTAGGCTATATGCGGATATACTGCTGATCTTTTTTTCCACCATTACATGTGATAATAATTCATATTTAACCGAGGTTCTGCTATGTAGAAACATAAAGCTTATTACCGTGGGGCAAATAGTATTAAAAAACTAAACACGTAAATATATTCAAATAAAGATCTACTTGATCAGATCACTTGTGCAACAGCTTTTCATTGGGAACATTTATGGGCGTAAGTTAGATGGGAAAACTGTGGAACATTTGGTGTATCACAGACTTATAAGCACAAAGTTTTGTATCCAAACACAAAACCTTCCTTTTTTTACTCAACTCACGTTTCAACAGCGAAGCTGTCATCATCAAGGAGTAAACAAAAAAAACATTTTCCAAACGTGGCACCATCGAAACATGGCAAAATTACTCCATCCACAAACAGCCAAACAGTGAAAATATCCCAAATGGTTAAACTGCTAAATAACTCACTAGATATACAGAACATAAGATCCAGCAGAATAAATGGTCCCATCGAAATAATTACAGCCCAATCCAAAAAAATACGGCTTCAAAAAATATCAGGCCTAACCATAACTGCAGCTGTGCCGTAAAAAATAAAGCCTAACGTCGAATGTAATGCAGACATATTAAATATTCTCTTCGAGGTGTCATTTTTTTGTACGTACAGAGTTTAGAGAATGTAGCTTCTGGAGATAGAATGCAATGCACAAAATCGTGGCAAGGCTAGAAAGAGAGGGCAACAGAGATAGTAACAAACTATTTCACTTGGTGAGTGGAAGCAGCCTGTGAACAACAAGCCGATCGTATTTCATTGGAAGCAGCTCCCAACCGAGTGAAATAGCCTCTCGCCGTCTCTCTTTTTAGTCTAATCACGACATTTGTGAACTGCAGGCTATTTCCAGAAGGTACAAGCTCTAAGGTACCGAGTGGTGAAGTCAACCTGAAAATTTTATCGTGACATTCTAACCTATGAGTTACGGAATAACAGTAAATGACATGAAACGCCTTAAGATCCGAAAACTCTGTGTGCTAGTTTCTTCGAAAATCCTAGATGTCGATATTTACATCTCGCGTCTACAGAAATAACTATTAGCTGAATTAGTCGGTACTGGTTTATTTCATGTCTGTCAAGTAACGAGGGAGTTAGTAACAAATGACTTTTTTCCATCACTATTATATACCTGGGAATAAAAACAGAGCGTTTTTATAATTCATATCAGTCTTGTAATTTTAACTGTTATTTCTATATTAATAGTGTCATTATTGGGTATGCAACATTATTTCTTCATTTATTTCAAATAGAACACTCGGATACTAGTATGTCATTGTCATGCTTTTAATATCGTCTTTCAGGTTTTACTAAGCTTTTCCTATACATAAATGCAATATTTTTGTAGATATTTTTCATTATGTTGGATGCAAGGTTCATTTTACTGAAATTTTCAAACTTTTAGAAGATGCCTGTGAGATAAATTTTCTAATTTAATTGGCCTAAAGTATTTTTGGATAAATTTTAGTAATAATATGTTATAACAATAACAAATCTTCCCAAGCATCTTCTATACTTAAGTGGCCTCGCAAGAACGGTACCCAAATATACTATCGCTAGACCTTGATAAAACTGTTCTAGTAGGCTGTAACTTTGACTTACAATAATTTGACACTATTTCGGATAGATAATTCAAATATAAGAATAAAGTATCTAATTGTTTGTTTTAAATGAAAATTTTGATTATTTTTAAACTTTTACGATAATTAAGGTAATCTAAATAAATCTTTCTGAGGAAAACCAATCGAATGTTTTAATTGCAGTAGTGGAATATGCTGCAGTTAGCTCTACACCATCAACATATGAGTTGTGTAATATAAATATTATGTCTATTCAAAATGTTGTTAAAACTAATACATGAAATGATGCAAAATTGTTTGTGAGCACAACAGAAAATGCCCAAAGATTCATTCATTCATTTCGTTATAAAATATTAACTTGAATTTATGTACTAAATACATATATAATTTCCATGATTACAATCAGTTCAATACAAGAAGCAATATATTGTCTTGTGCTCGATGGTTTGTTAAATTTCCAAAATATAGTATCAAAATTGCTCTCACAGTTTTTGGTTAACCTAATAATTCTTTCGTGACATTTCTATACCAGGAATCACAGAAAAATGGCTTCACACATAGTACGACTTCCAATTTGGAGCTCTCTGACATAGTTTTCCCTGATACCCTTAGATGGCGATATTTGTTTTGTGATAAAATATTAAATTAGGTTTGATGTACTAAATACATGAATAATTATTGGAGATTTTAACTGATGTTGGTATTCAACTAGAAACAGTATACTGCAAATACTCTCTCCGAGGTGTCATTCTTTTGTACGTAAGGCAATATATTGTTATGGAATTGAATAGACCAAAAGTTTTTTTTAAGACACTAAACTGACACTAACACGTATGTAGGTTTATGAAAGCCTATCAGAGAGGACTAATCATAAAGAATATAAGGATAAGATATTTACTCAATAAATAATGTAATAGTGGAGTTAGATGAATAACCCAAAGGTTAATCTGGTTACCTACCAGTCAGAAATTGATATGTGTGAAAATAAATAATCTATAGAGTAAAAACAGACATACCACTACTAATAGTGATCCAGGTGAAGTAACATCCAAGGCTTATCCAAACGTAGTAACCAGACATTCGATATAAGTCATTCTCTGCTAAATTAAATTACCAGAATGTAAGCACTAGGATTACAATTACAGTCATATTTCAGTAAAAAATATAAAATAAATTGATTAGTAAAGATACATAGGAATAGAAAAGGAATAGAAATCAATCATTAACATATGTAACACAGAGTGATAAATTGGAATATATCCAGCTTCATAATAATACATCATCGAATAGGAGTCAATAAACATGATTTATTAGATAGGAAGGCGAAAAATGAGCAGATTTATCTGACAGATCAAACAATGAAATTACAAAGTTAATGCTGAATAAATACGTAGATTCTAATCAAAAATCAGTCAGATTCAGGCTCTTTTATTTTGATCTTCGAATAAACATGGTTCCAGTGCTGTCAAGACGCTTGTGAAATTTTTGTTTCAACAAACTTTGTTGTGGAAAAGAAGAGTTCAGACATTTTGAATTTAAAATTTCATAAATCAAGAAAAAGCAAATTTCTTAAACTTGTACGTATAATACCACAAAATCCATAAAAGTGACAGAACATAAATCATATAAATTACAAAGTTTCGAATGTGGTCAGAGAGCTGATTGGTAATAGAGAGTGCGACAAGACCAGCTCTAATGCTCTAATGCCAAAAATCATAATGGAGCGATATTGAAAAGGTGAACCGAATATATTTGTATCAAGAGGAAAAACGACTTGGAGAAGAAAATGATGCAGAAGCAGTGAGGTTAAGGAAGGACGATTTGTAAATAGATAAGGTATTTATGCACCAAAAATAATCTGTTGAAAATAATAAAAAATAATGTGTATTATTTGTTTGAAGTAGTTTTATGTTCAGTTTAATTATTGATTGAGTAAATAATCTATCTCCACTTAAAGAAAACAAAAATAATTTATAAAGTAGATAATTTTGAAAGTATGTTGTTAATAATTAAAAAGAGTTCATGTTAACTGTTCTAAATATTTTATTTTCAAATATGAATAAAAATAGTAAATTTTTAATTTCCAAATTTATTTGTTTTGTTAAAGTAAATTTTAAAGAACATAGAAAGGAAAATAATTAATGATAAAAAAATTTTCAAAGTTGATATAAATAAGATAAAGATAGAAAAAGGTAAGTGAAAATCAAATATAAATTTATTTTTAATGCCCAGAACTCAACCTTAATAAATCAATAAAATAATGATATATATTTTTTATAAAATCAAATTAAATAAATAAAAAGCTAGCCTAGGAAAATAATTAAATAAAAAGTTTTGGTAATATAATAACAAAATAGGAACCAAACGTAGAGATCAGTAAAACTTAGGGAGTACCATAATAATATATAATATATATTGTTTTTGGTTAGGGAACCTTCATCAGTTGCGCTTCCCACAATTGAATGTCCTCTCGAACATTTCTTTATGTATTTGATACATATGGATAAATTTGAAGAAGCGAGATATAAAGACCGACTTCTAGGAAACAAAATATCTTATATATATATTGTCTTGCGTACAAAAGAATGACACCTCAAAGAGAGTATTCAATATCTCCGACAGGTGAAGTGAACCTGAAAATTTCATCGTGACATTCTAACCTAGGAGTTCGAAATTTTTGACATTTTTGAACGTTTTTGTCAATACTCTCTTCGAGGTGTCATTTCCTCGAAAATCCTAGATGTCGGTCTTACATCTCGCGTCTTCAAGTTTTTGTCAATGTTGACAATTTGACATTGTCAATTTTGACACTGGAAATATTTTTTGAATTTGAGATTTTTGACGTTTTTGACATCTGTGATATTTTTGGCAATGTTGACACTGTTGCCACCATTCTTGATATTTGAAATTTTTGACATTTTTGAAAGTTTTCCATTTTTGACATTTTTGTGATTAACATTTTTTACCTTTTTGACATTTTTGACGTTTTTGGAATATTTGACATTTTGACCTCTGAGATTTTTTACATTTTTGACAATTTAACATTTTTGACATTTACATATAAGACGTTTTTGGTATTTTTGACAAAATGATATTCAAGAATGGAATCAAAGTATCAATTCTGACCTAATACATATCCGATATTTGAATTTTCACATTGATTACATTGTGTAGTTATAATCTTTCGAGAAGAGTATGTGTACCAATTTTTATACATGTAACATTTTTTGTTTTTTTTTTGGAAATTGGTTTTCTCTTAGATGTTAGAAGTGTAGTCACGATTGACATATACGATAGGGAACTAAGAGATTGTAAATGTGTAATTTTTTTTGTGTTTTCCATATACTACACTTTTTATCTATGATTAAAATCAATACATTTGCGACAGAACTTATGTTTCCCCACCTAAATTCCAGCCCAATTTCAATATTCGTAGTTCATAATTTTATTTGAATTTTTTATGGACATTTAAAACAAAATTTTCAAACAATTCCCATTCATTACACTTATGCAGTAACAAAAATAATTGCAGAAATGTGTCCATTTTTTTATTTCTCAATACATACAATCGCATGAGCTCTCCGTTATTTGCATCGAATGGAATCCGCAAACTTTACCGAAGCAAAACGATTCGTATTCCGTCCGCATCCTTCGATTATTTTCATCTTCCAAATGAAATTCAGCTCCTCTCCGGATGTTGCAACGCATAATAACGAAAAATAAATTGAAAAGTAAGAGCAAAAGGCAAAAATTATGCACTGAGCATCGCGGTTCATTTAATTTTACGCAATTAGAGGAGCAGCTCTGGCTGAACTAAGTGTTGCATGCCGCTGTGGTTTTTCCAAAAATAAACCAAAACTCGTTATCATGTGTTCAACGGGACTGGAATAATATTTTGCGGAATGTCTTTTATGAGACGGAAAAGGCAGTTCGGTTAATAAAGGAAATAGTGAGGTAGGCAATTGATGGCCAAGACCATCAGATTTGAAGCATGGATTTACTTCATGAAAAGCATAACATAATATAATCAGAAAATATATTTTTATTGGGGATACCATTTAGACCAATAAAACAAACGATGAAGAATTGGGTTATTTAGATGTTTTTCAGAGATTAGCATATCTGAACAACCAGAGGGACTTGAAAATTTCATTTTGTATTTTACAGTGGATTTGTTAGGTTATAAGGTATCCAACAGGCACTTTGATCTTGTTTTAGTGATCGTGTAACTTATAAACGACTTGACGTATTGAGGTGACAAATTTGATTTCTCGAGACGACCATTTGTAGTTAGGCTAGGATCCGTGTAACTTTTGAACAGCTTGGCCGACTAAAATCATATTCAGTAAATATATTTTATTTAAATTTCTAAAGTTGACTGTTCAAAAAAAAAACAATTAAAACAAGCCTTAATGACAAGTATGTGATAAGAGGTCTAAACTAATGATGCCCTAAAAGGCTACTGCATACGAGACTGATTTTTATATATTTTTCATTAATTAGATATGACGAAGTCAGCTGACAAACAATGCCTTCTAAAGAAACATAGACCAACGCGCAACTCTCACATGGAGATTTGTCAGACAATAATAGGAAATAATGGTTCATAAGTCCGGAAATGTTTTCAGTGTAAAGGGTGTTATAGAACTTTAATAAATTAAACAGATTTAATTTTGTAAAACATATTTCAATTTTAGTTTATTTTTGAAATCTTTAAAATGTATAGAAAGTCATCAAAATGACAACGAGTATTTTCACTGAAAGCATGATAGTCTATATAAGGATTACGCGCCCTCTGTTTTAATTCCCCAAAATTATTTAGTTTTTTTTGTATTTGTTCTATTGTTTTATGTTAGATGAACGAATTGAATAGTCACCAGAACCGTCAGGTCAAATCCAATGAGCGTCATGTATTCCACCCAGATAAGCTCCAAAATAGGCTTCAAAATATGGCGGTGCCTCACAATGATGGAATCACATGCGACGTGGAAATTAATAATAGTGCCAGAACATAAGTTTGGATTCTCGCCGGTCCAAATGTATAAATTGTAAATTTTATTATAAATGTCTGCTAAATATTATTTGTGACATGTTCTTGATTATTTTTATGTTTTCTTGGGAATAACACCACAATTGAAATAAAAAGCTGTATATTGAAAGAAAATACCAAACGTTTTAAAGTAAATTCTGACTTCGTTGTCAATGACTTTGAAAATAAATGTAAATTGCAAATTGAAAGTTTGATTTATGACATTTTTTTAATCAAAAAAAAATCATTTTCGGTTCTTCATCAGCCGATAGCCTCTGGTTTTTGATTTCACTTCTTTGCAAAGTAGGAATGCGCAGTTGATCTCATCCACGAAGGATAAACACCCTAATGTTGGCGCGTGTTTTTGGAACTCCCTGTATACTTGGCATTTCATAATAATAATTAGGAAAGTGAAAGTTTCTAAATGCGCGTACCAATGCCGCTCTCTTTTTTTTCTGACTGCTACAACTTATAAATCATTAGAATAATAATGTACGATGATTGTTGTGATTGAGTTTCGGCATGAAAATAATCATTTGCCATGTTTGATGAAAAAAAAAATTATGAGAGAAAGGGAGAGGGCTGGATGACTACTAAAGTCTTCAGAACATGTGATAAAGTGCAGAGAAAAACTATCCGATCACAGACCAAGGATGGACACGTATTTACCCAAGTTGTTGAACAGAAATAATAACATTTTGTGAAAGCTAACAGTCCGAAACATACATATATTCCAAAAATTATATTGTTTAATATAGATTTGGACTAGAACTCAAATTATTATAGTTCAACAATATGATCGGGAGAAAACTAACAGTTAGAAAGGACTACGATGACCCAGTTTTGCGTGCATTATATGGATATAGGTGACTATGAATGCATGTCCTAAGGAGCTAGTGCAATTTACCACTTGACGTGTGTTATTGCATTATTTCATAAAAGACTTCTTGGTAGTACTAAGCTCTCGTATAGTATGGGTGAAAAAACCTGGCCCCATTTATTGCTTTTATAACGTCTTCTGGAGTTAGTATCAAAAGAGCTTATCGCAGTGTACCTACTATAACGTTCTTTACTTCAGCTTAGATAACTAATACACAACGGTTGCGTACATGCGCAGATGAAAAATACCGTTCTATAAGAACAATAACCGTTCAGTGAATGGTTCGGTTTCGTGTTCTAAGTGACACGGTGATTGATTCGCAACCAATTAATATACAGTAATTCCGATCACCGGCATCAGAAAAGCATCGGTGGTGTAGGCATGCGCATTAATGATTCCTGAGTTTATTGCTTATGATGATGCCAACTAAGGCCAAACACCAACCTCAAATTTATTTTAGAAGTGTTAAAGTGGTTAAATTGTCAGAAACTGGAAAAAATTATAAAACAATTTAATATGCTTGCGTTTTTTCTTTCCAAGAAAATATAATTTTCAATGCTAATTTAATGTGTTTACATCTATTTAACATAGTAAACAATTTAATATATATCATCCATGGCTTCGTTGTTACTATAAGACACATGATAAGAGATTATGAGAAGCAAATTTTTTTGTGAAGATATAGTTAATCATTAACGAAAACAGATAATTAACAAAGGACCTTTATAACTCATGAATCCACCAGCAGCTACAGATTAAACATCATAAAGTATTAAAATAAATTTCCATAGAATTGTTCCTAATCTGTAATTCTATGGTTTCGTCGGCGAGTTCCATAAAACAGTCATATTTTAGTACTCAAACCGTTCCTTCTGGCGGTTTGGTTGTCGATTGGTACATGGATCGAGTTGCCAATCGGTTGGCAATCAGCTGAAGGAACAAACCTATGGAGAACGCAAGTCTGAGACGAGCCCCCTGGAAAATGTAAACCTGCCACAGTGATAGAAAATATCATCAGAATAGCGGAAACCTGCTACCAAAGCCAGTAAAGGAATTTATCAAATCCATTTCAGTTTATTAACGTATTCTTATAGGAAAGAAAACTTGGAACAGTTTGATGGTTTGACCTGTTTTGAGAAACAGTTTTCTAACTTTGGATTTGTTAGCTTTCAAATTTCAAAAAGTCATATAGAAAATTTTATTCAAGAGAAATCCAAATTATGTTTTCAAACTGCCCAACATGGCATTGTGCAAAATGTTAAAATCTCTACACAATTGAACTATAAACGTATTATGTTATCAGTTCCTTAAAACTGTATTTTGAGGCGATCACATTATATTTGTTGATCAATATTTTGGCAAAAATATTCGATTTTAATCTTAGTAGGATTTACAAGATTGGTATTAGACAAATAATATTTTCTTGTCTAATTTGCTGACGATACACAATAGCAGTTCTGCTTTCTATCAGTATTACTTACAACAAAACACTCTCACCGAAAAGCCGCAAAAAGTTTCAGACATTTTTCTGGATACGGTAAAAAGCATCCTTTGATACTTTTAAAACACTTTGTCTCCTTGTTTTGTAAAATCTTCAAAACGATGCCATACTCAATGCTTCTTGTAAAACGTCTGGCAATCTAAGAACTAAGAAGTGTTTTATGAAACCCCCGATAACTTAAATTTAAAGTTGTGAAAGCTTTTTAAGAGGTGTTATGTGAAAGTGCAAGCTCTAGTCACGTGCAGTGAAAAAACTTATATCCAGTTCGTGCCAAGAAAAATTAAAACAAACAGTATTATTTATACGGAAAATTTCTGAAAAGCCCGACCAATGATTTATTAATTTCAGGCAAAATTATATTTTAAAAACAGGCATAATAGAGTAAAAATTCGTGAGTGGGTGCTTTAAATTAGCATAGATTTAAAAACATATTTTATTTACATTTTCTTTTTTGATCTTACTGGTATTTACAATACATAAATGAAATTTTCAGAACTCTAGTGCCAAGTATCTTAAACTTGAATGCATCGTGGTTATTACATCAGTAACTTTTTTCATATTAACAACAAAATAAAGCAATTAAACAAAAAATTAACCGACATTAAAGTAAAACTAAAAAGTCGAACATAAAAATACATCTCACAATAAAATAAATACCACCCTCACTGCACACTAAGCAAATTTGGAACAAATTAATTACCTACCTATCCATTATACTTTTAAAGTCGCTGCTAAGCAAACATAAAGCCTGCATTACTTACATACGTACTACTTTATTGAACTTGATTGTTGCTTGGTACCGACTTCAAAAATACACTAGGTATGTAGTAAAACAGTTTGTACAGAATGGTCCTCTTCTATTGTTTACATTCGTTAATTTGTGTGTAGTTATCTAAAAACGGTGAATGTGCTATCAATTGTATAGTGTAATGTTTTTTAAAATTATTTCCGACTTGTTAGGTCTACTTTTAATTTTTATTTTTTTCAATTATTTGCTTTTAAGCTTGTTAGTTCTACCTCGGGTAGTTTTTGATAAATTCTCTTTTAAATTGACAGGTAATAGTTTTACGAAAATGAACTTGGTACGCCTTGCCTTAAGAAGCCATAAATATGTTTAACTATTATTACCACTGGTTTTATCACTTTACTTTAAGATTTTGTTTGCTATGCTAAACACCCTTTATAAGACCGCAGGGAATAGTAATTTCGAGCTTGACATATTTTGTCACTCAATTGTCTATTAGACCGGGTGATGTTAAAATCATTGCCCAATTGAAAACTTTTCAATTATATACAAATCAAAAGAGCGTACTCGTTAATTTAGTGACCCAAAACTATCTTTAATAAATTTAATTAGACTATACTATACTACTTACATTTTTGCGATGTACATAGACAATTTTCGATGTGTAATGAAAACTTTTAGTGCCTACAGCTCCCGTGCTATAACGATGGAATTAAAATACTTATGTGGAAATGTCCCTTAAGACACTTGTTGGTTTGTTGATATACCCATTGACTTTTCGTCAAACTAAAACATTTAGCCAATGGAGATTCCGTTTCCAACTACACTATATTTCAAATGACATAAAATATCATTTAAAAACTAAAAGAACCCCTTTATAGCTATATTGAATATCAATTTTTCAATTAGCAGAATTCCATAAAACCGCAGACAGTTTAATAGCATTATGAACAAATATATTTTAGTGGATTTTGAGATAAATGAGTCATTTATATCATTTGAAATTTCATTAAAGCCTTTCTGCGTCCGTTACTGACTATATAGAAATTTAAATCCCAACAGATGGGAAGCTGCTGGTCGCAAATTTTTCAGCAATCCAGTTGAGCTGCGCCAATTAAATATTAAAGGTGTTTGTCGAATGGATATGTGGAATTACGCTCAGTAGATACTGATAATAATGAAGTAATGAAATTTTGATTGGAACGATAAATTATATAAAATGAGAACATTTAGTATTTTTGTAGTAAACGATATGATGAAGAAAATGTACGATCATCAGGGAAGGACCTAGAAGTGTTTACATTTGAGAGTTTTGAAAATTACGCAAAAACCGTGAACTTACAAAGTAAAATATACATATAAACTTGTTAAAACGTCAGAAGTAATTGAAGTCGCCCAAAATTTCGGAAAAGTTGGTTACCAAGTAAAATTTTCTCACAATATGCCGATTTGTTGGTATTGACTATGTAGAGCGTAAAGTATAAACAAATTCTAGATGCATAAGTGGAGATCAAATACAAGAATTGTGCTTCAAAGAGAAATCCTTGTCTCATCGACAACTTTTTTAGCGAGTTTAGCATTTTCTAGTGTATTTTAATATTTTTAAATTTTATATAATATTTATTAAAGAACTTTAGTAGTAACTTAAGTAATTATTAATTCAGAAATTAAATTTAAGTATTCCCAAATTTCAACTGTTTTTATTAAATTACGGCATTTAACTGTTTTTGAAGCATTTAAATATAAAGTTAACATCATAATGCTGCTATTAATTTCAAGCCCCCTTTTGTCTGTTAACTGACTTTGCCTACAATCCCTCTTTGGTGAGAATTAGTGAGGTTTATGTTTCAATTCTTATTTAACAGATACAATAAATTAATGTATTCCCATAAATGTTTCGAACTACATTTCAAAAGCTTCATTCTGGTGTCTAGAGCCTTTGTACTTTTTGATGAGATCTATCCCATTATGTATCCTTCCAGCTAGGAATTGTGCCTTTCCTGCGCTATTATTTGCCCCTGTCATATTTTATTTTTTACCAAAATTCTAACTAAACGAGTGTTATGTTCTAACATTGCAAGGAATTTTTGTCCACTACTATTCTACTTTGAGAGACGGTCCTTATCAAAATAAAATTTAATTTGTGTGCGTATCCTTTTGTGTCACATATGTTGAATAGTGTTAGCCGTATTTAGGAGCTTTCTAGGTGAATATTGTCCTTAAATGATACCAGTCTCACCAGCGACCTTTAGTTCTGGAAAGAGGTAAACATAGCAAACACCTGCTTTTAAATTTTTTCAAGATACTATTAAGAACTCCCGAATCGACTAGGAGTATGTGAGAGACCGTTTCTTTGAGTAACTCAATCATTTTTACAATCCAGCCAAAATAGACAATTCAATATACAAAAATTTGCATAGAGCTGAAACTTGGTACAAAAAATCAAATTTTGCACTAATTGTGTCCACTAAAAAATTGTTTAAGGTTAAAGGTGGAAAGTATGGTTTTCAACAATTTTTCTAGTAAACGGTAAAAGTGTTATCACAAAACTGGGTCAGACAAAAATTGTAGATCATGCGATGTTCCACAAAATGTGTCTCCTTATACTTTATTTCATACTAAATATCGGAGATTTCGCGTTTCTAAAAGTTGTCATAGTTTGCATTCGAACTGTTTTTGCAATTGCAAAAAATGTTGTTAATCTTTTTTTTTGGAGCTAGTAGTATTACCATTTGTTTCAAAGCTTAGTCTTTTGGGTTCAATTGATTGCCTGGTGACAAAAAGCTGAAGCATATGTTGGGGAAGCGAAGATAATTGTACTTTTTAAATGGTTCTTGATTTATACCAAAAAATACGGTTGTAAATATCTGTTGAAGCAATCTTAAAATTTATAAAAAAAATGACGAAAGGTCAACTTCCAAGAGCCCTATAGCCCTTCATTCATCAGAAAACATTTTCAGATAATACAATTTATGATAACATGATTATGAAAAAAATTAAAGGGGTCGTTGTTTTTGACCCTAAATGAGAATTTTTGATATTGTGTTTCTAATAGTGTAGCACATTTTCAGCTATATGCGAATTATTGCAAATTTACCGCTATGTTTTGTCTAATTTGTCTGGATTGTTCAATAGAAATTATGATTTCTTCGTCGTGATTACGACGGCGATGAAATCGTGACACGTTCTTGCAATGGTTGCACAATTGGAAACAGCAAGTTCAAACAGCCATGAATGCTAATCCTCTTAATTTTGGATGGCCCAGTCAACAAAAGATGGAAGTCATAGAATACTGTCATTGAAGAGAAGGTTTCAAAAACATACATTTATAATTGGAAAATAAAGACCGATAAGTCAAAATCCTTTAGCTTGAATTGTTGAGTACGATTGTTTTCGGAACGATATTTGTGGCATATTTTTTAATGTCTAAGTACTTCTTGGGAAATAACACCACATTAGAGAAAAATTGCTGTATATTCCAAACGTTTCGGGGTCTAGGTGAGACCCCGTTGTCAATGATTAAGAAAGTATGGATAAAAAAGGCACAATTCTAAGATGTAAATTAAAATATTTGACAATGTGTATTATTTGATTTCTGACGTAACTAAGAGAATTTTATTTTCTAATATACAGGGTAGCACAGAAATTTCTAAAGATCATATAATCATAAAGTTCCTTTCAAATTGGAAGAATTTTAAAGGGAGATCATCAGAACTTTATGTGGCGCTCCTAGGTGCGACTTTGTTATAAGATAGTGCATTCGCCAAAAATGCGACCAAAGAACTTTGTTGATTCAGTGATCCCATTAAAATCATAAGGGAAAACCTAGGAAAAACCTTATGAACTATCCCGATATTGGGTTGTTCACAAGGACATGACCATTAGCAATTTCTTCCTTAATCATCGGCAACCAGGAAGGAATGAATTCTACGGAGGTAGTAGCGATACAATCGTTTTCATTTAACAAAATTAAAGCAGACTCTTTTAGTTTTCTTTTGGTGTTGTGTTCTTCTTTGTGTAATATAACTGAATTTTGAAACTGTATTTTATGACCAAGGTCCCGGGCATGTTCGCAAATTCTGAATTTTTTCAAATTGTCGATTTTTATGTAATTTTGTGTTGGTTCATTCGAACATTCAGAGGTCTAGAGGTTTCTCCAATGTAGAATTTATTACATTCACAAGGGATTTTATAAATGCATTTTTTTGTATTTTGAGTTGTGTTATTTGGTTTGGTTTTTGATATTATTGATTTTAGGGTATTTCTTTTTTTAAATGATGTTTTGATATTATATCTGTTTCCCTCTCTTTTTAGTCTTTCTGATAGACCCTGTATGTATGGTATAGTTATTGTATTAATGTGATTATCTTGGAAGTCAGTGTTGCTTGGTGAAGTTTGATGTTGGTTGTTAGGGATTGTTTGGTATTCGATTTTGTTTAACTCGTTATTAATACATTTATTTGGGTAATGATTGGCAGAAAGTACATTTTTTATAAACGTTTTTTCTTCATTGAAGTTATTGATGTTAGAACAGTTGGTTTTTGCTCTGTCATATAGAGATTTAATGATACCTCTTTTTACTGAATTTGGATGATTAGACCATAGACCCCGAAACGTTTGGAATATACAGCAATTTTTCTTTAATGTGGTGTTATTTCCCAAGAAGTACTTAGACGTTGAGTACGATATTGCTGCTCAAGTAGACGAAATCTTTTTATCAGCAACTTGATATGACAAAACAAAATTAGTTTAAATACACATAAATTTACCCCGTTCAAGTTTTTACTGATTCTGAATATATTCCATTGTCACAGAAAAGCTTCTAAAGAAATTACTCCAAATCACTCTTTGTCAGTCTCCTCCATTATCTGCCTGAACCTGAACTAGTGCCATCTATCAGCATGGCAGGTTATTCATATTCTTCTACCAAAAATTCTTTTATGAGTTTGGGTTTGGGGAGTCGTAACTTTTACTGACCAGATACCAGGTTAATTAGATCATAAAGTACATAGATATTCCATATATGTAGTAAAACTCTTTAATCTTCCCTCGTAACAAAACTATAATTTCTCAAAACTATATAAATATAAGGCGGCAACTCTTGGACTTCCACTGTCCGCACTGTAGTAAGAAGCAGGAAGTTCCTAATTCATACTACAGTGCGGAAGTACGTACTGTAGTACGAATTAGACTCAGTATCACTAAACACTTCTAGAGCGTCGTTCACTTCTCTGAGCATCTATTTATTAACAGTGCGGAAGTACGCACTGTAGTACGAATTAGACTTCAGTATCATTAAATACTTTAGAGCGTCTATTTGTTAATAGGAAGTTTTGCTTTCCATAAATTATTCAGAACATCGGAACATGGTAACTTAGTTTAACTCTTTTAATCAATTAAGAAGTATTTAACAGTAATCTTTAAATCACAAAACAACAATAGATTTCTAATAAATTAATAACTTAAAAATAATCAGAACTGTCTATTTACAGATGTTATGTCTCGCCAGCATTACCCGGAAGCCAACAATTTTCTTAAAGTAGCAATTATAACTTATAGATGCATAAAACATAGTCGCTTAGTAACGCGGGTTGGAAAAAATCTAAAATCATATAAATAGGTCTGGAAGACAGATGGAAAAGTCAAGAAAACAAAAAGGGCAAATTGAGAAAACAAACGGGGAAGAAGGAGCTACAAAGGATCGAAGCAAAGAAATAATTTCAAAGTTTTTTAGCAAGAGATCAACGAATAGAAACCGAATTTTAAATTGTGGAGTTACATAAATTGAAGAATATTATTAGGGCGTTTGTAACTATTCCTTGAAATTAAAATTAAACATTCACAATTAGTATAACTACAAAAACATTAGAACAAACAAGGCACAAAACAAAAACAAGGAACAAAACAAAAACAGAGGGGATGTCATGAACGACCACACATAAGGTGAGAAGAAAATCGTTGGAGGAAGAAAGTGGATGACGAAGCTCAGGACATACAAAACTGAAAGAATATGGAGAAGGCATGTGTCTATATGTGGATTACGAATGCTGCTATGAAAAAGAGATATTTTTCGGATATTTAGTATGACTGTTAAATTTGTAAGGGGAACAATCGATCAGCACACCATGGATGGTAGCCTGTTGGGCTGCGGGTATTGAGGAACAAATTAAATGTGCTATACTAATAAATAAGACTGATGAGTTTGTATGAACGTACTATTCTCTGAACTACTGGTCGAATTTATTGAGAAAGGTTACATACAGTCTATCTTACATACCATATAGGTAGCTTTGTGCAGTTGAATTATCTCTAATGCGTTGTAGGCAAGGCATTTTCGGGGTCAAAAGCAGAATAAAGTCTGCTGTGTCGAGGACTTCTGCCCAGCCAAGGGTTGAACAACTGTTGCCAGACCAAGAAAAGGGCAGCCAAGCCAAGAACAACATCTGTCGGCCTTACTAGTATTTAATATATCTCGTGAAATATTTTCTATTGTCATTAATTAACTAGATATTGATTAATTAAAGAAGATTGATATCAAAAGTGAAATAAAGACCAGCAATCTGTTTATTGTTTTTGTATTTGCAAATCCTATAAGGCAACACATTTTCACCTAATTAGCTTTTCCATAGCCTTGTTTCACAGAACGGCTAGAATACTGGGAATGTTTTATTTTGTTTTATTTTACATGGACCAAAACGAAATAAAAATTACATGCACGAACAAACATATAGACGGGCATATCTCAAAAATAACAAACAACAACCGCAAGCCCTTCATAATACGACATTAAAAAATGGAAAAGCAACAATAACACTCGTTCGTGCTTGTAACTTCCTCCTTTTGTTGGCTTTGAAAATATCTGACGTTCCAAATACAAAGCGTCACAAGTGAGCCAAAAAGATCCGCACCAAACGGCCGCGGCCCGTCATCCGACGGCAACCAACCAACCAACAAACGCCAACGGTTTGTTAAAAATCCTCACAATGTGCTAAATAACATTTCAACGTTTACTTTTTAACCCGACGTGTGTGTTTGAAAACACTCATTTGTCTTCAACAATGCGCAATATTTCACTGTAACCATTCAGCATCGGTTACATATTCGGGCTAAATTAAAGAATACAACGATGGATTTGGACGTTTGTAAATATACATACATGCCTTTAAAGCAGGGCAGCACTGGCCCGGCTGATTTCGGGAAGACTTTATACATATTACAAACAAGGAAGATATTTCCGTATTAATTTTAGATCCAATTTACCTACTACAAATATTGCACGTTCTTTACCTATTTCATTTCGTGGGAGAAACTTTCCATATTCAAAGGCCTAAACCGACATAGTTGTCAATAGAATTACAAAAAAAAAACGATTTTTGAGTCTCTTATTTGAATTTACGATAGGTACAATTTGTATTCACATGTGGTTGTTATTCCCAAAAAACAAAAACTATACATGTAGAATACAATGAAAATTGGGTGAGGTAAGTGAACACAAAAAAATGAAGGTTCGATAATCTACAATAATGGTATTAATTCTAGAAAGCATTCAGTGTCGGTCGAATTTTAACAAAAATATTACTTATACTGTACAGGTTTCAATTGTCTAAAGAAAGCTCTGCAAATACAAAAACTTATACGGACTTCATTGTAACAGAATTACAAAAAAATAAATTTTCAGGGTCTGGTGTTTCAAATAAAAATACGCATATTTTCTAGTCAGATGTGGTTGTTATGCCCAAAAAACAAAAACTATAAATGTAGGAAACGATGAAAATGGGGTTAGACAAGTGAATCCAAACAAAACTCAAGGTTCGATAATCTACAATGATGGTATTAATTTTAGAAACATTTAAGGTCAGTCGAATTTAACGAAAATATTGAACCTTCTATTCCAATTTCAGTTTCTTAATGAAAGTTTTGCAAATTCATTGTCACAGAATTACAAAAAATCTAAATTTCAGAATCTGGTGTTTGAAATAAAAAAAAATACATGGAATTTCTATTCAGATATGACTGTCATTCCCAGAAAAAATTTAAAATTTAGAAAACTATGCAAAAATGGTAGACAAGTAAATAAGAAATGAAAATTATCTACCGTCTGCAATTATGGTTGAACTTAATTTCAAATTCTTGGCAAATTATGTAATTTTTGTTAAATTTGAGCACATTTATTTTAGTTATTGTTAGATTATTTTTTGAAAACATGCAATTCTATTATATTGAGAAGGAAAAGAAGGAGTGAAAAGGATACCAAATGTGAGGAAAATGAAGGGAAATCAAGGGAAGGGAGAATAAGGAAGAATCAACAGGACAGTGAGGGAAGAGCACGGAATTAAAAATGAGAGACAATAGTGGAAAAGGAAGAATGGGAGGAAAAAGAAAGAAGAAAGAAAGAAGGGAGAGAACTGATAATAGGGAGAGCAGATAGGGTACGGAGAAAAGAAATAGAAAGAGAATGGAAGAGAAAGAAATAAAATGTAATAAATGGAATGATAATAAAACAAAAAGTATGGAAATAATAAAAAGGGAAAGGGAAAAAAGAGGACTACGGGGTACCAGCTTGCAGTTATCTAAGTGATTTTGGAAGTCTATAAAGTTTTTGTCTCTCACGCAGGAATACACAATTTGTTTATGCTCAGCCTGTGCTTCTGTTCAAGGAAGATTGCCTCTTATTTTGTCCCATATATGTCCAAAACAAGAACTGAGTTAGTTCATTTGAATGTGCAAGGTATTTTAGATAAGCTTAACAGTCATGTGTTCTACTATAGATACGGGCTACCCTGAAATGAAGCAAATCCTTTGTTTGAACTCTTCCTTCGCCACGGATGTAATTCTCACAAAGCATGCTTGGAATACGTGTTCAAGAACAGATCTTATAGGAAGAAATCCTCATATCTACCTCCCAGAGCTTGTAGAGGCTGCGAGAGAATAATGAGAGACTATTTCCCAAGAAGAGATTGCCAATTTTGTCAGATGACAGAACGTCTTCAATCCTGAAATAATCTCCGAGGTTACTTCGAAGCCAAACCTTTAGAAATATATTCATATTAAAATATTTTCTATAAACTTTAAGAAATATTCGTGTTTTTCCAATATTGATTTGTTACTAGAGAATAAATGTATTAGGAGGCTAAAAAAGATAACGGTATATATGTACCGTGTTACATTACAGTTAGAAAATATTTTTATTACACTACTGTTCAGAAAAAAACAGAACTATAAGCAATATGTTAGAATTCATATTAACTATTATTATTATATTAGTTTATGAAGGAAGATGTTTTACTGTAAGTGATTTAAACAAAAATTGTGTTCTTTATCTGTTTAAAGTCATTACAAAAAATTTTTAATTCCACGGAAATACTACACTCAATGATTTACGTCAACATATATCCTTCCGAGAGCATTTTTTCCAGCGTAAAACACAATTGTTCAGCTATTTTGCTTGAATCGGTTATTCGATAACACTTTTTATGGAAAACTTTTCCCTCGCCATAGGCAGAAACAAATTACATGTGGGATATTGTTTTATTTATGCGTACCTGCTGGCATATATCGAACAATCATTATCGAGTTGCATGCTTTGTTACTCTTTACCTGTGCTTTTCCGATACCATTTGAATTCCTCCATACAGGATTGGATTTTTATGTCAATTGTTAAATGTATGTTAAACATTATGATCAATATCAAATGTAACATCAGTTACTTATTTTAGTCTGAAAAATCACTTGCGTAATATCTTATCATTTTTTTAAATTTGACAGATGTAACATCATTTTTAAAAGTGTACAATTCTACGACAAATGCTGACAAATCAAAGTCGACCAAGTAAGTAATGAAGAAGTTCCCTGAAGTGGTGCACTAACAAAAGAACAAGTGTTTGATACAAGGAAAAAGAAAAATAGTATATCTGGAACATATAATCGGTGGAGAACCTTATCACCCTCAGAGCCAATGTAAAACCGAAGGAAAAAAACGGGCAAAAGGAAGAAAAAAACTATCGTCACTCAGAAATATTCTTCGGTGGGCAGAAATAAAGGATCTTCTAAAACTACGAAATCTAGCTACGAATAGAAAAAATTGACAAGGACGACGATGAATGCCTACACAGGAACCTGTATTGCACATTAAAAAGAAGTTTAGAATGAGAATCCTGCTATCATTACATCTATAACAAGAAAATCCGTTACTAGGATTAGAAGCATTTACAACTACCCAACTATAGCACCACGCTTGTATACTAGAATGGTACACGCTAATATTATTTGATCGTTGCATTTTTTTGAAAATCAGACCAGCAAATGATCTAAGCCCCACGTTGGGCGCCAAGAAGGGCATGCCAAAACTTACTGTACTTTACTTCAGATCTTCCAAACTGGCGATGACATCAGGGTTGGTGACAGCTAAAGTGACATGAGGGTAGGGTTTACCAAACAATGCCTATGGCCGGTAAACTTACGTTTGAAAACGACATTTTTGGCGCTCAATGGGTCAGAATACCTAGATTAATTTCCAATGACACCGAACGATAGACTTCATGGAAATCTTATAATCGAACGGGCAAGTTTAAAAAAATCATGACAGGCGATTTAGTCAGTTCTGAGCCAAAATGTGAGTCATGCTCCATATTTACAGAATAAAACTTGTTTTGTTTTATCAATACGTAAAAAATAGTTAAAAATACTAAGAAGTTATTTGGCTTATCGATATCAAAAATTTGCATTGTAGCTCATAAAATGAAAGGATAATACATATTTATGAATTCCACACTTTTTGAGAATTCATTATAGTATAGATTAAATTAACTTATACGATTTGCAGATTAATGTACCCTTCTATGAAGATATCTATGAATAATATAACTGCATTCCTGATGCGAAACAGATTGCAAGGGCTTTTGGGAAGAAGCAGTAGACGATGGAAATATTGATAAGACGGATCCTTCGAGCACGGAGCGCAAAAGAAGGTATCACAATGGGTCGCAAACCTTTGACCGTTCTGCCTTTACTATGCAAATTCAGATTTTCCTTTGACATATCCGTGTATATCGATCCAGTTTTCGTTGACGCTGGATATGTTTTGATTACGGACAAGATTTTGAATGGCAAAAAAATTCGAGTTTTCGACATTGCGTTGGGAGAAACTAGTTTGCCTAAATCTCATATTTGCACATTTAATTTTTGTAAAAACAAGTTTTTATATATATTAAAAATATATTGTTAATACATCATTGCCAAATATAAAAACGAAAACAAAAATATCTACAAGTCTATTGAAAGTTCTAATATATTTTTTTAAATTTTGAAATCATGAGACGTTTTTAGGTAGTTTCGGTTTGCCAAGAGAAAATTATGAGGACATGTACAATTATTAACCTTAATAGTCATCAGCTGACTGTAGATTCTAGCGGCGATTTTGACAACAAAAATCCTAGTAATTTAATGAGAGTTATTTCTCAATAAATATATTTTTCTGAACGTTTACTATTGTCTTTGGTTTTAATGTCCTGTAAAGCCAGAAAAATATTTCGATAAATTCCAATCTAAACTGTTTCTTCTCCATTGAGTTTGCTATAAAGACAATTTATTGCACAGTATTACTAAGACACGGTTTAGTATTTCAAGTATTTTTGATTTGGTACCTACAGTATTTTGCACCACCCAACAATAATAAAGACAAACTTGCAATTAAATTACACAAACACCAATATTACGCAATATATTGCACGGCAATGTACACTTTAAACCAAATTCCAGCCCCTCTAAAAGTCCAAAAAATTTGTTGTTTTTTTTTGAAAAATCAAGATAGCGATTATAAGGCACGTTGCGTGCTTAAACAATAGTGCCTAAATTCAATTTATAGTTCCAAGCGGATAAAGTTTTTGTTAAGGACTTCTTTGGTAAAAACAAGTAAATATGGTTTAAAAAAACACTGCATTTGGATTACCTGAACATCCCTACAAGACCACGATCTAAGGATCTGCTAAATTTAAGCAATGTCCACATGATATTCCAACCGCCCTGATATTTTTTAAACCACCCTGTATAAATATAAATTTCTCCACCCCATTGACTGTTACTAATATTATTTGAATCACCTATAATTTAACTTCACCCCATATTTCAAGTACGGCATATATGCAACTGCTCATGATCTACCTTATATAACAATTTTTTTATCAGTATTTTGATCACCTCTATATATGTAACTGCTACTAATATTTTTGAAGACATCCCTATAATCCCTATAACTATATTTATAGTTCGGCCTATAATTTAAATATCCTAACTGCTTATGCTTATATAACAAATTTTAATTCACTCTGTATAATTATAATTCTCTTCCACCTAATATTTTGAACCATCGTGTATATGCTACTGCTTCTAACATTTATTGAATTGTAATTATACTCCGACCTATAATTCAAATATTTATTATATTATATATATAATATATATATATATATATATATATATATATATATTCAAATACTTATGCTTGTTTAACATTTTTTTAAATTTTATGATCCCGCCTGTATCACTATAATTCTACTCAACCCTTATTTCAACCAATTTGTAAACGCAACTAATTATTTGCCACCAAATACAAAATTTTTTCAACCAACCTGTATAACTATAATTTTACTCCACGTTATGTTTCAACCATCCTATATTTACAATTTATTATTATTATATTTTGAACCCACCTGAATAACTGTTATTTTCCTCCGCCTTATATATCAACCGCGCATATTGCTTCCTGCTCGAATTTCGATACTTGCAGATACACAAACGCATACTTACAAACGTATACCGTATAGAAAAGTCGCTGGTATAACAATTTTTCGTTTCAATACACTAATTGAATATTTTATGCCATCAGTCTACGGTAAGACCCGTGAAAGAACTTCGTTTCCAAAAGAAACTGACTTTAAAAAAATCAACATGAAAACCCTATGATATACTTTTAGACATATCTTGACCTTTAAGATAGAGATTTATGTAGCAATTTTGACATTTACATTTATGTTTAGCGTCTTTTTGCACACATGTTTTAGATTTTTTGACAACCGATATGTTTTACATTATAGAAAACTATACGGAATAAAGCATTATTTGATGGGATGCTTTAATTAATAGTTTGAATGGGGCAAAGAAATATATGTTTTTTACATTTTCCGGACAAACTTTCCAATTTTCCTCTCTATAAGCACCTTCCCGGACTTCAACGAATATTTAAACAAAAATAGCCGAAAAATTAAAGAGTATCAATGGTTGGACCATTGATACTCTTTAATTTTACTTCCGAGTTTATTACTCTAAAGACTTTAGCAACAATGCAAAGAACTACAGCAACTCTATATCAAGTCATTACTGCACCCAAATAAAACAGATCCGAATCGCACTTCAACGTTAACGAACTTCAAGCATCATAAAACACGCCGAACAGTTCAAAGACTGAAAAGCATTTCAAAATAACCCTTCTTCTCCTCATTCCAGAAAACAGGTTGACATTTCACTACGGTGCAATGATTTTATATTGCCAGGGTACACCGCACACTTTATTCGAATGCCTTCTCCAAATCTGCATTTTAATTTAAACCTAAAATGCCTTCGCCGGTTTCATTAGAGGGTTTCAGCTCCTATATCCACGGTCCTGCTTTTCTTCTATTATTTCAACTTTACTGACGCGAACTTTTCGAATAAATCTCGACGCGCAACGTTCTCTTGAAAGTTGATTTATAAATTAACGTTTTGTAAACACTCTGTTTTTGTATTTCCTAAATTAATTTTGCCATTCATCTAAATGGAAGCGATTCTTGTTCTCGACAAGAGGGGAAATATCTGCTCATAACAAAAGACCAGAAGTTAATATCCACCTTCAAGTTGAACATAACCAGTAGTAGACAAACTAGACGAAATAAATAATAGACAATGGCGGTAATCAAAAATCAATTACCGAAATTGCTTATTAATTTAATGAATTTGGATTCAAACAAAATGAAAAACTTATTAGTTTTTATATCTTCAGCATTGATACTCATTTAGGTAAAATATTTCTTCTGAATTAACGGAACTTGTGATGTCACGTTTTTTTGTCTCTGAAGTGTTTTTATATCCGTTTAACAAATATTTTGTGATTCTCAACGATCTGTTACATAATATATTGTTTTATCAAAAGCAAAACTTAGATATTGTCCTGAAACCTGAGTAACCAAGCAAATAAATATTTACAAAAATTGATCTACAGATCCTGGGAGTGTTTGTTGATTCAAACAGATTTTTTTTAAACAAAATACATTACAATGACAGTCGTAAAAATATATATATTTAGTGATCCAAAAAATAGGTAAAATCTGTTCTTTAACTATTTTATCAACATACTAAACTCATTAAATGCTATAAAGAACTCAAGAAAATCAACTAATATTGTTTTTATTGCATTTTAGAGAAAATAATCACTGAACCCCAAGCAGTATTTTTATTTCTCCGCGATAGTATTTGCCATCAATAAAAATCAGTTAGAACCTAACTGTTTTGAATGAAAGACAAGTTAAGTTAGCTTTTTTAATAGTTCATAATTATACGTAAGGTAAAAAACTGATTTCACTTTGGTTGTGATTCAAATATAAACGAATAAATACAAACAGAAGAAAACAAATATTTTAGAATCCACGGGAACAATAAATACATGAAACCACTATAGAATAATTTTACACGTCAAATAAAATATTTATATATTTGTCTATGGAAGTAAAAGCTTACGTCAAAGTGACCTACACAAAAATAAATTGTAGAAATAGAACATTTATTTTTCTATTTCGCACTGCTTGTTTTCAAGGACGTAATAAAAAACTTGGGAATTTTTCATGTGGGCCCACACACCAATCAAACACATGAAAATTCATATTTAACAGGTAAAATAACAGAATTATTGTATTACCACCTAGTGATTACTCTTGACAAACCTACATATGGAGTTAAAACCGACTTATTGACCAAATCTTTTGAAAAAGTTCCGCATGCAATAGAAAATATTTCCTGAAACTCTAATCTACAACATTATTGAGTTAGGAAAATTTTGAAGAAATTATTTGATTAGGCTATATAGATTTTATAGAGCTTTGAGCGTAAGGCCTTGTAACGTTTCTAGACAAGAACGGTCACCAGTTCAACTTCTTTGAGCTGACAGAAGTATTAGTACGGGAGAAGCAAGAGAAAGAATATGTGTATCACCGTAAACTAGTCAAAGGTTGAAAGCCTTAAAAGGTGAAAAGGATTTTCCTCAAAGGCGACAAAAGTACCATATTTGGCTCCTAAAACCACCTTCTTCCATCATGGCGTTGAGCTTCTCTAAACAAAGAAACGCAGCGTCTTTACCATCACTTACAACCTCGACACTGTTCGCGATGATGAGCCAATTACGATTACTGAACTGCTCGTTAGTGGTTTTAAACGCGTCATATACTTTTCACAAACCAATTTGCTTAAGAGCATACTATATGCAGACCAAGACATCAGAACAATTATATTAATTACCTTACTGCTGTCTGTAAATGTACTGCTACATACCTGAAACAAATAAACACTATTATAGAATTATGTTTATATCTGTTATTCAAGTATAGTCTTGAAAAAACTATTTTGTCTAGTCATTGGGTTTTCACTCCTACAAATTTTTTCCTGTAACAGATAAGTATTTAAAAATTTTATATGTAGAACAAAGTGTAGTAAGGCAATTTCGTAAACGATTGACAACGACTCCAGACTCGGAGTTGAAACGTCTCCATACACAGATAAGTATTACACAATATACAATACATTACTTATATACAGGAATACTGGTTGATCATTTTATAGACATCTCTTTCTCTCAGAAAAACTGTGAGGAAGAATCTCTGTACAGACAGCCAGAAATCTGGGCAATTTTACGAAATTGCCTTACTACACTTTGTTCTACATATACAATTTTTAAATACTTATCTGTTACAGGAAAAAAATTGGAGGAGAGAACACCCAATGAATAGACAAAATAATTCAAGACCTCCTCAACAATATTTTCGAAATTACTTGAAAAAACTATGCCTAATGTATTCATATACCTACGACAATTTAAAAATTTGAACATTTCTGCATCCACTTTCTAGTTCTTCAACTAGTTATCCCCTTTTCTTCAATATTTAACAAATTTCGACAGTCCATAGTGCTTAGATTTAGCAACAGGAAGAATATCTTAAAAGTATGGAAATCTTTTGCCAACTTCTAATTGACGGATATAGTACAAATATGTCAAACATAGAGGTATAAGCGGTGGAAATAGAAGAGTATGATGCAGCAACAAGTCTAATTAAACAATCAAAAATTATAAGGCCCCAGGTAATTATAATACAACAGCTGATAGTCTGAGGCCAAGAGGAAGAAGACCAGAGAAATGATGGGAATAATGCTAATAATGCTTCTAAATACCACCTAAAAGTACTTTCGAACAACCAGATAGAAAAAACCAAAATATGTACCGAAGGAATCATCAGGGACCACCAAAGCAGATTCAGACTGGGCCGTTAAACAATTGACCAGATTTTTAATATATAACAGAAAATGAACAAATCTTGACTATTGATAGAATGTGCAGAATCAGAGTGAATGCAGCGGTGCAAGAACTTAGCTTGTCTAAAGAACAGATCAATTAGATTCGTATGTACATGTAAGGGTTGCGAATCAAAGTAAAAGTTAGACAACAGTATTCGGAATAAAGAATGAACTCAAGCAGACAGATAGATGGATTTCACCACAACTCTTCAATAGAAATTAAGGAATTCTGGCATAGAATGCAATATTCCGTCTAGAATGCACAAATCTATTGCTGAAATTTGTAGACGCTGTAGATCTGATAAGAGACATTACAATAAAATCGAGCGATACTTTATCAGGTTCAAGAAGGAAGCAAAGAAGATGGGGCCCCAAATCAACGAAAACAAAAAATATGTCAACGCAATATTTAGAGGCAAATATATAATTCTAGGGTTGTTATTGGAATCCGCTTGTAATGCAATGATTTTTTAACTGACTGCCACAAATAACTTTATCTGTAGTTGTCTGGCAGCAAATAGGTTAGACTTCTTGGATGTGCAATGTAATAAAATGTATATAATATGCTTTTCTAAGAATCAAATCCTGTTTTAGTATGTTCATCTATGTGAAACATTATACGAGTATTGGACTTGCCATTTGATTTGAGTCTACTTGTAGTGCTAATCTTGAGAGATTGCTTTACAGGAACCCTCCTTATAGTCGATATGAACAAGTTTATCAAAATATTTGGCATAATCCACATATTTTTTTTACTGTAACATATTCCTTAAGCTTACTTTTTTGGAATTTACAAAATTTACTTAAAATTTTCTATTAGTTGACTTTTACATTTTCATGCACAGCCTCATATCTCATACCGTCTCCTCGTCCATTAACGCTTTTTGAAATGTTGTTCGTTTTCAAGACAGAAACAAAACAGAAAATATTATTTACGCTTGCTCTAAACCAACATACGTAGCCATTAGTTTCGGTTTATTATGATGTATAGTCCAAATTTTTATTAATGCCCATCGCTTTTCAATAAATTCTAGTGAATGGAAGATAATAAAAATTAATGTATCAACGCATAAATTCGAACTGAAATGTGTGTTTGGCATCAGTCGTAACGGTTAAAACATCATACTGTTGTTATTTTACTAGTGAAATATATTTAAAAAGAAGTGATTACGTGTAAAATATTTGAAAAATTGTGTTGTAATTTTTATGAGAAATTTCAATTTAAATCAGTTCAATTTATCAATAAGAATAAAAAATAGAAATACGATTGTAGGTGTGTTGTAGTGGTAAAATACTACAGATGTCTACTTTTCAAAAATCGCTCAGTATGGGTAACTATTTATACCACTAAGAGATGTCTACTGGTTATAACTTTCAATCCACATTGGGACCACCTCTGAAAGAGCGGGAAATTTCAGTCTTCTCACTTAAAAAAACTACGTTGACCTTTATGTGTTGTCAAATCCAAGTCAATCACTTGGGGAATGAAATTGACATACATACGTCTGGAGACTATTTCATAGCGGTGTTGTCTAATTACATGAAGTGAGGATAGTGTTTGATGCACTACTTGACAAATGCATACTTAAAAAGGATAGAAAAGTAGAAAATGGAAACTGCAGTATATGCGAGGTGGAAAACACTACAGAGCACTTTGATTTAAAATGCAAGTAATACGAAATGGATAGAATATAAATGCAAAACAAGATGGGAAAACAGTGACCCTAGAGAATGTAATCAATTTTATGAAAAAAATGAAGACATAAATAATGAAATATGTAATTGAACCAGGATAATAATGAAGGCAAAGGAAGAAGCAGAATACCCGAAATAGTGCATAAATCATAAATATGGACAAACTTGTTTTAAAAATGCTAGAATTCTTTATCTAGAACGAGGATGCCCAGGATGCTCGTTTATTTCGTTAACTAGTTTATGAACAATTTGTACTCTAGTTTGTTGGTTCAGACTAAGGTGGTGTGTTTTCTGAAGATTCTTCATCTAATTTATTTTTGCGAATTCTTTAGGAAATAACCATATTAGAAGTGTGGATTTGACGCATTTATGAAAAATAAGTAATGAAAAAAGTGCTTTGCTCAAATCAAATCTTAAATGGTCGGCTCAGTATAAGGTGTTGCAACCTTATCACCGGCTGATTATACTGCAGATATGTCTCAGAATATCTGTGAGAAATAATTATGTAGAGACACCTAGTCAGCCTGACAATTTTTCAAATTGACTTCCTACACTTTGTTTCCCATTTAAAAATTTCAAATATGTTGCAGGAAAAAACTACTTAGATCATATATTTCTGGAGGTAACCTGTATTGAACAAATATTGTGTAAAGACTAGAAAGAGAGGGCAATAAACGCAGCATCATGTTGTCCACCTGATGGGTGAAAGGAGCCAATGAACTACATACTGCAAAAGCTCATTAGAAAAAGCTCCCAATAGAGTGAAATAGCCTCTTGCCCTCTCTAATGCCCTCTCTTTTCAGTCTTTCCACGATATTTATGAATTGCAGGTAACCTCCAGAAGTGTAAACTCTAAGAAAAATTGAAGACATAAAACCCTAATGTATACCTAAAATAATCACAAACTTCCTCAATAAGCTTGTCGAAATTATACTGAATTGTGGTGGCTGATCCTTGATGTAAATCCATAATGAGAAACCCCAAAAAATAAAAAATACAATTCGAGATTTACACTTTATAAAGTGTAAATATCGAAATAAAGTGTAAATCTCGAAATGTATTTTTTGTTTTTTGTGTTTTCTTTTAGAAATTAACTAAGAATAAAAATTATTCTATAATAATAATTTTAATTTTCAGACTGTAAGTATATGAAGAAACTGTTAGTAACGGTGTTAAATACCATACTTTGAAATAATTATCATTTACTTTTTACAAATTTCAAGTTTAACTCCTTAATTTGCAAATTGGTATTCATCTTTACTAATAATTATTTGCTCATCTTAACTAAACAGCATAAATAATTTCTGAAGGACAAGTTACTTCAAGTAAGAATTTATATTTGGAAATAAGAGCCGCTATCTACGGGCTATAAGATGAACCGTATAGTGCGCCACAGCTCGAGTAGATGGCAGACGAATGAAGTTTTATATCGGACGCACATATATTTTAAATCGTAACTTTATGCTCATATTAACGGAAGCACTAAGTTGAAACTGAAAGTAGCATTTTATGAAAACTTGATACGTAAGTTAGTTGTAATTGGGTATTGCTCTTGGTTTTGTATTATTATTATAGATTTAAATAAAATAAAATCGGTATTTTAGTTTCATACAGTTGGATCAGTGTATGAAAATGGAATCTGTATTATGGTAGTTAGGGTGTATTCAGTTCTTAATTTATATTCGAGTCATATTATATCGGTTAATACTTATCATTTGTCTTGTACTTTGCAATTATAAAATTTAACTTCTACTTAGGTTTGCTTCTGGATATAAATAATATATCTTGAAGGATTTGTGCTTTAGACACACTAGTATTTTTGCCGAAAGTAGATAGAATTTAACCAACATGGTATAAAAAACAATTTGACAGCTAATAAATAATTAAAGAATTTAGCAGTGGATAAATAGTCACCAAAACAGCAAATAGGTACAAAAAACTCATATAGCATAGAAAAGCACTTAAATGTAATTAATATATATTACCTCCACAATGTATAAAGCTAGAATGGATAAAGGACTTATAATGGACTACCATAAAATAATTATACATGTTCAAAAAGCTCACCAAGTTCATACGAGATTTACTAGGGTGCAGAAAAAATCCATTACTTATAAACATCTCCTAAAATCTAACAAGGAAAGAGGTAATGTGTGTTAGAATATTTATGATATTGATCTGTTCTAGCAGTGTGACGAAGGTTCAGAATGTTATAAAAAAAGAACCATTGTGTGAACAAATCTACTGGCATCGGCAAATCCATGAGGAGCCTTCCCTTAATTACATGAAGTAAATTTTTAAACCTCACCCGTCCCCCTTGGTGAGATTTAGTAACGTGTGACGTGACCCTAGGCCTCTTTTAATTAATACATTTTATTCGATATCTTCGTGCATTTTGCTTCTTGTCCTAAATTCTTAAGTTAAGCGTCAATAATTTTCTGGTCTTCTACGTTCCACAATAGGCACATCACTGAACTCCCGAATGCTTGGGCGGTACTTGTGCCAAATTGGGAAATCCCTAGCAAATTATAGATTTAATATTCTCCATGTCTTCAGACCATAAGTATATGGTAATGATATCCTCTTCCCTTTTGGAAAAAATTGTAGTGACATTTCTATTGACTCCCACTCCCTTCAAATAAAATTTGGTTTTCCAATCGCCCTAACCTATTGGGAACTCATGAAGTTAATAGATGCCACCTAACATTCGTTGCTTGGGTTAAAGTAAAATCGCTTAACTAAAAGTAATACATGAACTAGGAAGAACACAGCAAACTGCTTGGTATAGTTTGCGCCCACCGCGGGGTAGAATTCTGACCATGCCGTGAATAGCTATAGTAAAACTAAGACGCCAGGGGAGTACAGCAGTTGACTGTTTGGTCAAAATGCAGGTATCATTAGGGGATGATCAAATTAACTCTAAGTTGATATTCAGTGATAAAGCTGTATTCTACATATCCGCGTGAATCGGTTCTGGGACACTGAAGATCCACCTGCAGTTGTGACAGTTTTTAAAGATCAAAAGCTGTGTCCGCCAAGATTATTAAATTCGTACAATCGATATGTTGGATGTGACCCTGAATGATGAAAATCTATGAATGCGGACTATGTATAAACCAAACAAATCAGTAATGTAACATCCAATATAGATATGGCAGGGTAAAGCACTGGATCATCTTCACCAATATGTAATAAGTACCAAGGATTATGAATTAAGTAAAATAATAAAAATCTGGCAGTATAAGGAAAGCGAAGGTATTATTTCAACTTGGCGAGCAGTAAAGTAAGTGGAGAATATTAAAAAGATCTCCTTCATGGGGTTTATGGTTTTAAATGCTGTCCGACATTCATTACATAAAAGTCGTAGGTTACATAAATTTTGTCAGTATCAAATTGCTTTATCACGAGTTCTACCAAAAAGACAATTCTTTACGACCCAACCCACTCGAAGAACTAGATGTTTTCCTTCCATCGTAATTCAAAAGCAACAAGGATCAGATTACATATCCGCTGGGAGTGAACTGCTGTAGAACACCGCCAAATAATTTGGAATAATACTTGATTGATCTTCATGAAGGAACCAGGTGTAAGTTACTTGGGAAATAATGTTTGTGAGACCAGAATTACATCTGACTGACTTTGTTTCTCTAAAGCGCTCAGGCGTTGCCCGAACTAGAATAGAGCAAATTTTATACTTGCACTCTCTATGGGATCGCACTACCTATCTACTAAGTCGAGATAGACCACAATGCTGCTGTCTAGAATGGAAAAGCTGAAAAACTATCATACTTATGTGAATGAGGCCACTCTACACACAGCCGAAGGGGCAATTACCGATGACATGAAGATAATGGATCTAATCTGTAAGGACAGCATAGATTCGAAATTTATAAGGCGAGAGGAGAATTAGACTGTGGCCCGGAGCTAGGAAGATAAAATGTCTGTTAAGTAAAGTGCTAATTTTGAATGAACAGAAATAATTTGGAACCAGACTATTTCCAGTTATTACAACAGCAGAACTAGCCGCATATTCAGGAGAAACAATGGCTTTCCACTAAATACTCTAAATTTGCTCTTTTCTGCACCATCAAATACTTTTCATATGGTAGACACGCAACACGGAGTATTTAGTCGGCTGCGCTTCTTTCAATCTATTTGTGCTCAAGAAAACTTTTTTTTTTTCAAGTAGAAAGAAGTTTCCTTATTAATCTTATACTACGTAGCCTCTGCTTCCTAGAGATAGCTTGCAATTCATAAATATCGTGCCAAAGGTAGAAAGAGAGGACAACAGAGAACGAAAAAGGCTATTTCACTCGATTGGGAACGGCATCCAATGAGCTCATTGACTGCACCTACCAATTGAGTGAAATAGACTCTTGCTCTCTCTATTGCAATCTCTTTCTATCCTTGGCATGACCTTTATGCATTGCAGGCTACCTCCAGATGGTGTATGCTTTAAGTACGCAGCTGCAAAGTGGATTACTACTCCTGGAGTAGTACGTTCCATGGTGTATGTTACTACCAAGAAAAGAAAAATGACGATAAACAAATAAATAAAATTGAAAATTGAAAATAATTGTTTAGAAGTATATGGCTTTCAGCAAAGTCAGATTAATATTGTTAAGTAAATTACTTATTGATTGGAAATTAATTAAAAAAGTTGCATGTTTGACAGGGTCGTCAAAAAACCATAATAGGCGACTTCCAAAACGGATTTATCGCGGTCATAAAAATCACGTAAGCCCCATTAATGCAATCAACATCAGTAAAAATAAATTTTACTTCCCCTTTACGACCTCGTAAGGGTATTCCGACCCATTATCGTATTTTTTTCCATGCGCCGCTCGAGCATGTGTCCACGGGGTACTTTAAATTCCATAACAGATATGATATCGCTAAACAAAGCTAGGCCCTTTTTCCAACTTCAAGACCACACACGTAGGTTCGAAAAAAAAATAACACACGCAATCTACCCCGTACGTAATTTGTCATATTGTTTTGTGAATTTAGAACGCACTCGACCGTGTCATTTGAATAATGCCTTTTTTATTCATTTTTCTGGTAATTACTCGCACTGTAATGCTATATGATGATTGTCGCGTTACGGGGTGCCGTTCGCTATATCGTTAATGAGACAAAGTCACATGAAATTTTTCATTATAACGACGTGAAACTGCGTTTTAGCATTTCGCTTTCGACTTGCAGGTGTGGATTGTTTATTAGATTGGTGGAAAAAAATGCTCTAGGATATATATATATATATATATATATATATATATATATATATATATACTAGGCTCCGGGTGAGACCCGCGTCTGAATTTATTAAATGCTCGACGTTTCGACTCCTGCTTTGGAGCCATTATCAAGAGACAAAAGTGAAAAAGGGTTTCAGAGTCTGGATTGAACTCGGGGCCTCAATCTGCCTACTACCAAAGAGTCACTACGTAACTGAACTGAATTTGAATCTGCTCTGTTTCTTTTATTTATAGTTATCGGAAAATATCACACACAGGTTCCGAATCTGGAATATTCAACACAATGTATCAAATACATTAATAACGGTTCGAGATTCCTAACCAATATATCATTTTTATCGTCTTGCGTAAAAAAGAATAACACCTCGAATAGAATATTCAATATCTGTGACAGTTGAACGTGAAGGTAACTTAATAATTTGAACGTGACATTCTAACCTAGAAATCACAGGATAACAGACCCCCTCCGTCCCTCTACGTCTCCCTCCGTCCCCCTCCGTCCACTTCCTTTTCTCTCCGTCCCCCTCCGTCCTACGTCCCCCTCCGTTCCACTCCTTCCCTCTCCGTCCTCCTCCGTCCCTCACCGTTCCTCTCCTTCGTTCTCCGTACGCCTTCGTACCTCTCCGTCCCCCTCCGTCCCTCTCCGTCTCCGTTACGTGTGTCACTTTCACATATAAAATCAGTTCTTTCAATGAAAAAAAAAAATTTGTTATATTTGTTTATTTATGTTGTATAATGAAATATTGTTTTCAATTCTATTTACTTTTATATGATAAAATTCTTAGATATTATCAATAATAAAGGTACTACACTTTTAAGTAATATTCATATTTTTCGACAAGCCACGTATACAGTTGAAACTGAGACATGCAATGACACAAATTTGTACATTAATTTCAACCTTATACAGTGTGTCCGATTATGGACTAGCGATAATCTATAAACATGTAAAGCAACTATTTTAATACACAAATACACCATAAAGTAGGGCTCAATACCCCACCCCTCCATATGGCAACATTTTGTTTTTTTTTCGATGACCTTTTCTCTACGTGTGAACAAAAATGTTCATATCTTTTAAAGTTTTGGTCTTACTGAGATAAAAATCGGCTTATTCGACGGACAATAATACTGTCTATCAACAACATTTCAAAGCAAAGTGTTCACGTTTTCTTAACTTTTGAAAAAAAGATGAAATGCAAAGAAAAGGGTCAAAAAATTATGCAATTCTACAAATTATTGCAAATCAATGCAAAAGCAGTCCCGATAACCTTTCATTTTTTCACTAAATCGAAAGTTTTTGAGTTAAGCCACAATACAACATTAAATTCACAACTGTATGTTTATTACTTTAGGAGTTGTTGTTGTTTGAATATAGCGTATGCGCAGGCACAAAAGAGAGTTACCTTTATTATACCGTCAACATATGTGATTGCAGCTAGATGGTGCACCCGCGCACTATTCTCGAGCAGTGAGAGAATATTTGAGCAATAACCATGCACCGTGGATCGGTCGTGGTGGTGTAGTAAGCGTGGCCAGCTCGCTCGCCCGATTTGACCCCTTGGACTAGTTTTTGTGGGTTGATATGAAGCAAAAGGTGTATGCTACAGTTCCAAACACCAGAGAAGACCTCGTCGCTAAAATTATGGCAGTCGCCGAAGAAATAAGATCAGACCTAAAACTAATTAAGCTGGAGGTGGGTATAAATTATTGTAGAAGTATCAAATAAAAATTAATATGAATTTTATGTGGTTTTAATGTTTACCTGTTTTAGGTCTTTTGTGCTTGCCCATACGCTATGTTCAAACAACAATAACTCCTAAAGTAACAAACATACGTTGTGAATTTAATGTTGTATTGTAGCTTAACTCAAAAACTTTCGATTTAGTGAAAAAAAATGAAAGGTTATCGGGAATGTTTTTGTTGTTTTGAAATGTTGTTGATAGACAGTATTACTGTCCGTCGAATAAGCCTATTTTTATCTCAGTAAGACCAAAACTTTAAGAGATATGAACGTTTTTGTTCACACGTAGAGAATAAGTTATCAAAAAAACAAAATGGCTGCCATATGACGGGGTGGGGTATTGAGCCCGAGTATATGGTGTATTTGTGTATCAAAATAGTTGCTTTAAATGTATTTAGATTATCGCTAGTCCAGAACAGAACACACTGTACATATAACAATGTTGAATTATAACTCAACTACTGCACATAATTCGTGAGGTACTTGTGCTCATCGAAATCGTCTGCCTTTTTTATACTTTTAAATAAATAAATAAAGTTATATTAAAATATCAAGTTAACAGCAAAAACCTTGTTTATTAAAATTTGTTGCATTTAAAAAAAAACAAAATTTCTAGTCATACATATGGGAAGGTAGAATTTCACGTGTTCTTTTTTATTATAAGTGTATACCACTAGAAAATTCGCAAATATTCCATAAGTTTCTGGTGTATATAAGGCCCAATAGTAAGCATGGGCCAATCCTCAGCATTTTCCAAAATTTTTATTGGAGGGGGAGGGACAATACAAATGGAATACTGTATAGGTATACATCTTTTTCGTCAATCCCTTCATTTCAAATAAATTTTGCCTTCCATAAACGCACCTATGGTAGTAAGGTGTTTGCAGTGCTAACGGGGCATTAAAACAACTTCAGCGCATAAAAGCAACAATTTTTCTGTCATCCAAATAATTTGTATTTTATTTATTTTTAGTTATCTGCTATATTTTGTCAAAGTAATTAAACATATTTTAAAAAGAGTAATAATTCAGAAAACACGTTATGATATTTAACATAAGTTCAAAAACGAGAACAATTAATCACACAAGTGAATTAGCATTGTATAAAAATTTCGATTATGTAGGTACTGTAATAAATCTAGTTCAAGATAATCAGAATGAACTCGTGAAATCAACCCCCACGTTAAAAATCCAGATATCCGTTAGATCATCATTTATTCAAAGTTCTGTTATATGGTGATGTAATACAATATAAGACACGGTAATGGTAGTAACAATGCGTGACATCGACAAATGCTATTAGTTAACCTAAGCAGGCGACATCGGTTGACAGTGACCAATGGTCATTCATCAATTGCTCGGAGACACTACATTGCAATGCCGTCGTACGTTAACAACAGCACCGCAGGTGTAAATAAGTACACTCCATTTTCCTTGAGTAACGACTAATAGCTTTTGTTTAACAATGCTCCATTTATTAAATTAAATATAGTATTCGATTACATTCAGAGATTACAACAGATTCCTTGCTTTTTTTAGTCATAGTTCAGGAACTTATGTTTGAACATTACTGAGATTCTTTTGTCAAAGAGTATACTTGGATAAGAAAAAAAGTTGTGGCGAAGTTATAAAAGTAGGCAATACTTTTGCTATCCCCATTACTTTATTTGGATTAAATTTATGGAAATAATTTTCATATTTGTTTTAATTTTTGTATAATATTGTAGGATTATTTTTACGTAAATATGTCGTATACATTACCAATGTAATAGTGTCTATGTAACATGTCCGATGTAATATGGGGGGATTTTTCTTTGTAACCTTAGAGTTTCCGTCATTTACAGATCAAACTTTAATCTTTAATGTCGTTCCTATTGTCCGCTAATTGATGATGATTTTTTTACACGACACATTCCGACTATTTTGAAAATTATATTATATTAATGAAATAATTATAATGACAACAAAAACTTACAAAATTAGTTCATACGAAAGTTAGAACTACTTGTTCGAAAAATCAATAGTAGATGTTTAGACGTGATCTTTTACTGATCCTTAATCTTGTTCTAAGGACTTTTTTCGTTGTCTCATAATGTCGCCAATATATATGTTAAATGAAGTTGGCGACAATTTGCAGCCCCGTTTGAGACTCCGATTTGTCAATTTGTCTGGAATGGTCCTGAGACTGTTTGTAGTTTTGATGGATACAATTATATGTAAGGGGATATCCTTTTCATGTCATTATTTCCCAAACCTTATTTCGATTTACTCTGTCAAACGCTTGTCCGCAAAACCTGGGTCTGTTTTTGTTTCCAAATTAAATTACCTGTACTTCTTCATAATTTATTTGATGTTAAATAGGTTATCGTTCATAAATCATTTCTGAACTTCCATTATAATTTTTTCTATAACTATCTCCAATCAAGCCTTTATCAATCATCTTTGTATCCAAGAGGTGGGAATTAATAAAGTGGTGATATCCCTATAATTTTGAGAATTATTGCGGTGTCATTTTTTGAACATGACCTGTGCCGCTTCTCATTCGTGTTAATTAATGCCATTTTCACAAAATTTGAGTGTTGTATCTTCCACGTAGTCAAACTCCCAGCCATCTCATAGACTATCTAATACAGTTTTATATATGCTAACAAATTTAACACTTTATACTTTTAAAAACTATTTTCAGACATATCTTCTTTTTTGCCTGATTTAGGGTACAATTATTGAATATTCTTCTCTCTCTCTCTCTCTCTCTCTCTCTTTCTCCCTTTCTAATTTATATTATTTTTCTATATTTTCCAAATATTTTTTAACTTTTTTTATTTGTTTTATTATTTGGACCACTTTCTATAAGTAACTCTAATTCACTCTATATTGCATTCAGACTATATATGCCTCTATGAATTGGTCAACCCGATATAACTTATTTGGCTATCATTTTCTGAAGTCCACTCAACACAATATTGCATATTTTTCTATTGTTTAAATTTTCCTGTATACCTATGGTTTTACTTCGCTCCATATGTCTAGTGTTCCATTTATGCAACTGCTCATGGTCTCCCTATGTAACAAAATTCACATTTTTGAACCAGATTTTATGACTATAATTTTGCTCTACAATTTATTTCAACCACCCGGTATCTGCAACTGCTTCTAAAATGTTTGGAACCCATCTCTATAATTATATTATACCCCGTCCTATAATTCAAATATCCTGACTGCTTATGCTTATATAACAAATTTTTGATACACCCTGAATAATAATAATTTCACTCCACCCTTCCTTTAAACACCTTCTACAAGAAACTACTTACGTTCCACACTATATAACTTTTTAACCGCGCTGTATAACTGTCATTCTACTCCACCTTATCTTTCAACAATCCTGTATATTAAACTGCTTCTAATATTTTTTGAAGCCTGCTGAATTACTGTATTATTCCGTCCTATAACGGAAATATCCACTCTGTATAAATATAGTATACGCAACTACATATGTGCCACCCAATAAAATATTTGTTGAACCTCCCTGTATAACTAATTCAATTCCACCTTATCTTTTAACCATCCTATGTATGAAACTGCTTATGTACCACCTAATATCACATGCACGAATGCACACACCTACCACCGCATACTATATAGAAGAGATCGCCGACAAATGGTCGTTTCGATAAACTAATGGAACATTTTCTTCCATTTCATGCGACTATAAGCACCGTAACTTAACTTTGTCTCTAAAAGAAACTGACTTCAACTGAATCAAAATGAAAACCATTACAAATACCCTGTACGATATACTTTCATGGCATATCTTGACATTTTAACTAGATATTTATGATGAAAATTTGACATGTACCATGATGTTTACAGTTTTTTTGCACATATTTTTCCGATTTTCAGAAAAATGGTATATTTGACGTTATAGAAAAATATATGGAATTAAGCTGGAACATATGTTTGTAGAATACAATTTGTTATATTTAAATTGCTTGAGCTGTTTTAGAGCAAACAGTGAAGATTCACTGAAATTCACTGAATTGTAGTCCTTTATTTACTTTTTTTCTGATTTTCTGAAAAACCGTACATCTCATGTTATAGACAATTCTATGAAACCTTTCTGTAATATTTCGTAATATAAGGCAGTTTAAATTATCAAAATTGTCCAAGCTGTTTTTGAATAATCGCTGGTCATACATAAAAAAATTGTCGACGAACTGATAACCTCCTCCTGTTTGTAAGTCGGTTACAAATGGTGTACAATTGTTATTTTGTGCAAAAATATGTTAAACTGTTTAATAACATAAAACATTAAAAAATATATATAACCGACTTCTACCTATAACTAAAAAGCTAAAAATAATTATAACAAAATACAACTCTAGCAAATAAATAACACATTCAATGTTGTAAGGTACCTACCCAGAAAATAAAAAATGTAAACATTAAAAGGTGCTCATTCTGTACAAATTAATTACCTTCCAATCTAGTCTATTTTTGAAGTCGGTGCCAAGCAAATCTAAAATCATTCATTGCGTACTTATCTACTACTTCATCAAACTTGATTGTTGCTTGTCACCGACTTCAAAAATATACTAGATTGGTAGGTAATTAATTTGTACAGAATGAGCACCTTTTAATGTTTACATTTTTTACTTCCTGGGTAGGTACCTAACAACATTGAATGTGTTATTTATTTGCTAGAGTTGTATTTTGTTATAATTATTTTTAGCTTTTTAGTTATAGGTAGAAGTCGGTTATATTTTTTTTTAAAATGTTTTATTTTCAACTTTTTAGTTTTTTTTTAACTCAGGTAGTTTTCATTCTTTATTTTTTATTTTGTATGTATAACCTTAATAGACAGAACCCGGTAACATTGAAAGCCTTAACATTTCACAATGATACTTTCTCATTTAAATTGACAGGTAAATCTTTACGAACAAAATGTAGTACGCGTTGACTTATTAAGCCCAAAATGTATATATGCCTTATGGACTACGCCATGTAAGCTTTTTCCAATTTTTTGACAACCCTGTATAACTATAGATAATTCCACTCCAACCTATGTACAAACATCCTGTACATACGACTGCCCACGGACAAGCATAAATTTGTTAGCTGACTTCTGTAAACTATAGGACGGAGAAGAATCCATCCCATATTTACGGAGTCAAATCCGTCCGTTCAACCATAGTATATAACTCCTTGTGGGCTAACCCATAAATTATTTCATTTTTAACATTTTATATTATCGCCATGTGTAACATTAATTCCTCTCCACACTTTATGTAACTTCTTATGGGCTATAAAAGAAATAATTTTTAATCACAATGTATAAACATAATTCAATTCCAGCATATATTTCAACCATCCTGTATATGATTTGCTTATGTCCACATCATATACAGTTTTTTAATCACCCTATATAATTTTAATTTCACATTTTTCCAACATTTTTATACCACCAAACGTCCAGTCCACCCTATATTCCAACCATCCTGTATATACGGCTGCCTAGGGACTACTATCATTCTACTCCGTCCTATATTTCAATCTTCATATAAATGCAACTCCTTCTACCACATTACTTTGTGATTTTGTTTGCTATAACTAAACACCCTGTCTCTAAACCTACCAAATAGCAGTTTAAAGTTTGACATGTGTTGTCACTGAATTTTCTATTACGCCGGGAGAATGTGACAACTAAAAGCACCGTCTTCGCAAAATGGAATAATTTGCATTTAAATAGGTATTTGCCTGGTCTACAAACAACACGAGCTTGGTACTCATTGATTTAAGG
Organism: Octodonta nipae; assembly: GCA_034190945.1. Taxonomy (NCBI): domain Eukaryota; kingdom Metazoa; phylum Arthropoda; class Insecta; order Coleoptera; family Chrysomelidae; genus Octodonta; species Octodonta nipae. The sequence goes on along the minus strand of CM067219.1, from coordinate 115,606,830 downwards.
AGCCGAAAATACTATGCTTTACTATCTATATGCTTGCGATGTACATAGAAAATTTTCAAATTCGCAATTAAAACTTCCAGTGTCTAAAATTACCGCACTATAACGTTGGAATTAAAATATTTATGAGGAAATGTCCGTTATGTCATTTCCATGAAATTTTTGATGAGTTTTGGAATTTTCGGCGATTTTCTGCAAAACTGCAAGTTGCACGTCGCAGAAAAGTATATGGGATCACTTAAGGATCTTCCTTAATAGATTATACGTGAAAAAAACTATACACATCCATAAGGAGTTATCGAAAAATCGACTAAAATAGTAGGGATATTGGTCGACTTTCATGCACGCATGTGTTCATTAACAAATTTTATCACTTTACCAATAGAATACTTTTCCAAATTTTGAAGTTTCACCAATCCGGATATATACTCTATTAAACAAGACCATATTCATTCAAAAAGGTGCACCACAGGAGAAGAAATCAGGTAACATACATACAAAAAAAAAGCGAAAAAATACGCGACGATACGGATAACCTCCTTCTTTTTGAAAGTCGGTTAAAAATAATGTGGTAAAATGACAACAGCACAAAAACATTGACACAGTAATTTACCAAATGTTTGATTATTTCAATAAAAAAGCTTGCCTCATTTTATTACCTAAAGCAAACGAATTCAGAAGAGAATACATCCGCTATCACAGTGGAGGAAACCTCCTTCAAGGACCCCGACACCAATCTGTTCCACACGAACAAAATATAAATAAACAATCCCCTCCGAAGTTAGTCCGGGCCAAGTGGCCGAATGGGATATAAAAGCCAATTTAAATGTATAGAATTACTACTATCACTCCCTTGATTGTATTATTTTGCTGTCAACCCTTACAGGCCTGACTTAACGAACCGGTAAAATATCTCTCCCTCGGTATACGCGGAGTACTTAATATTGAATTTACAATTTTATGTCCCGTATAGAGACGCAGTATCATCCCTTTATTCGTATGCAAATATTTTACGCCTAAAATAAATGAACTTAACGTGGATTTTCCAGTGGCAAATGACAAATAATGTGGAAAATTTCGTCGGCAAATGACGGAACTTCGTACAGTTTACGACCAACTAAACTGTTTTATGGTAGAAAAAACGGAATTTGAACGAAGCTGAAGGGAGGACGATAATATAAAAGATATCTATGAAAATATTTATTGTAACTAACTGAACCCAAGAAAATGATGACTTGCACATAACACACTAGAAAAGTAAACAAAGTTTGTACCGTGTTTATCCTGAGTATATTAGAATATTGGAAGCAAATTTGAAGCAAATTAGAGAGAGGGCAAGAGAGTAACAGGCTATTTTAATCGATGTGCAGCTGCTTTTACGTGTGTCGTCGCTTCCACCCTCTAAGCAAGTAAAACAGCCTGTTACTTTCTCTATTTCCCTATCTTTCTAGTACCTCCGGAAGTGTAAGCTTTAAGGTACAAGCGGAATCGTAACCCTGGGTAAGAGAGAAAGAAAACCCTGTGGACGTCTCTATCAGCGCCAATCAGAAGCCAGTTTAGACAGAGCTTTTCTTTGTCCATCACCGTTCGTTACGTTTTTCTAGGGGTCAGACGTAGTCTATACTACGATACACATTATATTATAACGGTATGTCAGCACGTATGCGTATCGCTGTCTCTGTCTGGCATGTGACGTCCCCTGGGAATCAAAATTCCCAATCAATATATAGGTTTATATAGAGTGAAATGATTTATTTATTGTTTAAAGATGTTTATTGACTCAGTTAATATTTTTTTCCCGTGTAATCTTTGAATTGGGAAGAGAAACAATTAAATTAGTACTTTAGACGATAATTGTTAGTTATTATCCAGCATTAAGACCTTATTATGCCATAGTGCAATTTGAGTAACTAACAATTTTATTCATGTGGCTTTACCAATTATCTCAGAAGTGAAATATTATTAACGTATAACCTAACATTGAAATACTAAACCCGGTCATCAAAAAATTAAACAGGACCTTATATTACGTACATACATAAATTGAGAAAATACACAATAATTACTAACGCATATACAAACATTTTCAAATGAATTTTACATACATAGTTCTTTGAGAATGTTTTTTGGTAATTTGTTTTTTTCGTGTAAAATATTTGTATGTTGGTATATACTATCACACATTTTGTTAAATTCTAATTATATGATCATAAAAGCCCCTTTAGTCTGTATATTATTTGAAGACGCGAGATGTAAGACCGACATCTAGGATTTTTAAATGTAGCAACACTATAACCCATTCTCTTGAATGTAATAGAAATGAATTCCGTTTTTCAATTAAATTAACAGACAAATATTGAGATCCAATATACTATAAATAAACTGCTAAATTTATCTGTAAATACACAAATACGAATAACAACTATTTCTACATAAGACACCTATAATGAACAATTAAATTATGTTCTACAACCTGCAAAAAACGCTTAAAATTGTTTAAAATTAATTTTATGCGCAAACTTGCTCACATTTGGGAACAAGAGTCGGCATACCGTTGTAGGTGAATTGCTCTCTATACCTAGTATTACCTCTGTGGTTGAAAGCCAGTTCTGAAGCAAAATAATAAATATTATAAATACCGGATGTCCTAAAAGTTTCTTGTTAATTTAAAACTACATGTTTTTTATAATATTCGCCTAGTACCCACATATAGCTAATTAGATGGATTTAGGTATATGAATATTTATCTCAGCAAAGTAACATTCCGTAAGTACTAGCCATTTTTAGCTACACACATTTCTGTGTTTCTATGGTGTTTTCCAGGACAGAGGCTTAAATATGTGCATCTAAAACCTGTTTTCATTTTATTTAAATTTTGCTTTGATAAAAGTTGGAATAACAACAGCTATATCTTCCGATATTATTGCTAACTAATTGCTAACTAATAGTTCTACTTAAAATGTTCAAAACGACCCTTTTCATTTACTATATTATGAATAAGATCTTCTTGCAAGTACCCAAGTGTCTTTAATATTGTATATACTTGATGAACCAAATTCCTGTACACACTCAGAAATATGTTTTTTTGCTGTATTAACTAGTTCTATATGTTTTTGTTTCAGATTTTTAAGCGTAAAAAATGAAATAAAGTTATTAATCAGATTTAAATTTGAAAAATAACAAATTCGTTAATTTTAGCTTATATTTGTTGATGCGAATATTATCTATATCTCTGAAAACGCAAAAATATATTTCAAAATATATACACGTATAATGGAAGTGCATATCGAGTTCGAGCAGACTTTTTTCTTCATTTGGCACTACTTTTAAATTCCGATATTCCTTTCTTTTACATTGCTAGGATTAGTACCTGTACTTGTCCAACTAAAATCTGCTTGGAAAATGTTAAAACTTACAAGAAATATATTTTCACATAATTTCAATAAGAGTAGGAAACAAAGTTACATAATCATTTTCGAAAAAACTACTCCTCTTTATATACTTCCTGTTCTGAAATATGGATTGTAAATATATATCTTTCAAGTTAAAGATCATTAAATTAGTAGGTTCAATAGTACACTATCTATTTAGTGAGTTGTAGTTGGTTAATTATTTGCTTGATTGTAGTTAACAGTACGCAAAATTTTGCAAACGAACAATACATGAATGAAATTCACTAGAGATATTTAGAATAGGAAGAAAGATGGAACGGATTATCAACCCACCAAGATCCAACTACGAACCTAAAAAATCCATACTTGTGATAAATTATTTGATCCTCACTATAGACCAATATTTAACTTTACATCTGAAAAACTCCTAGACCAGTAACATCCCATTTTCAAAAAGAAAAATTTTACATGTCTACTATTTCTTACATTTTAGTGTACCATAAAAACTTTTTGCGAATTTGTGCATATCTATCTTTATAGGATAGAGATGAAATGATCATTAATGTTCACCAAGAAGAGAGAATATTTGCTACAGCCAGGTATAGTGCATTCTTATGTCGTAGCCCGAAAAGCAAAGATAAATAGCATAAACAGGAAAAGTTCAAAATTTAGCTTTCTCGCCTAGGTTACTATAAGCTACACATAGTACTAATGTAGATTTCTTGTCCATACCTCATATTCAAAATTTGTCATAAAAAATGAACCTACCGCCCATGGCAAACTATGTCGAGGAAAAAGGTACTACAAGAAAATTTATATCAACCCTATTCTCAAGAGAGATTCTTGCACATCCAGAGTCAAAGTGACAATTCAAATGACATTTGGGGGCCACAATTAGTGACTTAACTGCATTTCTTGCTCTATCCGGGTTCTGAAAGATGGCATTCTTCGCTCCACCCATTTTACAGATAGAAAGAAATCCCCCGAAACATAATGGAGGTTATAGGCTATATGAGAAAATTTGGGTATTCAAAATCATTCTCATTTACATACTGAAAAAAGTATGGGAATTTTGAAAGCCACGAAATATAGCCTATAGAATCAGAGTTTAAATAGTACATTAAAGACAAGAATATATATTGATTTTAGCAAAAAATCGTGCACACTTAACTAGGGCAGTATCCATTTTTGAGGAAATTTAAAGAAACCAGGCTATATAATGTTGTTTCATTACAGTCAACCTAAATTTGCGGTCAGGAAAGTTTAAAAAATGGCGATTTTAGTTAGCCGCCAAATCCTATAATCGGATGCCCCTTACTTTCTTTGAGGATACGGGAAAGCATAGTATATATTAACAATCGACAAACAGTGTTTCAATCTGAGGCATGAGAGGTGAACCATAATTACTTAGATAGATCCCCTCAGTAGTCATATGCTTACTCAAAGATTAAGCCATGCATGTCTCAGTACAAGCCACATTAATATTATTATTAAGATGAAACCGCGAAAGGTTCATTAAATCAGTTATGGTTCCTTAGATCGTACCCACATTTACTTGGATAGCTCTGGTAATTCTAGATCTAATACATGCAGACAGAGCTCCGACCGGAAACGGAAGGAGCGCTTTTATTAGATCAAAACCAATCGGTGCCGGGTGTTCACGCACTCGTCATCGTATAATTTGGTGACTCGGAATAACTTTTTTCTGATCGCAAGGTCTAGCACCCGCGACGCATCTTTCAAATGTCTGCCTTATCAACTGTCGATGGTAGGTTCTGCGGCTACCATGGACATAACGAGTAACAGGGAATCAGGGTCCGATTCTGGAGAGAGAGCCTGAGAAACGGCTATCATATCCAAGGAAGGCAGCAGGCGCGCAAATTACCTACTCCCGGCACGGGGAGGTAGTGACGAAAAATTTACTTCTAAAAAAATCAAGCAATCATTTTGTAAGTCTTTAAGTTTCAATTCAAATAGCGGATATGTTTTTATTTAGTTTTAAACAAAAGACATTCCTCAATTTTGACAAACACCTACCCTATTTTAACGTACCCTGAAGGAAAAAAAGAAATCATTTATTTCGCGATTTGAAAGTGCGAGAATTCTTGTTCGATCTTTGAATTCATTCAAAACCGAAACGATCCCTAGACCCAATTCCGGTAAAGATCATTAATAAAGACCTTTAACATCTTGCGTGTCGAGCCCAGTTCGCCCAGTGACGGCATCTTTCTTTAGCTGCGGTGACTTGTGGCGTGTGGAATGCCCTGAGGACGGATGTCACCTGCTAACCCCATAAGACCCCACCCCTACACTTTTCACCCTTGCCCTCATCAATTATCCCGGAGGTTGTGTGCGTAAAAGCATTAAAATTAGTTCGGGGTTGTATTTGGGTATGTGTTATCGAATGAAGGTATTGATAAGATGTGCATGAATTGCAAGCTATGGGGGTCGGAGCAGTACACTTATCGTTTAAAGCAAAAGTAACACAAAAACAAATTGGAAGTTTTAAAGTGTAATTTTTTATCTATCTTATGTAAAATAGTATTTATCACATTTAACAAATATTACCAATTTTTGTACAATTTATTTCTGAAATATATTAATAATTTTGTATACAATCAAGTAATAATTATCAAGAGGGTCACAATCATCTGGAGTATTATGATTGAGCCTGCTGGAATAATGAGATTTGGAGTTTTCAACAGTTCTGACAATTCAAAAATACTGTGGTATTTATTAGCCTGTCTTCTCCAAATATTTCAGATAGAGACCTCATTGAAACCTAAAATGTGAAATATGAAAGATGAAATATAAAACGTGAGTTAATAAGTCACGAAAACCGAAACCGTTTTTTCTAACATACTAATCAAAGAAACAAAAATAAAGTTACATAGTTGTGCTATTAGTTAGTTGTGACAATGGAAAGTAATAACGCCGGGTTGTTATTATTATATATATTATTATTATTATTATAACTCTTTCTAATTAGTTCATTTTTTATTAAATTTGATACTGAACTTTTTAAATTAGTTGTTCATTTAAAACAAATCAACTAAAATATTTACCATTGACAATCCACCAACAACAAAGCCTTAAAATTTGCATTAATCATTCTGCATATATTTATTAACTGCTCAGCTATTATTTAACATTCTGTTACAAAATTTGGTAAAGATTTTGTATAAAACAATCCCCATCCTACTTTTTAAAAAGTCGGTTGGTAATGTCTAAAAACCAAGAAAGAGATTAATCTTAAACATACTACCGACCTATTGGGTTGTAAAAAAAATTAACAAATATTATGCTAAATTTCAAGTATATCGAACAATGAAACTAAAACAGAAAATAGAACGTGATCTATTTCATGAAACTTCTTTCAATATAGTTGCAAGCAATTTTTTTCGAGTATGAAACACATGTGCCAATTTTTTAACAGCAAATTCGTAGAAATGAATTATTTAAATAATAAAAAAACCAAAAATAGCAATCTCTTTTGTTATTTGCTTATATACTGAAAATTAATGTAAGAGTCTAGAGAAAAGTTGTAGCGAATCAGAAATCCTTCTTAATGAGCGTTTATTCATCCTGATTGGATAATTTTTCACCGCAATCTTAGAAAAATTGGTCACAATGTTTTTTTTTAAATTGATAACTTTCTGGTAACTAACACTGGAATATTAATCACCGCAAAAAATGAGAGTTTATGATATGAAGTTTATATGGGCTTAACGATGGATACTATTGAATAAGTAGTTTTCGACGAATTTGAATTTAAATAATTTAGAGAGATATTTTGCACATCCCATCGTATTCCTACTTATATAATAAAGATATTTTGAAAGCTCATAAATTCCACTTCAAACGTGCTTATATGTCGATTTCAACCCTTAGATCCATTACTCCCCTCCTGTAAAAATTTTATTAGCATAGCAGTACTGAAAAACTCGTAGCAGTATTTTTTTTGTTTGGAAAATCTAATTTTCACAGAAAAATCCCTAAGGAAACTCTATGATTTTTTCATGAATTGTAAGTACCTCATATAACCTTTCAGTACTCCAGATGAGAGGAGTCACAAAATCGTGGTTGAGCTTCTAATTCAGATCTCCCGGTCTATAATGTTGAAAATAAGAGAGGAAAAAATTAACAAGCAACATGAAGAGAATCTGAGACAATGCCGATATGAAAGAAACCATATCCTAGTAAGTGGTACCAAAGAAAAGAATATCTGCTATTCTGAAGGAATAATACACTGGAAATTCTGAGCGTCACTTAGGCATGAATAAAATCGTTGAGAAGATAACGTTTTCATTGAGTGTACTATTATGAAGGGGTAAAAGCAAGGTGGGTTAAATACCAGTAAGAATCCAAAAATCGATCGGTTGGAAAAATGAAACAATACAACGTGGGCCTGTCTCTTGAAAGAATTAACATTCCCAATAACCATCCTGCTGATTACTTCAGTAAGTGTTTATTATTCCCAATCAAGAAGTAACTACTATAGCACCGGTTTTAGGAGAGTAGCTGTTTAGCCAATTTAGGTTCCAATGGAACTTCATTCTAAACAAGGCGAAAAGTCTACTATTCAAAGTTGTAGGAAGAAGAACATTTCTGGTATATCCCGACTTGACCATACAATGTATGGCATCACACTCCCTCTAGGGCACGCTATGAGTGCCTTTAGGGGAAAATTCACTAAACCCCAGATATCGTAGATATCAAAAGGGTTTAGCTCTGTGGGAGCCCTTGCCAAGTTTTCAGGCCCGTGGTTGGAGTCGTGGCGGCAGTTTCCCACGAATTTCCTGACCGTCCGGGCTGTTCCTAACAGGACGGCTTTTTGCATTTGATTATAAAGATGTTCGTCCAGACCGAGGTATTTTAAATTGTTTAATAGCTATTTTGGGACTAGTCCTGTCATTGACGTAACAATTGGTACTGTTCGTGTGTTGTTCATGTCTTTATTTGAAATTCCAAATCTCTATATTTGGTTATTTTCTCAGCCTGCTTAGTATTTATATTATTGTTGTTAGGAATTGCTATATCAATTAAAGTTGTTTTCCGGGATACTTTATCTACCAAAACTATATCTGGTGTATTGTGAGCAACAGTCCGATCGGTCAGTATCGTGCGGTCCCAGCACAGCTTTTAGTTGTTATTTTCTAAAACAGAGTCTGATTTGTATTTATAGTATGGTAATCTTACCGACTGTGATAATTCAAGTTTCAGTGCTAGCTCGTGGTGAAGTATTTTTGCCACAGCATCGTGTCGTTCTTTGTATTCAGTTGCAGCGAACGCTTGACAACCTCCTGTGATATGCTGGATAGATTCAGATGTTTGGCAACCGTACCTGCATCTGTCGTTGTTAATAGAAGGGTCTTTAACGATGTACTTCAGGTAGGTCTTAGTTGGAATTACTTGATCTTCGATTGCTAATATAAAGCTTTCCGTTTCAGGAAACATATGACCGGAGATCAACCAGTAATTCGACGCTGCACTGTCGACATAATCTTGGTTGACGTCATTTATATATCTTCCATGAAGGGGCTTCTCTTTCCATTTTAGCAGTTTCTGATCTGTGGTCTGGTGGTGTAATTGGACCTGTTATTTTGTCAGCCGCAGTGGTGTGGAGTCATTAACCTGACACATGACTCTGTGTAGATCAGAAAATTCTGCGAGTTTCTGGAAATGACTAAGCAAAATAGAAATATGTTGATCTAATAGTTTGCTTAGATCTGTAAAGTTGTACGTTCGACAGATGGATGGTGACTGGTATATTATTATTATTATGGTATTCTAGTGTATTAGACGATGTTTGCACTCTTAAGTATTTTGCCTCCTAGACAGAAGGATAAGTTGTTCAGTAGATAAATGTCGTAGAAACTACGGAATAATTTCTGATGAGATTTCCTCATGGCTGGCAGATTTCTTACATTTTGTCAAAATTATCGCCGTGTTAACCTAATTTTTTGTTATTAGTGTATTCATAATCCTTCTTTGTACTTAGCGGTTATTGCTTCCTTCATCCTGATATTTCGTACGTATTACAACCTGTGACACATTTTTGCAAGTCTTTGTGTACAGGCTCTCACAAAAAATGTTGAATCTTCGCATTTCTCTTTTTATTATTATTAATTGTCCTCTATATTCCAATTTTTTGAGAGGTCAGTAGGTTTAGTTGCTACGTATATTATCGATATAATTCTAAAGGTGGGTTTTCCTGCGTATTTTTTGCGCAGCAGAAACCGAATTTTCCAAAAAAACGTAGGCAGGAGCGCGAAATATATTACGCGGCGTGAAAGTGTTTTCCTAGATCAGACGTGATCATCTATTCAGTCGAAGTAAGGACAGCTTGTTAAATGGAAATATGTAAGAAGAGGAAGTTAATGGTCGCGTTGTTAATGAATACAATTATGGATGATGACCAGGAAGAAGAATTTATCATGGTGGAAGATGGGAAATTCAGAAAATAAGTGAGGTTCAGTGACTACTTTAGCACATATAGATACATTCCCCCAGAACGAAAAACTCGCTACTCAAATATGTGACTTAAAATATATATCTTCCAAAATAACTGAGCAACATAACAATGCTGGCGCACCACTTTGAAAATAAATATTGCTTTATAACATTTTACTAATTATATTTAAATAAAAACCCAAAGCATGTTTTTTTTTTGTTGTCTTTTTATATTCTGGGTCTTTGAAGTCATAGAGGATAATATGATTTGGTACAAATTCTATTAAAAGGAGGTTTTTTTGAGAGCTCATTTCTTCAAAAAACGCAGCGCACTACGCAATTTGACTCCTCCAAAAGCAGTCGGGTCTGTCGCTTTGAAGCAAGAAGTTTCACTATAACGCAATGCGCTCTGTAGTTCCAAGGAACTAGTGGGAGACGTAAAACGCTGAGAGCATCACGTCGTCGATGGCGCAAAAATCCTGCCCCTAGGAAAACACATCTTTAAGGTGGGTTTTCCTAGCGACGTTTTTTTTTGCGCAGCAGAAACCTAATTTGCCAAAAAACGTCGACAAGAGCATGAAATATATTACATGGCGTGAAAGTGTTTTCCTAGAGCAGACGTGATTATCTATTCAGCCGACGTAAGGTCATCTTGTTAAATGGAAATGTGTAAGAAGAGGAAATTCATGGTCGCATTGTTAATTAATAAAATTATGGATATTGACCAGGAAGAGGAATGTATACTGGTGGAATATGCGAAATTCAGAAAACAAGTGAGGTTCAATGACTACTTCACAATACAATACGTTCCACGCTAACGCAATGCGCTCCGTAGGAAAACACTTATATTTAATTCCAGGGAATGAGTGGGAGACTTAAAACGCTGAGCGCATCACGTCGTCGACGGCGCAAAAATCCTGCCGCTAGGAAAACACACCTTTAACCGTAAACCGCTTTAATGATTCTTCTATTGCTGAATATATATGAAGAAAAGATTCCAGTCTTACGGTTGAATGAAGATGATATTACAGAGTTTTGTCGAAGGGTATCACCACCCTTAGAGGCACAACACATTTTGAAAAGAGAAGAATTATTGGTTTTATCTTGTCTTAACAATGTTTCTTAACATTGGATCCAGACTCCCACAATTTTCTTCTATTGTGATATATACTAGATTTACCAGGTACATAAAGTAAGACGCTTTATAAACCGAACAATACACTAAAAGTTATTATAATGCAGAAATAACAATTTAGCCTTATATAAATTTCTAACAATTTTGTATAGGGTGTACTATGTGTGTGTACACCCCAGTGCGGCATCGATACCACTAAAAATAAGGTCATACAAAAATTAAAAAAATAAGTCATACAAGATTTGCGGATGAAACCTGGGAAATCAGAATTCGTCAATCTTATTGCAGGAATAATTTGAATATCTGAGCTGCAGATCGCTATTTTATTAAAGGTGTATTTTCTATGCCGGGTAAATGACACTGCGTCTGCGGGTAGACGCGTGTACCATTTTATGTTTTTTGTGTCGTCTATTGCAGGCGCCTATCCTGAATATTATTGGAGATTTATGGTTAAAATCTGGGGGGACGTCTCTGTAGAAAAAGGGTAACCCGAGCAAGTTTTTGAAATTGCCCTGGTGTACTTTTGTCAACTACATATTTTTAAATTGTCATTTCAGCTAACTTTTCAAATTCAAAGTACCATCATACTAAATTACAAGAGCTCTTTAACAATTCATCAACATATGCTTCATCACCACAGCAAAAAAACATCCTCAAGGCATTTTTTGTCATATCTGTTTCCGACAGTTTTAATACTCACAATATTTCAATTAACTAAGCTCAAAAGTATTTAGAGAGAGTGAAAGAGAATGAATCTGAATGAAATCATCCGACTCGTCTCACAAATTGGAACATTTAATAACTCTGAAATTTTTTTCTTATATCTTCACGTTCACTCGAACAATTTATCAACAAGAATTACAACGTGAAAATTTTAATCACTGTTTACTCCCGGCATTAATTAAAACAGACTTTAGCATATTATTCCTCACAATCCGACAGCTCGAATCACTATAATCTCCAATATTACATCCAACTGGTTGTCAGAGGATGCACACCCCAGGTTTACACTGCTCTTTAATTGACGCAGACGGGACTCTAGAAGTGGCGGCACTGGTGTGTCCTTCTATTGACTGGAAACTTGACTTATTAGAAGCGAGTTTGACACATGGGGTGCTGAAAGGGAGTCTAGACAAGACGTCGACGTCTTTAAAAAATGAGTTTACAAACATGCTATATTACAGATAGGGTATTACGGGTCCCCCGTACAGACTCATTAGTTGCTTCAAGTTATTAGTCATCTGTTAAACGTCATGGGAATCTTTGATAATTTTTTTGAGAGACGGTTCCGTCAGTAAAGGCTTATCCGTTCATCTAGACGGTTTGGAGATTAAAGAAACATGATAAATGATTGGTAAGTTCCTACGAAATAAATGAATTTTGACGCGTTCAATATGTCAAGGGAAGAAATGAGGTGTTAATGAGATTTATATATGCTATTACCAAATGATATTGTACGGGTTGTTTCACATGTGGCTAGATATGTGATTGACTCTTAAACTGCTTGTAATTTCTTTGTACAATTATCATTTTAATTATTTATAGAAGCACCAACTACAGAAAGGACACAAAAAGGTAAATTTCACATTTTGAGGAATAACAGTTCCGGAGCAACCAAATCAAAATCTTTATATTATTTTTAAATACTAGCTAGTGTTTTGTAAAAAATATGAGAATAATAAGAACTTTACAACCACGTACATATAATATTGCTTTCAAAGTGGCTGTGAGGCCTTCATATATACATTCAAAACAAATTATATGGCTTCACAAACACTATTGATATACCGTTTTGTTAGTCTTCAAGTTCTATTATTATTCGACCGAAATTTGTTTATAATGTTTGTCAGTGTTTTCAACATGATGTATTTAGCGTTTATGTTAAAAGCGAATTTATGTATAAAAATTGAAGAAAGCCGTGTAGTTTGGTGCAGTTTTAGTGTGAAAAATGCATTTTGACAATCAATTATGGTAATTCAGAATTTGTTTATCACTTAAGTACGAGTCCACAATGAATAATAAAACATATTAATTAATGAAGTTAGGAGTATGCACTGCATAATAGGTACTCAACAAATGCCCAAAAGAATATCAAAAATTATAAAGATGTCTACAGAAAGTAATTTTTAAGAACAAAAATGATTTTATAATATTTATTTGATAAATGTTTTATCTACCCAACCAAAGCAAATACTTCACAAAAACATTACAATTATTCCATTTTCCATAGAATATATTTCTTTTATTAACAATAATTTATTTAAGATTTATATGGTTGTAACTTGGTGAAATCAGTAATCAGCTGAACATCCCTACATGCCAAAGTATTACAAGAATTTTTTGTTTGTAAAATATATGCACTAAGACTATTTACATCGTTTGCCGATTTTTAAATTAATATTTTCCGAATACTTCCCAAGATACCAGAACAAGAAAACAGAAAATTGGAGATTTGGTTGTTATTTTTTGTAGCCATATTTGAGGAGTAAACGCAATATGAAAAATACATTTTCATTACCACATTTTTACAGCTGTAAAGTTGTCTTTTCGATTTGCCATCCGACATTTCGCTTTTCGGCTACCATCATTATTTTTTTTAGATGCCACACTAGTGCTTTTAAGAATATTTAAAATACAGGCCATGGGACTTCCTTAACCAGGATATATTTTAAAATACACACGTATGATTTCCTGAGTTTTAGGAAAAAAGGTTAAAAATCTATCAATAAGAAAGTCAATCTATTGTTTCTTTAACACCTTTCGAATGGGTCAATTGCTCAATAACCCTGGGACTGTTCTTGCAAAACACGGAAGTAAATTTGTGGCAACAATTAAATTGATTGATCAGTTTGACAATGGAGGAGAAATACTTTTGCCTCCTGCCTACTACTGAAAGGCAAGAGCAAGGAAGCTAATTTTGAAGACGATTTGTAGACCAGCTTTGTTTTATGTCTGTAAGCTCTACCACGAACATATTACATGATGGCAAAAACATTAATTAACTAGAAAAGCAACGGCTTCTAATGACTAACCTAATATTAACCAACTATACAACTAAAATTGATTGAACTGAGGTTGAATTTCTTTAAACAAACTCCTTGATAGAGTGTGGCTTACTGAAAACGGCCAAAGCTAAACATTGCGATTAATAATATATTTCAAAAATGCTAAAATATATCTTTGGAAAAGAAACTAGTTCTTGACCGCAACATTAGGGATTAGGCAGCATTACTGAAGGAAGCTCCTAATCGACTATTTTTAATGAGAAACTATAAAGAATTCTACACATAAACCTTTTTCATGAATCACTTTAGCTTGTGATATACAGGGTATAACACGATGAGCTGAGTCGATTATGTATATGTGAAACTACTGTTATTAATCTGAAAATTGGTATACGGTGGTATTTCTAGGAGCTGGACTCAAAATATTTTCACCAGTCTACAACTCCCAGTTCTAAGTAGACCCCACGTTTGTTTTAAATGGAATTTTCTGAATCTACGATGAATTGCAATATAGTACTAGGATCTTCATGTCCAAAAGGCTCCAGTTGAAAGAAATTCAACTCCAGTAGATACTACTATAAAAATAGGTTTGCTTGAAAAGACCTACTGATAATTCAAATAATAATCACACGAAAATTTTAGTTTTTCCAAGTTTATATAAAAACCGTTTATTTTAGGTATGGGAATGTATAAAACTCCTCCTATTTATTTATTCCTTACGTAAATGATTAAAATTTGGTGTGTTTTGCCATGTAAACTTTTTTTATCAATTAATATTGTAGTCGTTTTTTTGATTTTTTTAAGTTTACCAAAAACAACCTGATGGGGTTCAAAATGGATGATTAGTAATGTTAAAATGTCTACAGTAAGTACGTATTCGCCGAATTTATCGCCAGCTAAGTGAATTTGTTTACGGGAGGCCGGAGTTTCATTTCGAGAACTCGTTAACCACCCGAACAGAAGTTAACAGAAATCCAGCTACTGTTAAGAGATATTGTTGAGCGTGGTTTGATAATATCTTCAATAGCAGAAGGGTAGGCTCCGGACTTCGAAGTGGCACAAATGAAGTTAAACATTAAAATTTGGCTGGTGAGTGGTTAGGAGAACAAAGCCATCTTGTAAGTACGGTTTTTTATACTGTAACATTATCGAGCCCATCTTATTCTATTGCCATCTTTGACAGCTGAGCATTGACAACTACAGTGATATAGAGAACCACAACATTGGAATGTGAAATGGCATCAGGTCGTCTTATTTCGATTCTGCTTGGGTGGACATGATGCACGAAGTACGACGTCGAAGAGAAAGGTGTCAACCTCAATCTGACGTTGAGTGACATGTACCCCGAACAGTAGGCGTTATAGGGTGGGTGGCTATTGCACATGGAAGTAGGTCTCCTTTAGCCTCTGTTCGAGGCAACATAACAGCACAACGTTATCTTCAGGATGCAATGGAGCTTATGTACTCCCTAACTTTAATCGACTCATCCTATATTTCAACAAGACGATGCTCGGCTTTATGTTACTCGAGTTAGTTCAGACTTTTGGAAGAGATCCATGTAAATCAGTTGCCATGGCTGCCCAGATTCCAATCCCCCACGGACTTTGGGGGTTCTAAGACATGAGATACAGATAGCTTGGGATAACATACCTCAAGAAGAAATAGAACATCTTATTGAATCAATGCCAAGACGTGTTGAGGAGGATAACCGTGGTGGACAACTACATTATTAACACACTTAGTAAAAAATTTAAACTCTAAATTTAATCATTTACTCATCACAATATTAAATTTAAGCATTTACTTCTGGGTGTTGCGATTTCTTTGTCAGTGAGTAGGTTTAAAAAAAGGATCTTAATGGCCAAGGGGTTTTAGAGATATCGACAAATATACCTAAAACCATACAGGATGTCTCCAATACCCTTTCCGAGTAGAGGTCTGCTGTATCTGTGGATCTGTGTGTCTATCTGTGGCATCGTAGCCCCTAAATCAGTCGAGCACTTTTATACGAAGATTTGTTCTGCCTTATGAAGATCATTAGCTCATTTCCTTCATAAAAGGGTCTTACTAAAAATTTTTTAAACTTTTTTAAAGTGGTTCCAGAGGGCCTCTGGATGGTTTCGATTTACCATTGGACCAGGTAGGTGGCGCAGCGATCGGATTCTCGGAAAACTTGAATTCCTAAATGGCTTGACCGATTTTAATGAAATTTTCTTGTGTTGACTTGGTCTCTGGATGGTATAGATTCAGAATTGAATTAGGATGATGACGCTACAATCGGACTTTAGATTATTTATTATTTGTTTATGTTTGCGTGAGCTTGTAGTAGAGGGGACACCTACATACCGGACCTGCTTCAGTAACCTAGGTACGCTATTATGAGTACTCGTTGCAGTTCTGTAATTCCAAACATAAAAAGCCGGCACAAGTGTTTTTTAATCTTTAGATATTTGTTTGTGTCGGGGGTTGTTTAAATTTTTAATTTTATCTTCTTTTAATTCGGTTAAATATATGGTTTTATTTCCATATATTTTTAATATGAAAATCACCTTGAGATTAGCCCAACACCCTATTAACTTTAATAATCTATATGTATATTAGTTTATTTAGTCATTATTATGTGATCAAATTTAAAGAATTGCCCCAGCCACATCGACGTGTATATTCATTTTTTCATTGCAGCTCTGTGCGTGTTAAAGTATAGTACGTTTTCATTGTCGAATAAATTTGGACAAGTATGAATTGGAATTATATTGAACTGGACAAACAAAAGTAACAAACGACACAATGTATATAAGAAAATAATAATAATATTCTATCACGATACAATCGAACCAAATTTGTCTTTGTAACTATATTGGGACTCTAACAATGCAAGATTTCCTAACCTCTGCAAAACAAGCAATCTCATTACAAATCTAACGAAACGTCAAGTAGCAAAAAACAATAACGAACAAATCTAGTTACACAATAATCAGAACAATACTGAAACAACTGAAACACCACCACTATCTAGATGAAACAGTTCTCAGTCATTGTAGGCGAGCAGTATTCGGCAGCAAGCAAGAACTAAAATCGTGTTCATCGAGTGCCCTGTGGCAGTCAGGAGTGCAACTTGACCCTTGATCCTGATTACTCTCTGTCTGTTTTCTAAGTATCGCGATACATTAACGCGCGCCGCGTTCTGTTCTCTCAGTCTCTGGGTGAATTTCGAGTTCGAAACAGCCTCGGGATCGTTTCCGATTCATAATTTAAATTAAATTATTGCAGACACAGTGAGAGAAAAGTAATATAGGTGCTCATGCTTCGTAAATGGGTTCAGCATTAATTATGTGTTGCTAATGACGTTAATGATGATGAGGTTCGTGTTATTAATGTCTCGGAATTCGAACATCGAGAACACTATGGACATGGAAGTTTAGTTTCGGGATTATCTACGTGATCACTACCCACTGAAAACTATTCAGAAATTTTTATTTACTTATCGTAAAAATCGGAATATTGGAAGAGATTTTTCTAAATATTACATAACGGATAGTATAATTTTTAATAAAGATTATTGCAATGAATGAAAAGAAAAAATGTCCTTTAATTATTGTAAAAGGAATAAGGGTATTGCTTGTTAGATTACCTATCTTTCCCTTGGATTACTATACCGCTTTTCTGAGACCTATATATTTATATTTTAAACTGGTAGGCGTTCCGTATCCTGTCTATATGAATGTCGTTTCCCAATTAATTTTTTGTCGCTGGTTGTCGTATCGAATTCCAATTCTTTTCTAATTTCTTCATTTCTTATCCCTTCAGCTTTATAGCTTTTATTTCTGCATTTCTTGCGTTTTACACTGTTTTCCTCTTTTTGCTACTACAGTTATTTCACTTTAGTAGCTGACTGTTGTAACAACATCTGGAAGAATTTCAGCTGAATACCATATTCTTAACGGTTTTTGTGTCTTTTAAATATTTCCACGAAATTATTTATTTTTAGTTTCACATGTCAACGCTTTAATCGCAGAATATATCGCATCGAAAATTATATTACCTGTTCTTATGTTCAGTTCTAATTTTGTTCAGATGAAGGGTTTCCCTAAGAGTGCCATAACTTTAGCGTTATTTGTCACAACAATTCTCTTGCTTATCTGTTGCAGTAATTTAATCCTTTTTTCGAAGTATATTTCTTCATTTGCCATCAACAGGGAGTTAAGTGACGTGATTTTACCAATCCATGTTCCATTTTTGTGTTATTGTGTGTCTACACATAAATATGTCAAATAATGTAAGGGAAAATTAACACACTTGTTTTATTCCTCTGTTTATAAAAATATTTTCTGTTATTCTGATTTTATATTTAGCTAGATGTTGTTGCCTTATACTTATCCTATGAATTGTTTTTATTGTAAGTGATTCCTACGATCAATACAGTGAAACGAACTTCAACGACGCTTCCCTGCCGACGTGCCGAGTATTGGTTGCAATTCCTTCCTATGTCATAAAAGTTAGTGTATCTTTTTTACCAGTTATCCTTATACCCAATGGAATTGGGACACAGAAAACTGTAGAGTCGAGATAGTATTCATTATTAAAGAATTGACGGTACTGATATCGGGAATTGGTATCAGGAATTAGCAACGAAGTGCATCTGCGACCAATAAGGTATCATATTGAATGAGGCTTCATCTATTCTAATTGCATATTTCTATGAAATATGTTCAACACCATTAACTTCTTCACTGATATCAACAACTTAAACTTTTTGCTTACAAAGGAATCAAATTGGTTCTTGAAGTTTTTCCTTAACCATTCTCGGCTCCACTTGAATAAGAGGACGTTCATTTACCCAGAGCAAACCTATGTATACCTCGTATATGGTAACAGAGTAGCGGATTTTTCTTGCCTGTTTATAAACATTTAATTGTTGTAACTAATGCTTATTAGAAGACTGTCATTACAGTCAAGAAAGGCCGATTTATGTAGAAACAATAGTGTCAAACTACATTTTAAGCAAGGGTGACGGCAAGTTTACTTTAAAGTTGGAAAACTTTAATTTTTGTAAAACTGTTATGTTCAGTCTACAAAAAGTTATCAGAATTAATTGAGATAACAAAACAAAAATCGTATGAGCTACTATATATGAACCACGGAAAAATTAAATAGCATTTTGGAATGCCGGATGAATTACACAGAAAGATACAGAACCAGTCAAATTCTAGGAAATTAAATAAACATTGCATATTTATGTTGAAAATTATCAAGTGACTATAGAAGATGAGGAGTTTCAATCTTATCGAAATAAAATGACAGTTAACTTTTTAATTTTCAGGCACGGTATATGAGTCAATATTTTTATTTTTAGTGTCTGATAACTCTTTAATCGAACTCCCCTTTCCTTTTTTGTCAGTTAGATCACACAAGTCGAACTAATTTGAAACCTGTATTAACTCAGTAGTCTACCACTACTACCAAATCACCCTCCGGAAACCCTTTGAGATCCGCCTCGGTGTTCTACAGTCAACTGAAAAAGCAATAGCTAGGAAACCATTCTTAATAAAAAACAGTCCTTTTATTTACAGCCCGTATGTTTTTTCTTAAAAATTTTAAAGGAGTTAGTTAATTTAGATAAGTTAAATGCTGTGTATGCAAACTTCAACATTATCACTCAACGAAAAAACAAAAAGTTTAAATATATACAGTCTCATTGGCTTAGCTTGCCTGTGGTCTGATGACAGAATATCATTAGTTTTATAAAAGTTTATTCCACAAATCAAATTAGAGTAGTTGTACAGTGTAGACTTTTTTTTCGCAAATATTGTATAGTACAAAAAACTTAACGTCACATTAATAATTCTCGAGTGTACCAGTCGTCGTGAATTATAGACAATCATAGAAAGACGTAAGAAACTAGTTAAGACAAAGAAAATCATTTTTTGGGAAAATTTTTAAAATATATACATAGAATTTAAAAATTAATATGGAACTTATCGAATTTCAATAGGTGGTTTGTCTTGTATGCACTTTGTTAGTTATGCTGGTGGATGACATTTTATTTAATCTTTTGACCTACAACTGTGGTAGACAAGCTCAGCAGCGCGGGCGTAGGTGATACCTAATAGAATAACAAAATATCTTCCCAAATAATATATCCGAGTTATTTGAACATGTTTCAAGCACTACATAGGTACTTTCAGAGAAACAAACAAACGAATTTTTACCTGGGGTGCCTTAAAGCCAAAATCTGGCACAAACTTTTCATTAGATTGATGATGCCTTTGTGAATTGAAAACTAGGGGAATTCACTTGGCAGTTAAATAGCACCCACGTATTGAAAATGCAATAGGTCACATTATAAAACTGCTTTAACTTAGTCACTAACTTCGATCTCCTTTGGATTCCAATGATCTAAAAGCCCTTAAACACAACAGAATATGGTATCCCTACCTCCCACACGCAAAACCCAAGCCATCAACGAGACTCGCAGTCCCCACCTCCATTCATTGCCGTTAGCCAATCAGAACAGTCTCTACTGTCACAGATTGCATTAAATAACAGTATTCGACACTCATTCTAATGGACAATTCTACGAACTATCATATATCCCCGCGCCGCATTTGCAGATAAAATGTTCGAACAACTTCCAACAGATCAAGCCAAAACAGTTTGGAAAATCACAATTTAGACAAATAAATATAATAACATAAACAAGTAAGTGAGAAATAACCTTATATCCGTTAAAGCACTTCAAAGGTTCACTTGACAATTTCAGGTGCCCTACTTCAGGAAGTACAGGAAAAAAAAACGAAATTACGTTCGTCTGAACTAAGAATCTGATTTTACGCTCGGTAAATCTTCAACTTATGATTACTTCACGGCAGGGTGTAAACTGCAACGTGAACAATTTTGAATGATTGACTAGTTAACAAGTTCAACAGAAATTAAATTACCGTTTGATATAAACCACGTTGAAATCGCTCGATCAACGAAAGGTCACTTTTACGACAGTTGGCAATCAAAACGAAGGTCAAGCTAATACGGCCGTACTAACATAAATCATCTTCTTCAATTCGCAAACCTACATTATACGATTTAATTCGCATTAATATTCAAACGGAATATCGAAAAAAGAACGAAAAGTGTTTCGAATGAGATTTATTCTCTGTTTAATCCACGCAGCAAAACGAATTAGAAGCAGTGCTATTGCCATTAACGCCAACACTATATGTACGTTTTATGATGCCATGAAAATTACTTTTGAGGCTTAATCGCGTTTCGCAGAAGCTCTTTCGATCCATAATTTATGTGAATGAAGAGACATTTATTATAATTTGCGTCTTTCAAAAATCGGTTAAATGCTTCGGTAAATGCTTGATTTTATGTTAATGGCGTATCTCTGCAATTTGTGATCTGAAGATGAATTAATTGTGAGGGTTTAGCTTTTAATCCGGCATATTTGAACTGTTTAAAGTAAGAAATCTATAAGACAGTTATAATTTTTTACAAATACATTTCAAAAACGTGCTAATTAGCGTTAAACGATTTAAAATGCAAAAGTTATTCTTAAGTAAAAATTTCTAAATGTGGTATGTATAGTTTTTGTAAGTAGCTTGAAAACTGCAACCAACTTGAACATGATTTTTGATGATGAAATTTTATACAAAATCTGCCAATTCCCGATTTTCTATATCTATTATCATTGAGTTTTTACAGTAATTACTGGCAAAGAGCGAGTCATCAATCTTCACTTTTGTTTGTTTAATGAATATTCTAGTTCCAAAAAAAATAATAGTCCAAAACACACATGTTATATAATATTAGATCACGTTTGGTATTTTGAAATTAATAAAAAAGTCTTAGGCAAAATAGCAGATGAAAATAATGGTAAAAGCTTGCTTCAGTTTATTGGGTTGATATCAAAAATGCCTTATGAATTTTAAATGCAATTATTAAGAAGGAAAAAAAATCTGCTTCGAGAAAAATTACTATCGAAGATTTCTATCAATGTCTGTTTTACAAAGTCTTCAAATGAGGCATCACATAACTTAATACGATCAAATACACATGAGATTTATTCAGTTGAACAGAGAAAAATAGCATTGAGTCCATTCGGTGATAAGCATATGATAAATTACCTTGGAAATACAGATAATTTTAGAACCCAATGAATGTTCTTGTTTGTCTATACTTAGTTTATAATAGTAACTTTTTCCTAAATAGTGAAAAATGCACTCGTTGAACGATATGTCAAAGTGTTTACAGTGTCATATCCTTAGATCATTTACCATCTAGATATAGCCTGTCAAGAATAAAATTTTGGCAACGCTGGAATGAGAGGGCAATAGAGACAGTAAGAGGCTATTTCACTTAGTGGGTGGATGGTCGGTGGAAGCAGCCAATGAACAACATGCTTTATTGGAAGCGGCTCCCAACCGAGTGAAATAGCCTCTTGCCCTCTCTATTACCCTCTCTCTCCTTAGTCTTACCACGACATTTGTGCACTGCAGGCTATCTCTAGAAAGTAAATGCTCTAAGGTCATATCTGCTTTCATTAAGAAAAAATTAACTCTACCAACTTCGATGGAATTTTATTATGGTTCTCAACAGACCTCCGAATTAACCATTCCTTAAATACACGGAACTAAAATGTATTTGGTAATAGTGGAAGATTCCCAAAACTACAAAAACCGACTTCAACCCGAATTACGCCACCTATATGTAGAAAAAATAATTAATATATTATGCAGTATTTCACTGATCAGTATCTTATGGTATTTCCAGGTGACCAGTCTCCTTACTCATTGTCAAAAGTGTGATTGCATTACATAATTTACTTGTTAACCAATACGTGTACTCTGAAAGATACCGTATAATTATTATATTAAGTAAACTGAAATAATTCGTATTTATTTCATAGATCTTTTTTTAAAAGTATTTGTTATAATTTCACATAAAAATATTATTAATCATAGTTTCAAACATTAAATAATTGATTTCAAATTAAATAGAAAAGATAAAATAACTAATCCAATGACGTTAGTAATAAAATTGAAAATTTTGAGACTTGAAACAAAAAATGGCGCGGTATATGTGTAAAACAAAGACAGTAAAACACATATACTAAAGAAGACTTAACTACTGATAATCGCTATGCTTTTCCCAGCAAACCCTTCTGGTAATTGGTGATCTCTTTACCATTTACTTCTAGCCAAATTATCACTTATTATCAACTTTGTCACCTAATCCATTGTCTGCGACAATTTTTTGATGACAAAGTGACAAACGACCCTCTAGACATTGCGGATATCATTCTACAAGAACAGAAGAACGCCCCATCTTTTCTGGTTCCAGCGAATCGATTTCAAGAGGAATTGTCTACTAACAACCCCTACAAAAGTACTACCTTAACATAGCTAATTATGCAAAAAATCTATAGAAGAAATATCCGTTGTTGAACACTTCCTGTTCTGACACAATAGCCCAAATTTCCGCCATGAATGGTAGAAATGTTATAGCAAATTGTTACTACAGCTTTAATAACTCACTCTCTTTTATAATTATTTACCGTTCAGCAGGCGTGATAGGAAATAAAATATCATTCAAAACATAAAATTATTTTTGAACAAACTAGGACACAGTGCATACAGAAAAATAATATTAGAAATTACAGTAACAATCATAAAATCGAAGGCTTAAAAAAATTGGGAAATTTCTTAAAATACAAGTTCCACTAACCTACAATTAGCATCTAGTGAATTAATCACAGGATAAGTTGACGAGCAAAGTTCATATAGGTTAAGTTTCATTAGCCAATGTATAACTATGATGGGGAAATGGATTTAAAATAAAAATAATATACCAAATGTTATATTTGAAATTTACAAAGATTTGTGGAAAGGATATATTGTTATATACAAATTAGGGATGTAAAAAATCTTCGCATTCGCATCAGCAAATATTCGCTTGTTATTTAATGGCGGCACTTCACTTGGTGTAGCGTATTAGTATATTTGCTATATTTGTCCAAAAACGGCGTTGTGTGGAGAGGCTATTCGCTATTTTTGCTTTTTTGAACAAATACGTCAAATACCGCTAAGAACAAATACGCCTTACCGTCCACTTGTCGGTTTTCACTACACATATAGCGATACAAAACAAAAATACGCTAACACCAAGTGAAGTGCCGCCATAATAATCGCATTCGCATTCGTATTCGCGGTTATTCATGCGAATTTTTTGCGAATGTTTTTGACAGTGAAAAGCGAATATAGTTTATTATGATGTTACTCATTAGGTACATTGCACACTGTATAACTTACTTGTCATTTCAAAAGCTTTGCGTGGTTCGGGCCGTGCGTTGCGTCAAAGTGACAAGCACAAGCTGAAACTGGGGTCGAAAACAAACCACTGAGCGATCTCCGACAATATAAAATCGCTACAAAAGCACGAATTTCCTGTAAGGGCACAATGAATGCTTTGTATGTGTTTACAAGGGACACAGCCTATAAGTTAGATAAATCGAAATAAAAGTATCATAACTGTCGTACTTGCGTTCTTACACTCCTTGGGCACCTGCCTCCTTTGCGCCTGGCAATTGTGTTAGGTGAAATTTCTTAACAGATCTGTAAGTTATGTTTTTTTATTATATCGCCTAGCAACAATTTGTAGCAGAACTCGCCATGTATCCTTTTCTAATTTATAGTATTGATGCAAATTTTATCGTCATTAAGCTAGTTCCATTTTCGCAGCTGTCAATTCTACTTAGCAGCGATAGCCAACGAAGCGAAGTTTGTCATTATGCCTAGTTAATTTTGCAAAATAAGGGAAATTAGCTATCAGTATGTTAAAAAATACCTTTACCTTATCATAAGTTAATTATTTTTTGACCGATTCTCATGCACTCAATCTCATTTTACTCAGAAATAAACAAGCTGGAAGAATCTTACTTTTAAAGCTATATAAATGTTAGACTCGCTCGTCACTTTGCTTTTCAAACTGATTTTAAAAATATATAGTCTGACTCCATGAATTGTCTCCTAAACAAGCCAAGTTTAATTTAAATGGGTCCATATAACATCCCAATCAAATTCTGTTTTTTTGGCAACCCTATATAATTTTAGTTCGTATTTGGCTCATAATAATTTCTGTTTTATTAAAAATAAATACGTACAAACTTCTTATAACTTCTCTCATAAACAAAAAAAAACTTTGTTGGTTCAGTCTGATATGTTGACAGCTTAACTGTTGAAACAGCGTTGAGCGTAAGGGTTTCGTGTTAGGATACAAAATTTTGTGTTTATACATCTGTGAGACAACAAAAGTTTCAAAGGTATTTCAGTTTACGTATTACAAATAGAAAAATGGCTTTATATAATAATTACTAAGAACAGTTTAGTTTATTATTTTTGATAATATCAAAATAAGTAAATTTTGATTTGATATTCGCATTCGTATTCGCGAATATCGAAAATCGGACATTCGTTACATCCCTAATACATAACCACAAACTTTTACTATTTTTAAGGAAAAATGAATAGGTACATTTTAAGAAAAATTCAAAAATTTACAGTAGAATTTAAATTCAACCCGAAAAAAAAAGTTATGATTTGGAGTGAGGATAAAAAATGTATAGTAGTTGCAAATGGAAGATAGGTAGATAAATCAAGCGATTAAACAAATGTATGTAAATTATCTTTCAAAGATGGACACGACGGTATAATGTTAGAATTCATACTGTGCCTATGGATATTGTATGTTTCGCAGAAGAAAAAAAAACAAGTAATTTATGCAAACCCACAGTAAGCATTTTCAAAGTTGTAGTTTTAGATATTTAGACAAGCAACAAATAGATGGTTTGTTTTAACTTTGGAAATTTACTGATTGGTTTGTTTGCGGTCAATATGTGTTATATTTGGTGTTGTGCTGATTATTTCATATTTAATGGTAATATAATACAGAGTAGACACATTATTTTTAAAGATTTTATGGAAATATCACAAGTGGGAATAAGAACTCTATATTTCAAGAACTCAAACGTTTCAAGTTCGAAGTTTGACACTGTTGAAAGTAGAATTACAATAAAATGTCAATATGGAGTTGAATGCTTGAAAATTTTAAAATGTAAAACAGAAGACACTGAATTTGATGCAAAGGAAGAATTAGAAAAAGTTTCCCTTTCTTCAGTCCTAAAATGTGACTCAGTAAACGAAATTTGATTGTATTTCATTATTTTGTTTGAACGTTGTTGGAGGTTCTTTTGTCTGATGTTATACCTCTATAAACATTAATATGTTTTTGAATTTTGTTAATTACATTAACAAAAGGCGTGTACAAATACGACACTAGCTCTAATCTTCAACAAAACCTAGTAAATTTAAAATGTGCAATAGATAAGCAATACATCACAGATTGTGGTAATAATACCTATATGAAATATCTAATATAGTTTCCTTAAAGTTGTCCATAGGTATGGACTCCAAATTCCAGTCTAACGACTGGTCTATGTTGGTGATCTCAAGCTTTGAAGTGGTGCTTCTTCCTTATGAACTGATTTCGTATAACATTGAAAATAATAACTGCAATCTTTAGTTCCTTTTGTTTTAGAAGTCACTATTTGTTGAATTTTGTGCCTATATGCATTCTACTTAGAAGACAACATCTGTGAACCAAAAAGACATTTGATTCTTGGTTTTGACCAAGTTGGTCTAAACAAGACTACCAAGAAGCCGTTTTTTTCACAGGCTTTAGTGATTACATGCAAAATAGGACCATTAAACACTAAATAACCATAAACTGATGATTTAAAAATCACTGGAAACAGTAGGGTGTAGTAAGCTTTAGATTGCCGTGTTTGTTTGCTAAAATAATCATATCAAAGAATTGTTAAGGAAAGTTGTATCAACCATGCTGGTTTATAGACGACAAATATGTTGGGACAAGTATTTGTGTGTCAATTAGCTTTCTCAATAGCAAATCACTTTGCTTTTAATTCCAAGAAGAATCGACAACAAGGGTAAGAGATAGAGACAGGAATGAACTCAAGAGAACAACTACAGCAAAACCATACATGAAGTACGGCTCACTCTAGTAGTGGAGGCAAATTCCGCTTTGGGATGGTACGAGACAAACTAGTGAAATTTGTTATACTCCGTTTATTACTGAAGTGAGGTATACCATTTGACCTAAGATTTACATAACAATGGCCTGCACTTTTCACCTTCAGGACGCGTAACATAGTAAAACAAAGTTACAAAATTCTTAATACTTGCTTTCTACTATAACAAAACTGCCTAGAGTCTTCTATATTAAGACAACTTTGAGAATTGTCAAAACAAATAGTAACCTACCTAAATCCATAAGACATATTGAATATGTCATGGAATATTACCCTCAATTTATTACGGCGGTTTGGTGTGGATCTACAGGTAGTAAATAATAGACAAAAACATGCTAACGAGTGCATAGACCACGATAGTACTCAGTTTAATATTAAGTGCATGTCTGCAAGTCTCAGAAGGTAGATATAGATGAATTTAAGTTCAATTACGGTAAAAGTCATAGAACCAGCCACTTAGTATAAGAGCAATTGATGTACGTTTAACCTATAGGAAGCCTTAGGGCTCGATTCAATTAAAAAAATTAATTAAGTTATATTCTATTCGTTTAAATTCCG
Organism: Octodonta nipae; assembly: GCA_034190945.1. NCBI lineage: Eukaryota > Metazoa > Arthropoda > Insecta > Coleoptera > Chrysomelidae > Octodonta > Octodonta nipae. Next base: position 115,579,188 of record CM067219.1, on the reverse strand, counting down.
GAGTAAATATACCCGTGAGCTATAATGAAGATATATTATTCGCCATCTTTCGCTTCAGTCTGTCAAATGAAATTTATATGCATAAGTCAAACCGTTATTCATTTAATTTGGTTTCAATACATCAAAATCCCGTTTATGCCTAAATCTTCCTTCACTGACTTTTTATAAGATGCTTTAAACAATGACTTCTCTTCAGTTAATGATGGTCATTGCTTTCTACAGGAAATCGTTTGGTAGTTTGTTATTGATGCCTCGAGGACCAGAACAAGTCTGTTAAATTAATGTAATTCTCAGGACTTGTCGAACCATAAAATTCATATAATTAATATAATCCGAGATGTTACCGCAAGAGACGATACAATGTGCAACATAGATGTGATGTTGATGGGTTCTCTTAAAGACGTAATTAGGATGTAATAACGTCTTGGACATTTGCCGCGAAGAAGACTCATCTCAAAGGCTATAACGTTTTTTAATTGGAAAGAAATTTGTGCTGTTATGCTCTGCTTATATGCCTCCCGGTTTATGGCATTTTTGAAAATTAAATATTGAAAATGCAGTTGATAACGCTACTTCTTTTAACTCGCTACTAATATACTTTTTGAAGTGCTCTGAGTTATTTAAGCATGATGTTATTATAAACAAAAGATTTTACTCATGATGTTATGAAGCACATTGTAACTTTATTGGCAGTTTCGTACATGACGTCATGATTGTATAGGATCTGCTCGGTTAGTAATACAAAACGATTCTTTTTGCAGAATTGATTTACAGCAGGTGAAAAAAAATTGTGTTTTTGTTTTCAAATAGGGGCAGAAATTAGGGCTTCAATGTCTATGTTCAAACACATGCAGGGGACGAGGTTTTGACAATTAGTAATTTCACGACTATTACATTAAAAATAGTTGTAAATTAAAGTAGGAGAAACGTTCCTCCAAGTTAGTGAATCTGAAATTTTCCTTTTTCATATTATACTAATTGACTCTTAAAACCAAAAAGCATGGAGCTGTATCCTAGTTAAGAATAATTTTAACATAATGTTGGATATAAAGCATTGCGCGCCTAGCTCATATTTGGTTAGTTTTTCTAAAATTAGATGCAATCTTTTTCTACAATTAAAAATTAATTTCAAAATTATACAAAATTGCTAATTTTTCACAAAAGGAGTTACTTAGATTTTATTTAAATTTCAACTCGATAATTGTTAAACAGAAGTTACCAAATTTGGTTCACTATATGGAGATTACTTTTATGTTTTTTTGGAGAATAACACCACATTAGAAATAAAACTACGTATATTGCAGGAATACCAAACGTTTCAAAGTCTATTCTGACTTCGTTGTCAATGGCTTTATATTTATTGTTTAATGTAAAAACAACATTCCAAACAAGAAATACACTTAAATCTTTAACATCGAATACAAAACCAACAAACAAAACCCAGAACTCAAAAAACTGCATATATAAGATTCCTTGCGAATGCAATAAATTTTATATTGGAGAAACATCGAGACCATTAAACGTACGAATAAATGAACACAAGAATTACATAACGAAACGACAATTTCAAAAATCAAAAATTTGTGAACATGCTTGGGACCTAGGCCATAAAATACAATTTGACAATTCAACTATACTTCACAAAGAACAACATAACACAAAACGAAAAATAAAAGAGTCTGCCTTAATGCTTTTGAATGAAGACGATTGTATCGCTTCTACTTCTGTAGAATTTAATCGTATCTGGTTACCGACAATTAAGGAAGAAATTATTAATGGTAAACTCCTTTTGAACAACCCAATATCGGGATAGTTCATAAGGTTTTTCCTAGGTTTTCCCTTATGACGTTAATGGGATCACTGAAACAATAGAATTCTTTGATCGCATTTTTGGCGAATGCGCTATCTTATAACAAAGTCGTACCTAGGAACGCCACTTATAAATTCTAAAGACAACTCTTTCAAATTCTTCTAATTTGAAAGCTGGTTAACTATAATTCATGATCTTTAGAATTTTTTGTGCTACCTGTATTTCTAAAAACAACAAATTTTCTAATGTCAATTTTAAATGTCATAAATCAAATTTTCATTTTGCAATCACATCAATAAATATAAAGCCATTGACAACGAAGTCAGAATAGACTTTGAAACGTTTGGTATTCCTGCAATATACGTAGTTTTATTTCTATTGTGGTGTTATTCCCCAAAAAAACATAAAAGTAATCAAGAATATGCCACAAACAACGTTTAGAAGACAACTATATGGAGACTCTATGAGATCTCTCCCGCACACTCAAATGGTTCCTCTAACTTTGGAAAAAGAGAGATTGGGGAGTAGGAGGGCGTAGAGGGAGAAAAAGAGGAAGATGTAAACTTTTTTAGCAATTTCTTCAACATGAGCAAATTTCCTTAATATTAATGCTATTTGAGTTATTTTCAGATTACTAAACCTTTTTTAAAATCTGTTATGACTATTGCAATTTTTTATGGGCTTAAAAGATTTCTCACGGGTTATTTCGAATCTCATATGCCTTCAGTTACCTACCCAAATGTCAAAAACCAGTAGTGTAAGCATAGTTTTGCTGTCTTTAGAACCCAATAGCTCGCAGGCCGTAAATCTTAAGCTGTATAATGCAATGATTATTAAAATAACAACCAAATTAAAAACTTACCAAGAATAAAGCATCTTTGAAAAATGAAGTTTACATACCTGAAATAAATTTAACCACAACTAAAAATAAAAAATTATATGACTACCATGACTACACACTACTATTTTTTATTTTGCTATGACGGACTATGTATTACTAATTACAACATTTAAAGTTAGGTCAAGAAAAACGCTTAATAGTTAATCAATAGGGCAATATCACATTTTCCAGAGCAATCAGTGTTGACTTCTCTTTAAATTGAGGTTGTCGTAAAACAGAGGATGTTATGCTTTACTAGCTGTCGCCCAGTGGTCGAAATTCGACCAATTGTGTCAATATCTCTGGCAGGTTAAGTAACATGAAAATTTTATCGGGACATTCTTTCCTAGGACTTTAGGAAGAACAGCAATTACACGGAACGGATCCAGATTCGGAACCTCTGTGTGATAGTTTCCTCGAAAATCCTAGATGTTGGTCTTACATCTCGCTTCTACAAATAAGTAACGAAATTCAGGTTTTTTTCAGATATAATTCATACAACTTTATTTGTGTTCAAATTCGTAATTCTTAATTTAATATGACAACAATTCAACTGCTAATGGGCTACCCTACATATTTATTTTTTCTAACCCCCCGTATGGCTATAATTGCACTCAATTCTCTAACATTTATTAAAATCCTCATTATAATAATTCCATCTCAATATATATTTCCACCACCCTGTATATGCCACTGCTTATGGACCACGCATAATATTTTTTAACATTTTTCAACCACCGGGTAAACCATTCTGTATATGCCACTGTCTATGACCCACCATATTTACTCTTTTTGTTTATGAAATTTTTAATTATCTTCTGTAACTATAATTCTACTCCGAACCATATTTCAATCATTATATATATGGAACTCTTCGTGGTCTACTCTATAAATCATTTCCTTTTCTAACATTTTTTATCACCATCATGTATATATATAATTCCTCTTATCCTATATTTCATCTTAACTATATATACAACTGCTTATGGGTTACGAAATGTTGCATTTCCATTTCCGCCACCCTGTATATGCATCTATGTATAACATTTTTTGCACCACCCTGTATAACTGTAATTTTACTGCACCTTCTATTCCAAGAACCCTGTAAATTCAACCGCTAATGGGCTTCCCTATATAATTATTTTATTAGTTATAATTGCACTCTACTCTATATTTTAAACACCCTAAATATGCAACTGCTTATGTGCCACCCATTAAAAAAATGATTTCTAACATATCTGGAATCGCCCTGTATAATTATGATATTAAACGATTACTTTTCCCACTAAACAATAACACTTGCATGCCACTTCCAGAAGTACATGCTCTAAGTATATAATAGCATTGGTCTGTCTATATATAATTACTCAATGGTTTGAGTCTGGCGGCGGCGGCACGCGGCACATTCATTTGTTTGGCATTGACATTATTGACATATATAATGAATTTTAATTATATTTTATTTAAAGAATGAACCAATATTATAAATTAAGATTAGCATTCTGCACTGAAGGTCGTCAGTAGCTACTAAACAAAACAAAAATGAAGAAAATCGGTTGAGAAACAGAGGAGAAAATGGTACCTAATCGTTTTGTCTTGGCCTATTTATATATAGATATCTGCAATTTTTAGGTGGTACAATAAGCGTAAGCAGTATTTCTACAGACGAGTTTCACTTTGCTATATTTGTTGATGCTGTTTGATTACTTCATTGGTAAAAAATATTGATTGGACTTAGTCAAGCGGTAAAGTTGCTGAAAAATATATGTTATTTGAGCAAGTTGTTTAAGTCCTTAGCAAATTTTTTTATGTACTTAATAGCTTCTTTGTTCCTGATGAAGTTTTGTTTTCAGCGTTATCTGGTTATCTTGTTTCTAATATAGAATGTCCATACAGGTTATTTACATTGGATAATGCTTTGTGGATGAACCTTGCTTTTAGTTCCAGTGATCTCGTTAATCTTCTTATGCATGTTAAAAACATTATATTGTTTTTCATATTTTATCAAATTCTACATGTGAGCCTTAATCTTATTGAAGATATTTATACATTTAACAGTTGGTATTCCTCTATTGAAAATAGGATTCCCCTATTAATTTTTTATACTTGACTACCAAGAGAGTTATTATTTCTGCTATTTTCATATCCTATTTTCTACTTTCTACCTGGTTTCCTTGAATTTTGAAAACAGATCGTTTTTGATTTTTACAGTCCTTTCTTCATTGTAACCTGGTCTTAACATGTGTATAATCGTCGTCCGGGAAATTGGAACTTTGCACTTACCACAAAGTTCTCTTGATTACAGAAGAGTTTCTTTACATCACCCATCCCAATTACAACTTACCATATTTTATTTCTTGTGATGTCCATCTGAAGTCTTATGGTGCCGATACACACGTCCCTCGTCCGTAGGATGCCAGGTATAATTCGGGGATACTTTACAACCTTCCACTTACATAAAAAATGTATCGCGAGCACCATCAAAGAGATCTCTATACGACCGTCGTCCGAAAAGACGATTAGGATTCAATCTACCAGTGACAAGAGCAAATTTAAGGGCATTTCAATACACAAATTTTAACAGTTGTTAAGTGTAATATCACTTAAAAACCTCCAGTAACTGAACTATGTCGTAAGCTTTCTTTCTTTCGGCATTTGCAGATTTACATTTTATTACTTTTTATGGCACTCTGAATATTTTGGCCTGGCATTTATTGAAATTTCCTACTAGGAAACGACCCGAAACCATCGATCCCTTGCATCGAGCCGCGCATTTGTAGTTACCGACCTTTGGCGGATAGGACTGAGGGATCGATCGAAAAACACCTGCATGAATAAAATTAACACCGAAGGCAAGCAAAAAAGGGTACAAATTGGTCGAAATATCTTTCATCTTCGCAAAATGTTTGGGTAGGTCAGGGAGTAGAATGAATATATCCATTCATAAAAAACGCATTTTAAAGAAGGGTACGAACCCAACGTGGGTGGTCATATCCTTTACTACCTGCATTCATATGCTAATGACCATAGTTCGTCCTTCCGCTTTTAAAAACGTGTTGTTAAAAAGAAATGAAGCCCTTAGCCACATTAGATTCGATTTAATTGCACATTCAGTCATCAGGGTACCTACCAAACCGAATAAAAAGATTCTCCTGTAACAACTTACACTCCACCTATATATCGTTTAACTTTTAGTTTCGTAAACATAGGGAGACCACACGTTCAACTGCGATTTGTACATAACTGATTAATATAAAATACAATCAAATGGTATGCTGTAACTACCCCTTAAAACAACAAAGTCAATGCAGAACTAACCCAGTATACATGTTTATAATACCCAGAAAATGTTAATAATTAAATATTGTAATTGCGAATTAGCCTGTAAATATCTTTAGTCGATTAAACATTTATTTTCTTCGGTTGAAGAGCCGAAAACACTACGACTACAAGATTTATTATTTACACATACATCAAATGCTTGCTTGCTTGCCTCCAATTTTAAAAAAGGATTATATCTATAAGACTTTCCGTAAAAAGTTTCTCATCAATATTCCTAAAACTGTAGACTATACAGAATATTTGAAAGCATTTGAATTTTCACAATGGCATTCGATATGCGGAATTCCAGAATATTAAACGTACATGCAAAAATTTACGAAATTTCCCATCAAAATGGAATTCGTTGCATGGACGAAAGAATTTTATATCGAATTTCTGTATCAAAATATTTAACGTTTAAAACATCTAAAAATTGGACAGAATTTGTTTAGGAAATATTAAACTCAGAAGGTTGCTTTGTAACTATTTAACTGTAATTGTTATTGTAATTATCTCAAATGTAAACAAATACCAGCAAATTAATTATTTTACTGACATACTCGAAACATTGATTCTGCTCTATTTGATTGATACATTTGAAATATACTCTTGCATATTCAAATTTAACCTTTATGCTTTTTTAATCTAATAATATACTACTAGCAATGTATGTTTGCGTATATGTATACAGGGTGTTCCTAAATTGGAGGTACAAACGAAAAGGGGAGATTCCTTGAATAGTTTTAGGAAGAAAAAGTCCCATAAACATGGGTGAGTGTTAAAGTTTCAATTTTTTTCAAGTTTTTTTCTCATAGTATCTGCACTTCACAAGATATTCAAATGAAATTTGGCATAGATATTACAATTAAGAGTTTACACCTTGAGACATGCCAATTTCGATTACAAATCTACAAGGTGATATTTTTTCGGGAACACTGTCCAATGTTGTCCTTCAGAACTTTTTTTTTGGTGAGCCACTGGTACTTTCAAAAATTGTAAAGAAAAGCTTTGTTGTTATAGCAAACTTTATGTTCTCTTGTAGTTTTGTCGTATCTACTACCGATTTCGAGAAAAAAAAATTTGAATTATTAAACTAGCAATGATTCTTAAAGATTCGATAAACTGGTATAATCATCAAAAAAATGTATTACTGCAAGAAACGTACTACTCAAAAATTAATCATAATAAAAAAACTAAATAACAACAAAGGAACTAAACTACAGCAATTGTTGAAAATGTCCTCCCCCAACCTTTATACAAGTTTCTGTTCTTCTTCTCATAGACGATCGAACTCTTTCAAACACTCCTGGAGTATTCCTAATTGTATCAAACGCGCCTATTATACGATTTCTCAGTTCGTCTACGGTATTCACTGGCGTTATGTACACTAGAGATTTCAGATGGCCCCATAGAAAGAAATCTAAACTATTTAAATCTGGGGATCTGGCGGGCCATGGCTGATGTCCACCTCGTCCAATCCACCTGTTTACATAATTTTCGTTCAAATACTCCCTAGCCAAAAGTGAAAAATGAGCAGGAGCATCGTCGTGCATGAACCACATTTCACGTCGCATCATAATAGGTATATCATCCAATAATAAGGGCAAATCGTTCTCTAAAAAATGTCTGTATGATTGACCAGTAAGTCGCCCTGGCAAGAAGAAAGGGCCAATCAAATAATCGCCAATATTACCACATTTTATGAAAATTCCTCTTGAAAATAAGCTTCTGCAATTTCATGTGGATTCTCCTCAGCCCATATGTGTTCATTATGAAAATTAGTATTGAAGTCCTTGAGAAACAGGCTTCATCAGTGAATAGGATTTTGGCAATCAAAATGAGGATTGTTCAATAGTCTGTTGAGGTACCACTGACAAAAAATAATTCTTGGATGACAATCTCGAGGCAAGAGCGCCTGCACCCTCTGAATGTGATAAGGATAGAGCAAAGAATCCCGCAAGATCCGCCAAACAACTTGATGACTTGTATTTAAGGTAACACTAATTTTTCTTGTACTGGCTCCTGGATGTTCTTCTATTTCGTTCAGCACTGCCTCTTCGAGTCGTGGTGTTCTCACACTTCGTGGTCTACCTGCATTAATATTTTTCGCAGAAAAAGATCCAGTTTCTGAAAGGCGCCTGTGAATATTAGAGAACATCCGATGACCAGGCATCAGTCTATTGGGATAGCGTTCCATGTAAAGACGCTTAGCTTCTCTTGAATTACCATTTGCAAGACCATACATGAAATGCATGTCAGCCATTTCGGAATTCGTAAAATTCGGCATGTTTTGATATTAAAATGCAACTATCTTTAATTTTCAAAACACAGGAGTTTAATTTGATGTGTCAAAACTGACAATAAATTTATTCATTCACCACAGCCTACTAGGTAGGTAACTAGATTTCTATGACAATTCGGAATTTTCTGAGGATTTCAAGAGAATCATTCAAAATTTTTTACTCGAAACCGGTAGTAGATACGACAAAACTACAACAGAACATAAAGTTTGGTATAACAACAAAGCTTTTCTTTACAATTTTTGAAAGTACCTGTGGCTTACCAAAAAAAAGTTCTGAAGGACAACAGTGGACAGTGTTCCCGAAAAAAATATCACCCTGTAGATTTGCAATCGAAATTGGCATGTCACAAGGTGTAAACTCTTAATTGTAATATCTATGCCAAATTTCATTTGAATATCTAGTGAAGTGCAGATACTATGAGAAAAAACTTGAAAAAATTGAAACTTTAACACTCTGTATCTTGAAAACGAAACGTTTGCGGACCCATGTTTATGGGACTTTTTCTTCCTAAAACTATTCAAGGAATCTCCCCTTTTCGTTTGTACCTCTAATTTAGGAACACCCTGTATAAATATGCATGTAATAAAGTTATCGAAATCGTCATTAACGATCTTGATAAAATGGTCGTATTCTGAGGTCGCGATGTCTTGAATTGAAATGATTATGGTCTCATTGTGTGAAATTTTATGAAAAAAAAATATGACAGAAAAAAAGACTTGATACAGGATAATTCTGTGGCCTATTTATGAGTAAAACAGCTTCGGTGAATTCTGATAATATACTTGCATACTTGCAATTGCGGCAGACGTCTTCAGCTGCCACCTCGTTGAATGATTGAGATGAATAGGATTCTCGAACGGTGGAGCACTGGTATTTATAGGTAGCTGGGAGAGTATAGCGGTCTCTAAATGGTCAGAACATAAGAATGGCACAAAAGCATCATAATTCTTATAATTAAAAAAGGACGGAAAATATTGCCAGAAAACTACAGGGGGAAACTCCTCAATACACAATGATGAACTTTTCACTATTGTTTTAATATGAAAACTGAAGGAGCGCATTACAAACAGAGAGGAACCACACGAACTTCCAAGAAATGGATCAACTATCGATGCCTCTTTTATCATTAAACAAATTACAGAAAAAGCCGTAGAATTTTTAATATAATAGCACTGGGGTCAGCAACTTCTGACCCGCGAGTCACCGAGTTACCCATTTGTTAATATAAAGTGACCCATTTTATTTTCAAAAATAAACTATAATCTGTATATTAGACTTCTGTAAACGTGATCCCATCATTATACTTCTTTGAATATATCTTTAAAAATGGCATGTAATATAATGTCTTTATTACATTTTAGTTGATTTTGACCAGCGGGCAAAAAAAGTTGCCGACCTCTGCACTAACTTAACAGAAGAATTAAAGTAGTTGACATTGCAGGTAGATGGGAACAAATATAGAAGACCAGCGGGACCATTTCCAGGAAATTAAATATAGAATTAACAATAAGAGCCCAACATACATTAAAATGGCTAAATTCTTTTGACACTATGAATTCAATCTGAAAACAAAGACCAGAATGTTGCGCTGCTACTTATTTCTAGTTCTTTTATCTGCAGCGAAGACATGCACTCTCAAGAATGTCACGTCTAAAAAACTAAAAGCACTTTAGATGTGGTCGCAATATGTTACTAATACGGATGTGTTGAATAGAATGAGCAAGAACAAATAAATACTTAATATTATCAAAAGTTGAAACTAGGATATTTCGGCCATGTCATACGAAATAGAGAAAGACAAGAATTATTACAACCTGTACTGAAGGGTAAAGTATGTGATAGAGGAGGTCTGTAAAAAAGAAAAATCTCCTGGGTGAGAAATTTACGTACCTGTTATGGTATGGCAACTGCGAACCCGTGAACAAAGTAAGGCTACCCATGTTAATCTTTAACATCCGCTGAGGGATTGGCACTCAAAGAAATAGAAGAAGAAGTTAAAAGCCTTAGGAATAGTTATGTCTGTCTACCATAATCGAGACGAGACGAGGATCTTTGGAGGATATCCGAGACAAATAGTCTGAAAAATTTCTTGATGCGCACAGACTCTTAAAGTAAAATCTCTAAGACCTGTATCAGACCGGTAACAACATATGGAATGTAAATCGCAGAGGAGACAGACACAAGTAAAGCAGGTAACGAGTAGCAAAAATGAGAAATCTATAGTGCATAGAATTGGAATAGATCGAATTAGTAATACATATATAAGCAACAATGTGGAATACAGAACGTAATAAAATGGGCTAGCAAAAAGCCAATGATACCCACACATAATACGCATGGAAGAAATGGGCTACCACACATAGCTCTGGAAGAGAGGCCAGTGAATAAGACAGGGACATAATGATGGAAAGGTAATTGGCAGTCAAACTTTCACAAAAATATACAGCGGCAGCCTTAAAGCTAACAGATGAAGCATCAATGAAGAAGAAGGGTGTTATGTACTTCGCAAAAGTCACATTCATATCCTTGACAGTACACAAATGGAGCAACTTTCTTAATAACACTTAATGGCAATATTTGATCGTATCGGTTAGAATTTTTAGATACTTTGTCTTCTTTCAACAATACGTTTAGCTTTTTTTCAGTAGATTTCAATAGATACTCTGAAAGCCTTTCAGGCTTTAACAGATTTGGCCTGTACCCAACCCTTTTCGTACAACATGAATGGGATGAAACACGAGAAATCAATTCTATGAGTCAGAGTGAAACTTGTTATCATAAGACCCCACAGCCAGGTGTAAATTTTATAAGCATAAAGTAATAAAGTACGTTGTTCTGTATAATTTCAACATATTTTAAATTCGTGTTTTATATAGCATGATATTGCAATAATTTTCAGAATACGTAGTATGGCCAATTCACAACTGCACTTAAATGTACCCACAAAAGTTCAGGCGTCCCATCTGAGTAGTTATTTTTATTGAACACCCTTTATTTTCGAGACACGATTCGACATAAAATTTAAATAAACGCCCGTACTCGGTTTTCACAAAACATTATCGTGTAATAAACCCGTCATTTGGAGTCAGAATTATCAATACGTTTTCTTTTTCAACGGTTTATGATTATAAACGAACGCAATCTTGCAATATTTTTAACGAACTGTGAAAAATGAGATGTATGTCTTAAACATTTTTCAAGATTATCTTGCGCAGTTGCTTTTGCAGGAAATGTATGTGTAATGGAAAAAATACAGTTATAATACAAACGCATTTCAAGTTTATTTTAGTTCTTGCTATATAATAAAAATGTACAAAACTGTTATTTAGGAGTGATATTTTTAAAAATTGGGTAGTGTTATATAGCTAGGAATAAGGATTATATATAGGTATATAAAGTATACTTCGTATTGAAGTTTGATAATATTCTGTTGCTTTATTAAATTTTTGTCTCCTGGCTATTACAACACATACGAATTATAATGGCTAACTCATTTAGTCAGTATTCTTGGGTAGCCTTATCTGGATTACAAAAGTTAAACTCCAGTTACCTCCGTATTTGTCTTTATTTTTTTTTCTAATTCACTTGTTTTGTCAAAAAATGCAATAGTGACTAGTTAAGGCGCTCGGTTTATATTGCGGGTTCTTTTGCGAATTCCACCAAGCTGCGATAATGGACATGGATAATGTCACTGATTTTGTTATCCCCTGCTAGCTATGTTTCAGTGGCAGGTGTTCTAGTGTCATAGCCATTTCACATTAAATTCTAACTGTATTACTTATTCCCGCAAATTTATTACTTTATTCAATAGATGAATGTAATGAGCACTGTACTCCAATTGTGTTAGAGACCTCAAACTGATATTCACTATCACCTACATTTTTGATATGTCTAGTAGGAGAAATATTAAACTTTCCTGTTTATTACAGATTCCAGAAGTTCTTATAATCCGATGCCTAACATTACAGCCACCAAGTGCATAGTAGCATCAATGAGAACAAGTAGCTCCTTACGGTTTGAAAAAAATGCACAGTTTAAAGTATTTAAAAAATATTTGTATACTAGACGAACTAAGTAAATTGACAAAATTGCAAAGTGTCAAAACCGCACTGGCCCCCGAACATGCCGAATCGCACAAGAATAGTCATCAAATATAAGAAGAAACAAGCATTGAAGATAATATTGATGTAGTTGAGAATGAACCGGAAAAAAATATAGGGAAAAAGGAAAAAGACCAACGAAGGAAGCAGTAGTCGACAATAAGAATTTGAGGCAACCATCCCTAATATCGTAATATACATTGGTAGCAGATTGGATGAATATTAACAGCCTCCACGTGCAACGAAAGATGAATAACTACTCCAATAATCAGGATTTATCCCATACGCGATGTTTTCTTTGGTGAAAGTACCCGAGGAGAAATTTTTAGCAATTCCGTTAAAGTAGAAAGACGAAAGTACTGATGAGTAGTCATGAAATACCATAAACTAGACAAACATGGATAAAGCTTGTTACTAAGACGAAAGCATCAAATAACATCGTTTATAGCAGTCCGACATAAAATACCAAATCCTTGAGAAGTGAATGGAACATCCGGTCAACTAACAGAGTTTATAAGCTTATAATTTGGAACTTTGCAAGTTTCGGATAACATATAATTATTTGGTAACATTCAGGCTGATATGTTAGGACGTGAGTAGTCGAATTCAAGACTCGAAGTAAGCTGCTAGAGTTTGAGATCATTTGGTTTGTAACGAGTTCATTACTATTGAATAAAAAATTCTCAATTAAAGCAGTATTTACAAGAAAATTGATTCCACATATTACGATATGGTAGCACCATGAAGACGTAGATATCTCTTTCATCTGATAGTATGATTTGAGGAGGTGTTATCATAAGGGAAGCTAATTTAGAATTACATTACTGGACATAAATATTTCACAAAACAATTGTCGTAAAATTTGATGGAATACAGGGTATTTCAAAAATACGTAACATGTTTTTAATACAACGTTAAAAACAGAAGATGTTATTGCACAATTAATATAACGTTTAAATAACAATGTCTTGGATGTTCTTCATATAATATACAGTGTGAACCATAAATATAGATAGAGAGGGCATATATTATTTTTTACTATTAATGAGTCACCCTGTACAAACCATTCGTGCTGCAATTTTTATATGACATTAAACAAATATAGAATTCTTCTCTCTATACCCGATTTAAGCCTATTGCCAAAACTGCACATATTAAAGAAATGTTAGTATTTACACCACCCTGTACTTCTAAATTTTCTTCGTCAAATTTGTATGTTCTTACATTTATGCAATACAAATGTTTGTGTTTAACTGAGCAGAATATTATCAAAATTTGATGTCCACTTTTCGAGACCTAGGGTGTTAAACATTAAAAATGTCTACTTTTTGTTGTTAGTATTATATTCATTTGTTACAGAAAACGTATTTTTTAAATTATTGGACAAAAATGTTGAACAAAACAATTACCAATAATAGTACCTAATTACAGGGTGTTACCAATATACATAAAATGGTTTTTCAGAAAACATATTTTTTTATTGCAAAGTTGAATACATAATCGCGTAATTAAAATAATGTTAAAGAACTGAATTATTGGACATGTTCACCTATTATACAGTGTGCGTCGTAAATGTTGCTATAGTGGGCATATATTATTTATTACCATTAATGAGTTTACATTTGTACAGTTTTTAAAAACATGTGGAATATATTGTAAGGATTTGATTAATTTAATATAAAAAATACAGGATGCCTGGTTTATAATGGGTTACTTATTAATGGGAAAAATAATAGGTGCTCAATAGGTATAGCAATATTTACTACTGACACTGTATAATATAGAAACACGTCCAAGAAGTCATTTCATTGACATTATATTAATTGTGCAATTAGATGTTCTTATGTATTCAACGTTATAATAAAAAAATGAGTTTTCTAAAAAACAAGTTATGTATACCTATTGGGAACACCCTGTAATCAAAAATAATTAATAGTAATTGTTTTGTGCAATATTTATGTCAAATAATTTGCAAATCAATAAACGGAACTAAAACTTTTATCAGAAATATGATAAGAAATTAGAGACATTTCCGATGTTTAACTCCCTATATCTCAAAAACTAGTAGTACATTAATTATATTATATAATAACATTCTGCTTAGTTAAACACTGTTAATTTGTTGAAACTAAAAATGCAATAACATACAAAAATGACAGAGAACTACAGGGTAGTATAAAAAACTACTTTTTAATATATACAGTTTTTGCAATCAGTTTAATATCATGTTGAGCATAAATAGGCGGATTATATATTTGTCAATTGTATTATTAAAATTGTACCACGATTGGTTCCTAGAGAATGACTCATTAATAGTAAAAAATCTATGTCCTTTCTAGCTATATTTCTAGCTCATACTGTTCGTGTTTTTAATGTTATAATTAAAAAACGCTTTTTTCCAAAAAAAACACGTATTCTTGAAACACCCAATAATCTACCAAACTTTATAGCATTTGTTTTATGAAATATTTATGTCGAATAACGTACAAATCACGATTTCTCCAATAACCGCAAATAAAACACGTCTGTTATTAGAAATCTGATATCAATAATGACGTTATTTCGATGTTTAAAACCCTGCATCTCGAAATCTAGTCATAGACTGTGTTTGAGCCCATGGACTTTTTTTGTCAGAACAACAACTCCAACAATATATTGCTATTTCAAAAATTTCACAGAAGTCCATTTTTCCATAATACAGGTGACTGGTCCTTAACGATGTTTCATTTCATTAATGATCATGGGCTGTTTATGGACAAGAACTATGATTGTTTTTTGTTTGTTTATAATAATACCACAAGTTCAATAAAAAAGTTGTATATTTAAAAAATGCAAACGTTTCGAAGTTCCAATCTGATCTCGTTGCCAATGGTATTATAAAATGAATTAGTAAAATATAAGTTTATATTTTATAAATTCATTTTACAAAAACATTGACCACGAGTTTAGAACTCGACCATGGAAATGTTTATATTTTTTATATATACATTTTTCTGTTCAAGCTGTGGTGTAATTTCTCTTAAATAATCTAAAGAGGAAGATGCTACAATAACTTTCAAAACGCAAGAAATATTATCCTCTAATTTTTTTTCCATAATTCGTTTGAACAGAAAAATTGTTCAACAGACCATATGGAAACTCGACAGGATATAGAGTTATAAAATGTAGGCTAAACATTAATCATTTGTTTAATATTTGTAATTTAGATATAGATGTCAAGGACGAAATGCAAATTTTTCCAAAAACCGCCATCTACAATTATCGACAATTTCAATCAATCAAGTGTCTGATAATACATTTCAATTTTTTGTGTGATTATTGGCTGCTAAGAGATTAATAATCAAATTTTTATTTAAAGTTCAGTGTTACAACGTAATCTTCGCCTACTAAAGTTCCAAACAGGCAGCTTAACGCTAAATAAACAAGTTCTCCAAAACAATAAAAATTTATTTTCAATAATACTCCTTAGGACTGTGTAAAACCTGTAGCATCGAACAAAAATGGAAAATAGGTCTCAAAATAAGAAACATGAAACATCAAAACGCGTTGTTTATACCTTGCACCTTCATACCACCAGTTTTCTATGAATGACGGAAATGTGTCTTGGATATCTTAATTTTTTTCCACTGGCATACAAGGAACAAATATTACTTTATTTTTTAATATCTAGTGAGTTACTGACCAAAATGTCGCAATCACACTTTATTGCAAACTTTTCGTTGGTGAATCACTAGTGTAATTTTTGCAAACTAATTTATTTCCACTTTATTTTCGCTCATACTTTATGTAACATTTCGAATGAAACGAAACAATTTTCATAAATTCCAACACTGAGACTGATTCGCAACATTTATATTTTTTAAAATACTTCCAATGACATTCTGAAGCCGTACGAATGCAATGGGAATATCTTAACAATCTCGCGAGAAACGTAAACGCGATATACACTATAAATTTTTTGATTCCGTTTTCATTTAATTGGATTTGTATATATGAGACAGTCTTTGAAATTATCGCATGACTCGAATACCGTCCTCACATTCGACTTGTTACCAATACATTCCTTTAGTTACCGTCAAACCGGTAAATATGAAATTACGTTTCATTTTTAATGATAGATAGTAGCGCTGATCCTACAGATTATTGAATCCGAAGTGTGTGATTATCTTCTCTTGTAAAATATTTGTCTATCATTATCCAGGTTGTTGAATTAGCTAAGTATACCTATTACCCAGTTATTTAATTGAATTTTCGTATGGGAGTTTTATGTAAAAAAACAAAACATAATTTTCGCAAGTTTTAACAACCATTTCGCATAATTCTCGAAGTGATAGATCGTCTATAAATTTCAGTCTTCGCTCCGAGATTAACAGCGAAGGCCATCTAAAAAAAATTCCGACCTCCAAACGTATCTGCCCTGTTGAAAATATTGGTTTTTAAATTTAATTGAAAATTGAATGCACAGTAAAAATAATGATGTAACAATTATTAGAAAATAAACTTTTCCTGTAATAAAATACACTATTTTCTAATTTATAATCAAAATTAACGTGTTTCAAACATGTACTGTTGTATTTGAAGACGCGATATGTAAAGACCGACATCTAGGATTTTCGAACGACAACTCGAAGATAGTATTTATTGTTGTAATTTTGCAAAATTAAAATATTACCATTAATAATAATTTTCATATTTATGCTTAGGTATATATAAAAACATTTTTGAGTAAATTACTTAGGTATATTATTACATCTTTCTGAAGAATTATTTGTTTAGGAAATAATTTGTGATTGTAAGTAAACTGAAACGCAACATACATGAATTACCTCATCAATTTCGGTAAATCAGTCTTCTGGAATTTTATCTAAAATTTGGTATGTCATTAATTAATTAATTATTCTTTACATATGTATTATTAGTCGTGAAGTGTGTATGCTTTACAGACTTAGTTATTTTTAGTAATTAACATTGGATGCATTCTGCTAGCACAACCACGTAATGTAATGTAGGTTATTTTTATGTCACTCAGCTAATTTATATATTGAAAAGGAAAACGATCCAAAAAACAATTACCATTATCCTTTTTATATCAACAAAAGATTTTTATTTTTAATTTTAAATGAGAGTATTGTCAAATTTCCAACTTTATGATTGTAAAAAAACGAATTACTTTGCTTTATATCACTAATTTATTTATTTATTTATTTATTTAATAAATAAACATAAAAACGGTGACTAGTTTCGACAATACTATGTCATTTTCAAACGGACAGAAATTCATGAATGACGATAAAACATTTTGAAACAGACCGAAGGGTCTTGTCTACAACAGTAGGTATGTGTTAAATTCTCGGAAGGATTACATAAATATGGCATTTTTGTGTATAAGAATATTGCATAGAAACAAAGTGGTAAACTGATTAAGAAAATTTAAATATATAATTTTTGATTATTCGTTACTTAAAAAAAATTTCAAATAGGATGCTATTTTTAAAATTTACTACTTAACGAGCAGGTAGATTTTAAAAATAGCCACTTCTGTTGCCTAGGTAAATGTAGGAATCTCCTCCATATCCGAAGCTCAGGGCGAATACTTAGCTGCCCTGTTAAAATCAAACTCTCTTTAATGTACTTTATGCATTTATAGCAAATAAGAAATATTTGACATGATTTTTATATTCCCTGAATATGAACGGATTTACTTACTAGAGTTTACACTAAAAATTTCCGACACGCAACTCCCCAAAAATATATTAGATATCTAAAAAATATCAAAAGTTTTTCGAAAGAACTTAGCTGATAAAATCGTAGGTGGATTAAGTATGTTACTGACAAGGATTAAAATTCCATTAACAGTAATTGGATCAGTTATTGAAAATCCACATAAAAGCCACCCCCAGATTCATTTAAGAAATAAAATAAGTAAAACAAGCATTTAGCCTATTTTAAAGAGACATTATTTCCATCCCTTCCATACACAGATGCTTCAAGGGCTTTTGGAAGATTTTAGTCAAAATTTAGATTTATGCTTGCGGGCGCTAGATAAGGCTGGCGAAGTTAAAAGTTGTTTTATGTTTGTTCACAGATGAATGTACAGGCACAATTTCTATTACTATTGTCACTCTTTAAGAATAAATAATAGGTAATTAAATGTAAGAAGGCGAAACAACAGTTTATTAGGTTTCTCATTGAAAATTTACTCGATTACTTCTAATTGAGCTTATTTGAACGATGTTCTAGAACATCTTGCAAAAGATCGAGTAAATTGTTTTCTAAACGTTGCTTATGGCATATTCTTGATTACTTTTATGTTTTTTGGGCAATAACACCACAATAGAAATAAAACGACGTATATTGCAGGAATAGAATACAATTTGACAATTCAACTATATTTCACAAAGAACAACATATCACAAAACGAAAAATAAAAGAGTCTGCCTTAATTCTTTTGAATGAAGACGATTGTATCGCTTCTACTTCTGTAGAATTTAATCGTATCTGGTTACCGACAATTAAGGAAGAAATTATTAATGGTAACCTCCTTTTGAACAACCCAATATCGGGATAGTTCATAAGGTTTTTCCTAGGTTTTCCCTTATGACGTTAATGGGATCACTGAAACATTAGAATTCTTTGATCGCATTTTTGGCGAATGCGCTATCTTATAACAAAGTCGTACCTAGGAACGCCAATTATAAATTCTAAAGACAACTCTTTCAAATTCTTCTAATTTGAAAGCTGGTTAACTATAATTCATGATCTTTAGAATTTTTTGTGCTACCTGTATATCTAAAAACAACAAATTTTCTAATGTCAATTTTAAATGTCATAAATCAAATTTTCATTTGGCAATCTACATCAATAAATATAAAGCCATTGACAACGAAGTCAGAATAGACTTTGAAACGTTTGGTATTCGTGCAATATACGTCGTTTTATTTCTATTGTGGTGTTATTGCCCAAAAAACATAAAAGTAATCAAGAATATGCCATAAGCAACGTTTAGAAAACAATTTACTCGATCTTTTGCAAGATGTTCTACTTCCACTTAATATTTGATTACATCGTTTCAAATAGCTGGTGCTTCAGCTCATTTTTATTAGAAGGTTAGTGCCCATCTAAACGAAAAAAAGGACCCCAAAACTGGCCGACCAGGACTCCTGACTTGAAGGCATAAATAACATAATATTGACCACAACTTAATATATTGTTTAAATGCTTTTATATTCCTTACTTATATTTAATTTTACGTTATTATTTTAATGGGAAGCATTATATCAAATTATATTATTATATAACTGTACGAAAAGTAAAAGTTCAATAGATAAGGGCAAACGAGACGCGAAACAATAACGCAAAATCTCTTATTTGGTCTACTAACTTGATAATTAGAACAAATACCCGAATCAGTGGCCATACAGAATATCATTATATGGTTCCAACGTGGATGTAGGGTTGCGGAATACAGAAATACTAAAATAAGGGAATGAACAGGCTAGCTGAGTACAACCATCGACGAAACTGAAAAGAGAATGCTTGTCTGGTACGATCATGTCGGATGGCTAGATACCACAAGATGGCCCAGAAGAATAATGATCTGGAACCCACCAGAGAAGAAAAAAGGGTAGACCCCAAGAAACTTTTGGGATGCGAGAAAGGGCTTAAACTGTAGTGTACTGGCTTATAAATAGATAGAGGTACAAAAGTTTTTTCGTTGGCATTATTTTGAATAACGCTTGTCGGAACCACTTTTCTAACACAAACTATGATTTAAAAAAATCTATTATTATATGTCAATTTTCAATTAATTTAATGACTGACTGACTGCATTTAATTAAATAATTTTAGACAGAGTTAGCAAGTTCTTGAGACAACAATAAATTTCAGGCATTTAGAACTTGGATTACATGTGTAAGGCTCAGATAATGACAAATAATATATACCCTATGTTATTTAAACTGAAAATATAAATAAATCTTCCTCAGGCCACACATTATTTTTCAGAAGTGGATAAAAATCCCCAAATAACAATCGAATACACAATGAGGTCTTAAGGTAACGTATAAATTCATTTTCTACGTAATTATGTAATGTAAATGAAAAATCCTGAAACAGGTTTGGATACAATTATTCACCTACCCCTTCAAACTTCTAGGGGTGTCAATTAAGTCTCTTTGATTTTTGGACATGTCACCATTTCCTAACCTACTTGTTATATTTTTGTCAAAAAAAGTAAAGAATCTTTTTTAACATTTAAAATTTAATAATTATATTCATCCGCTGGACTTTTTTTATTACATTTTAGTTAATATTTAGTTTTGTAATGAGCCTTTCTGAGAATTGAGATATTAATAACTCTAGTAGGTGATAACACAACAGGGCATTATGAGGTATGGTGATTATTTAATGAGACGTATACTAACCGACAAATTTGTGTGTGGTGAATAGAATAGAACAAAAATTCTATCAATCTGGAAGTGTCAAAGATCTTCCCAAATCTGGGAAATCAAAATTAAATAACGAAAAGAAATGGGATATATTGTTAAATGTTGAATAAAACCCTCACACACCTACGTAAGAAGTAGTGACAATAATGAAAGTAAAACATCAGTATTGAGACTTTTGACAGATCAGAAATGCTGCCATACAAAATTAAACTGCCAAGGAAATCGGATCTATCCCAAAAATATTCTTTTCTCCAATCGGGCGACGTTTAGCCTCCATGGAAAATTGTCGGTATTGGAGTTCTAAAATTCTCACTCGATGAGGGAAGGTCCTACTCAGTATCCTATTCAAGTCAACGTTTGGTCTGGCTTAGTTAATAACTGAACAAATGGAACATGTTGTTTTTTGGGGAAGCATCAGCTGGGGCGAGTTATTTGGATTTTTTTACTAAATGTTTTGATACCTGAATTGAGACAACTTTTTCCTGATACTGTTAACACCGCAGTCATTTATAGAAATGTATGATTTTAATAAGATGGAGGTACACCAAATTATGCAGCAGCAGTACGTTTTTGTCACAATCAAGTTTTTCCGCATCTATGGATCGGTAGACGTGGCGAAATTGAATGTAGTTTCTTCATATATAAAAATTGGTATGTTAATATTTTTAGGACCTCACTCCATAAGCAACGTACCCTTATGCTCGTTTAATAAAATATATTGACATAAATTTCAACAATGTAATAAAATTGTAAGCATTTTTCAAGATAAGGAAATGTCAGGAAATTATTTTTCTCAATTGTATAAATGTAAGTTATCAAGTGTAAGGTTTCATGGTGGCTAGTGCACTACCAGGTACTAATTTTATTCGTGTCTGCAACTTCCAACAGCAAGTTCAAGTTCGGAGCCCGTTATCCGTTTCAAATTTCAGAACAATTACAGTTCAGGCAAAATTGCTTTTGTCGCAGTATTCAGGGTTCATCACTAATAACCCATGAACAAACAGATAATAGCAGAAACAAATGGATGATTTCGGACAGAATGTTTCTCGCTGTATGGCATTAGGGTCACGGGTCGAATACTATCTCTCGCAAGTCACGCCGAATACGAGGAGCAGCTAAATAATAATAAAATTGTGTAACACAGAAATACTGGATACCTATAACATTTGTGTGATCCCATAACAAAAATCTTTCATGTTTCTTAAATAATATTTGTTATATCTAAAACTGCTCAAGTATTCGAAATTTGAACGACGAATTATATTATTACGTTTATGAAATTTGAATGTCAATTATTCCAAAACATATTTTCATTAAAATATTACATATGACGTGTGCCCTAAGAGTCTTAAATTTTAAAATACTGGGTGGTAAAATTTTCAGAGAATGAAATTCTTTATATATATATATATATATATATATATATATATATATATATATATATAATGAAACTACTTTAAATAGTTTAAAGAAGTTAGGTACACAGTGACTATGCATTCTGGGGCACTTTCTGATATACAACGTTTCTTTTTATTTGTTCCAGTGGAACTTGTGCGGGATTTTTTGTTCACTTCTGAGGAAATCTGATCTGTTTTTTTTTCGTTCGTAGCGAGGTTTTAGCGTACGAAAATAAGAAACATTTCTCTATATTAATATCTGAAACTTCTAACCGCTTTTAAACAAAGTTGGCTTTGTTAATTGTTACACAAAATGTCGTTAAGATGACATTTTACAAAATAAATGGGTAATTATTGCGCTTTGAATTTGTCGGTTAGTTGAGAGTTTCAAAAATTTTAAAATTAAGAAAAACCTATAATAAGTGAGCAGTAGTTTATAAAAGTAACTCTCTACACAAATACGGAAATGGCTAATACGCATTTTTTCTGTCGCTAATGATAAAGCACCTGCAGCAAGAAGCCCGTATGAGGAACATTATCTGGAACTACTGGAACAGTACACTTTGAAGAAGAAGTCCTTGTTATTGTTGAAGAATACCCTAGGACGAGAAACATTATTCGACAATCGATTAGAAATTATTACATAATTGCAAAACGTCACCAATTCCAGGGAATTTTTGTGTGGGAATTATTCAGAATCATTTAACAGACCCCCATTTTCTTAAAAAAAGTTATCAGGTGAACCATATATAGAGACAGCTTTATTAGAAGTCGTACCTTTAGAATTAGAAAGAACATGTGGGACATGCATTACGGCCCGTCCGCCCATTGTGCTTTAAATAGTATAAACTAATAGATGTATAGGTAAAGGTGGTTCTCAACCTTTGCCATAGCGATCTTAGACTTTTTTCTTATGGACGCACTTGAAGGATTTGGTATACGCAACGCCGCTGGTACAAAACTATGAAGTACTGCGAAGCCATTCGTCAAACGCTTAGATTTTTCAAGGCACACGTTGTATTGACGGTTGTACTATAGCAACGAGAAGACTTTTCCAACATTTTACTTAATTTAATACCACAATTATTTTAACTCTTTCAGTTTGTTATTAATTATTAGCACATAGTCATAAGCCATAAGATCATGTTGAGAAATGTAATGTATTTTCCTCCGAACAGAATGGGAAGTACAAACATAATAATACAGGTGGCGTACCATATTTTTCTTTAGATGTATTTAATTAAAATCCAGCAAAAGAGCCACTGGCAGAAAAAAAATTACGATATCTACTGTAGTGGTTTCTTAGGTATTATAAAAAGAACATAATTTTTGAAAACTTTACCACACAGTATGATAGTCAGAGCAAATGTTCATAGGAAGGTTAAGCCATAAAATGAGCCCCCTTAAATATTTTTTAATTCTAGTTTTAGTATTGGGTGTATTAATGAAATTGTCAATTATTTCGTGGTTTTATAATTTTATTTCAAATGTTCCGGCGTAGTACATCCATTACAACTAATGCAGAACTTTGTTAAAACAAGTTTTTATATTTATTATTATTTTAATTAAAAAGCTATTACATTTTTTCCACAAAAATCATACTGAGAAGTCAATATCCGACAAATTGATGTTTTGGTATCGGCGCATCCTCCAAATACTGCATTTAATGAATTTACTGCCTTTTTTTAATTTCCAGTCGCATTTATGTCTATTCTTTCATATTCAACTTACCAAGTTTAATCCTTAGTTAAATTCATAATTATAGTAAATATGATTCTTTAATTCTAGTGCATTTTAAAAGTGCTGTCAAATGTTGCGTAAATCTACTATTTCTAGATTATCCCCATCTGTCCCTCGTATATTACTTGACACATAATTAGTCACCGGAGTTACAACACGAGTTTTGATGTGATGGTAGCCCAAGCGTGCACACAAAGAAACTTCGTGATTGTCAAGAATATCCTGATACAGTTGATGTGAAGAAAATGATAGTGGTGTTTCACGTGAATGCCTTTTGTCGTTTGTCGTAACAATGAAACGACATATCATGATGGAAGTTTGGATGTTTTGACTAATACAGAATCAGCGAAAATGAGCTGATCATCTGCACAGTCCATTTGAATTGGGGAATCAACGGTTCGGAACGGGGAATAATAAATGGAGATACGGTTCTGTTGAATATGTGAAATATTACTGTTAATATGTGGGCAGCAAACTTCGTTACAAGCAACGTCTATGAACGCTACAAATAAGGTGAGAGAAATAGATCCACAACAATTTGTTGCAGAAATAAAAAAAATAACTTAGAAAACAAACTTTCGGGACTAGTGACATGTAACATAGTCTGCAGTAAACAACTACTTATTTCACGTTATTCCCATTCTTAAGAAATCTGGTCAGTAGTTTCGCGACTCAAACAATTTTTAATTGGGAAAATTCTGGAAAACGGTTTCTTTTCGACTACTCATTTAATATTTGTTTTCATTATTGCTTTCAGATTTTATAGGTTATATATACCTTTCAACTCGGTTACTCTTCCGCTTCCTCAGTGACACGTCCATTGTTAATATCGTTCAGTTGCTCTGTCTTCTTCCTCTTCTGACTTGTCACGCTGATTTAAATTTCTAGACATTTTAGGTTCAGTATTCTTTCCAATTAAACACATGAGGCCGATATACTTTCATCGCCTAAGTACTACTACTCTTACAAAATCCACACTGTTCTCAAACTCAAGCTCAAACACTTTAGGCTATCTACATGCTTCAAACTATGATTTACCCCCATTGACTACTAGGAAAGTTATGTTGTGATGCTTCATGCGAAGTTCATTATGCAATAATGCCGGATGTTCCTTTCGTTCTGAAGATGTCGTTGTTTCAACTATCTTGATATACCATGTTCTCAAACGATAAATCCATTTTATAGTTTCCGATAGCTTCTCACGAGGGGATGAAAGGTCTTACAATTTGATTATTAAAGGTTTTATTTAGCTTGTGTTGAATATGTTCGAGCTTTTTAAATAACATTGCAGTTGCTATAACCGATTGAACAATATAGTGAGGCTATTCGTACTTGTACACATATGGTTTTGGCTTTACCCATGTTCCTAAAAAGATCATAACACTCTGGGGTAAGTTCTCTATCAGGCCAAAGAAACATCAACTACCACTTGTCCTTCACAGTTGTCATAGTAAAAATGTATCAATGCCGAGATTGGAACATTAGTATCTGGATCAGTATACTGATATACAGCAGTAACATGTTCCATTTGGAACATTCGGATGCTCATGCCAAATCAAGCCAAGGGCAAGTGGTTACACAATTCAGATCAGTCTTTAGTTATTTTGAATGAATTTTCAACGCTGCACAATTTCGCCCGATTTAGCTCTAATTTAAAAATTAGGTTCCGAAATTATTTACCACAATTTTGCTCTCAATAATGGGCTTACACTAGTTTTATAGAACACAATACAAAGAGATACAACTGGCGTCATAAAAATTAGATTTTAGGGAGAATAAGTAAGGTATTTAGGCATTGTGCATAATAAAATTCCGAGCACAATATAATATTGTTGTAACCATCGTGGATGTAAACAAAGGCTATGAAAGTTTATTATGATTTATGATTATACATGAAATAATTTACCTTTTAAAATTGCCAACTTTGTTCAAATTTCATTCAACACTTTAAAAAGTTAACTTACAGATTGGAAGTGAATGTGACTATGTAATCCATATCTTTGATTTTTAATTAACGCACTCTTCAAATGATATATATTCAGAAAATGTCTCAAATATTTTTTACTGAGTTGCTGTTAGGAGTTCATATTTGAACACGACGAGGGAAACACGAGTTGAATTTCGTTATTTCCATTGTCATATCGCATCGGCATATGTCGAATCATTTCGTTTAGAACTATATTATCACGGTTTCATTTGTATCGTTTTCTCTTGCACTCTGACTGATGCGAAGACCGAAATGATCGAATGAACAACTAAGAAATGCTTCAGTGCCAAATAATAGCTACGATTGTACGACAATGTTGGTTCAAATCGGTTGAAACAGTGCCATGATATGAAACAATGAATCATTTCAGTAAAGATCTACATATCTCTACTTCCCAGCCTCCAAAAATTCGTTTGAAACTTATATCCGCAGAGAGTAAGCAACATTCTGGGTGAATAGGGTGTTAAAGTCAAAGTCAAAATCAAAATATATGAAGGCTGTCCAACTAACAGTCGTCATACAAAGCATCTGAATATCACCGAAGCTATTCACAACAGTATTAGAAAGTATCTTTTATAAGTTCTACTGGAACTGCAAAGGACTTATTATAGAAGAATATCTCAACCATGTGAGATTTGCTGAAGATAATCACTTAATTGCCTAAAATACAGAAGAACGGCCACACAAGCAATTATACTTAACGAAGGAGGCAATGAATTGGGCCTAAAATAAATATCAAGAAAACCATGGTATATCATTAAAATATGTAATTTCTGTCAGATTGGCGATATGCCACAATATATCTGCGAAACACTGTATTTATTTATAACAAAATGTGGTTCTCTATCATGCACATTTTTTGTCTAATACGCTAAGGGATTGTTACGAAAAATATACTTCTCAGAGTGTGATCCACAAAAAGGGGTCTTGAGAATTATCGGACAATATTATTGGTGAATTTCAAAAAATACTTTTTAATCACCAGCAAATTTCAGCTGGATTATTTTAAAATATTGGTCCTGTGAACATTACAAAACAGTAATTAACCACTAATCTAAATAGGTTCAAATAATATGCATGTCTGTATCTCCTAAACATTAATATTACGACAATGAGTAATTTTTTGGAGGTATACGGGCTGGATGATTGATTACAAATCTGAGGTCAGAAATAAAAACATTGGACAGGGAATTGACAAAAATAAACTGGAAGCTTCCACAAACATTACCTAAGTTTTATTGGTTCTATGTAACAAAAATAACTGAAAAAAAGATCTCATTCCATTTAAAACAATTACTTGTGTAAGCTTTTATTCTTGGTAGAGGTCAAACAGCATTTTTTCTTAAATAAATCTGTTCACGTTCACGCTGAGTACTTTCTACAATAATTCACCATAACGAGTAATTTCTCGTAACGAATATAAAATTGGAAATAAACAGATTTTATGATCCACTTCAGTTCCTTCTGCTATGATAAGGAATAAACGACACGAAATTTTATTTCCGGTCGCAATAAAAAATTTGATGATCATTCTGTATAAAAAAATAAGAGTTTGTGAGCGGTTTAAGCTGTAAAAGTTACCTTCCCAGGTCTAGAGTTTTATCGGTGTTTTATGGTCATTTGGTCATTCGCTGAAGTGCGAATAAGTAGTTAGTTTTTTTCATGTTTCATTCACGAGCTTAAGGGCAGCGCTGTCATATCACATATAATAACAAGCTGAGAAATGAGAAGAGTTCACATCAGGCACCTAAATTTCTGGTTGTTCATCAGATTTACACCATAGATACATTTCAGATTGAAGCGATTGAAACGTGAAAATAACGAAGTAACAAAATTACTTATTGTTGGGTGCTTTTTTCCTTGACTGAATATCAATATTCGTAAGTATTTGGTAATAATTTCTATTACCTCGTTTCAGTAGAAGGGCTGGATGAGTTTCTACAATCAAGTTATCGTTAAATTTACGAGTTGGGTAACAAAATGAAACAAATATTATTAGCAAGGTATTTAAAACTCGTATAATTAAATAATATCAGAAATATTCTTAGGAAGGTGTCTGGTCATTAGTGTTTCTTTTCCTCAGTTTTTTCCCACACGTGTTAAGTATTTGAGATTGTAAATACGGTACAAAGTGTAGAAAGGCAATTTCGAAAAATTGCCCGGATTACTGGTTGTCTATACAAAATAGTTTCCGTATAAATATTCTGAGAGAAAGAGATGTATACAATATAGTCAAACATTTTTCTTGGATACTTGTATAAATAGTGATTTGTAGATATTGTGATACTTACCTGTATTTGGATAAGTCTCAATCGTTATCAAGCGCTGTGTCTTTTAGCTGGAGAATTAATATTCTAAAATTCTTGCTTTAATACAAAAAAGATGTTTGTAACCAAAGACAGATAAGTGTCACAAACTATACAGGAATACGTGTTAATCATATCGTAATTTTTCTAAATTGCTTACTACATTTTGTTTCCCATTTTCAATTCCAAATACTTGTCTTATGCCGGAGAAAACTGGGGAGAGCAAACTCTGTATGTCAACCGATTTTCGTTATTTTTGATTTGTTTAGTAGCTATTCACTCATTAAATAAAAATTCGTTACCAATACTATTAACCCCAAGCAGATAATAGTAACAGTACCGCCAGATTGTATGTAGGGAAAACCGTAAGTTGGATTGATTCGAATGTGGAAACGGAACTAAATTAAACGTAAAACTAATAATAATAATAAAAGAGTTATGCTAGATAGACATGCTACTGAAATCGAAACAAAGAAAAATTTTATTACATAACTAGCCGTTACCCGCGGTTTCACCCGCGTGTGGAATGTAGAATTCTTTGCAAAAAGAAATAGCTAATGAAACATATCGGCTATCTAATACAACAATTTCATCTAACTTTGTTGAACCACTTAACATAACTATAAATCTACTAATCCCGAATATATTTCACCCAAACTGCAAGTGCTTATGGGCCACATTATATCACAATTTTATTCAACATTTTTTTGGAGCCACCTTGTGGATTGTAACTCTGCTTTAACTTATAGTGCAACCATCCTGTATATGCTACTGTTTATTTGTCACCCAATATAACATGCTTTAATTACCGATCTATAGTTCTACTCTACCCCAAATAACAATTATTTCTGACTATTTTTGAGCCACTTCGTAAACTGTAATTTTAATTGGCTTTTATATGCAACTTTTTCTAACATTTTGTTAAACACAATATATAAATATAATTTTGCTTCGCTGCATATTTCAGGTAGTTCATATAGCAGGATGCAACTGTTCCTGGTCTACCTTATATAACAAAATTTGTTTAACATTTTTAAATCCACCATGTAAAACTATAATTCTACTAATCCCCGATATCAAACACCATAAATATAAACAACTATTTATGGGCCATCCAATAAAATATTTCTTGTACCACTCTATATAACTAAATTCAACAATCCCCAACCCATTTCACCCAAACCGCAACTATTGATACCACCAAACATAACAATTTTATTCTATATTTTTTAAAATTACCTTCTATAGCTATAACTTCCATCTATATTTAAACTATCTTGTATATACTGCTGCCAGTTTGTCACCCATAATAACTTACTGGTCTATCAGTTTTTGAACCATCCTGTATAACTTCGTTAAATAACCATTTTTGAGATATTTTTTAACGATTCTGGAAAATATAATTTGTCTCCACCTTATATGTCAACTACCCGTATATGCAACTTGTTCTAACATGTTTTAATCACAGTGAATAACTATAATCTTATTTCGCCCCATGTTTTAGATAATTCATATATGCAACAGCTCATGTTCTATCTTAAAAAAAATTAGAACAATTTTTTACCAAACTATTTAACTATAATTCAACTCCACCCTCTATTTTAACCACCTTGTAAGTGCAACTACTTATCGGCCACCCAGTTTGACATTTGCAACTGCTTATTGGACACCCTATATAACAACTTTTAAATATTAAACTACTTAACTCATCTCTTCCCTATACTTCAAATATCATATCTGTGCAACAAATTATGGGCTACGCTATTACCTCATAATTTTTGAAGCACAGTATTAAATATAATTTCTCTCCACACTTCATTAAAACCATCCTTCATTCGTAAGATTTTCTAACCTTGTTTGAATCGCACTGTGAAACGATAACTTGACTTTACCCCATAATTCAGGTAGTCCAAATTTTTCTAACATTTTTTACCCACACTGTATAATTATTGTTATACTCCACGCTACATTTCAACCTATATAACATTTTTTCACCACCCTGTATACTTAGAATTCTGGTCCACCCTATATTTCGTTTATCCGGTATATAAAACAGGTTGTAGATCATAATATTTTTAAAATATTTTTTAACCCACCTGTAGATATAGCTGTAATTTAATTATACTCTGCTCCATATCTCAATCATCCTACAATATCCTAATTTTGAACTTGTGAACTACTTGTGGTTATAAAACAAGTTTTTAACTACCCTATAAACTGTAGTTCCACTTCATCTTATATTTCAACAACTGCTTCTAAGATTTTTTTAACCCGTTTTATAACTATAATAATAGCTCAAGAAAATTCAAATATCCTAACTGTTTATATAACATATTTTTTTATCCACCCTGTATAAATATAATTCTATTTTACCCTTATTTCACCCACATTGTATATGCTACTACTTATGACCCTAAAAATATAAGATTTTGTTATCCGTCCTTTGTAAATATAATTCAACTCCACCCGTTTTTCAACCACCTCGTATGTACAATTGTTTATGGACCACTCAATATAGCTTTTTTGAACCACCCCGTCTAACTTTCCCCTTATTTCATACATAGATATGCAACTACTTACGGCCCACCTAATATATTGATATATCAGTTGGATTTTTTTTTAAATCGTAACATGTTAGATTGGCACATTCCCAATTTTATTTATTGTTTAAAAAATGTTTTTAACATATTTCTCAAACATTATATAGAAATCAAAGAATGACAATTGTGGCTTATCATCTTTAATTATAACATACGTTTGTTAAATTTAAATCGGTTTGTTTCGATTAATACGCAGAATATTAAAAAAAAACTTCCCTAATTTTTTTCTAGCGCAATTGGGATTACTAAAACTACACGTTTAACAGCATCCAAAAAATCTATAGTTTTTGAAAACATCTAAATAAGAACGAACCCCTTTCCACTTGTGGTGAGCTGTGGGGATGTAAATTCTTTCTATAATCTTTCTTTAAACATGTTTGGTTCAATAAAATTACACTTAGAATTAAGTTAAATATCTGAAGCGTGAAGTGTCGTTTCTTAATAAAGTTGTATATTTCTGCATCAATCGGTTATATTGCCATTACCTTTCACCTTCCTACGTGTGAAATATGTAAGTATGCTAGAAATAAAACAATCTCTCCACAATAGCTCATAAATTCATTCAATTACAAACAAGAAATCCGCCGATTGTATCGATAAACCACGTCTAAAAAATCCACACAACATTCCACTGGTTTGTTTTGGTAATAACAACTTGTCGGGCATTTTTCACCAGCTTAATCATCTGAACAAGAAAATTCAACTAAGCATTATGACGGAAAATAATAGACTATATAAGAAAATGATTCCGTGTTTCGTTTTATGATCTCATTCAACATGTAATGATGCTAATTTTCAACGGTGATTTCGTTAATGGAGGTATAATCGGCTCGGTCGCCTGTTTTAAGGGATAATGTTCGCTTAACTACTCGTTGTGGTCCTGTAATTACCCTGTTTAACGTCCGTGCACTATGGATTTTGAAAATATATTTTAAGGGCGTATGATGAACACTAGGTAATGTCAAATTTGTTGCTCATTAATGTTTATAACCATATAGTTATTAATTTCAATTTCTAATATATTAGTTAGACCCCAATAGGGGTGTATTCGGACTTCTTTTTCTTGTGAAAATTGTAGCCGATATATGTTTACTCTTACATTGAAAGACTAAATAAGCATTTTTCATGCATCCATAGTTATCAAATTGGAGCCATAATTCCAGTAACAGACGAAACAAAAAAGCATATACTTTATACAAGGTGTCAAAATAGTGCGATAACGAAATACAAAATTTAATTAAATACAAAATTCGATTGTGCCCAAAAATGCATATGTGATACAGGGTGACCCAAGAAGGTAGAGCAATGCTACAACTTTTTTTTAAATTAAACTCTCCATATTTTATTTTAAACGAGAAGGTTTCTACATTTCATGTAAATACATCTTTGGAAAAATAGAAATAAATATTTTACTCTTAATCTTTAAGTTATATTTATAATCTTACTACTTATAGTAAAGTCATATTTTATTTATTTACCGAATCTTTAAAATATAATTGTCGATTTGTCTAGCTCGAGGTTTCTTCCAATAACGAATTCTTTCAAGCAAATGGTTGTTTACTCTTCACAACATGTCCCTATTTACATTTAAGAAAGCGGTTTTGACATAGTTGAGGGATGTGTTTATGAACTTGATCGAGGCTTGAAAAATTCGGAGAAATAGCTGGCCAAGAAATTGGCTCACTCTTTCCAATCCTTTTGTTTGGAAAAGTCAAACTTAAATGGGAAAGGGCTCCATCTAATTGAAGCCACCATTGTCTAAAAACTCGAGGTGGTCTTCAAAATATTTTTCTATCCGGTTTCTTAAAAAAATACTTAAAAAACTACAGATTTATTACTTTTATACTTTCAGTAGGAACGTAATAATAATTTTTCATACATCCAGCTCATTACGGAGAACTAAAGTTATTTGCATTGTGACTATTTTCCAATTCATTGTTCCCATTGTTTTTTATTGCAAGCTATACTCACAAAATGTACACTTTAGAATAATTCTAATTACCGAATTTAATTTGTGTCGATTTGTTCGGGGTCATAAAACGGAACTGCTAAGTTCATGTACTCACTTCTTCTTCATTAGGCTAATTAAAACCGTAACGTGTTTCAAGAAAATTAAATTCACCTATGCTTTTTTGTTGAAACTTAACGTGACTATCGAGAGCAAAAGCAAAGCAGAAAGCTGACTGAATGAGTTTTGTTGAATATGTCTGCCTTTAGGGCAAGACTAAGAAGTTTCATAAAGTTAATGGTAAAAGAAATTTCATTGCTGTGTTACTGTTGATAATCTATTGTTATTGTACTTTTTATTGCTTGGTACTTACGTAAATTTGAATTACATTAATTTGTAAACAAACATTGAAGTAATTATTTTTGTTTGTTCACAGGGATTTTGTCCACTCAGTTCTTTTACTGCAACAGATAACTGAGAAAAGGAAAATGTAATGGAGATATAGTATTAAGGACAATTTCGAAAAATTGTGCTCGAATAACTGGTTGTCTTTTTCACACATTCTTCCCCATAAGAAAATCAATGCACACCTGCTCATGTGAAGGGGTTTCAACCTCCTTATCTGATATGTGCAAATTTTTTCGAACTTTGAGTGTTCCGCTTCTAGCAACATTTGTTTACAAAATCTATCTGACTCTTTTGAAGGTACTCCAACTGCAGCTTCGTTGTTTGTAAGTTGCCATTTTCATTCAGACCTTGCTTTGTATAATAATATAATCATGATGAAACTTTATTTTCCATCGGAAAAAATATAGAGAGCTTGTTAATATGTCAACAGGAATATTTTTCATTAACTGCTACCTATTCGATAAAACACTTGTCAAAGTCTAGAATGGCAAAATAAGCGGCAACACATTCCAGTTTTCGAAACTTACCTATCTGAACAAGATGAACCTGCTGTAAATCTCGCAACGATGTCTATAGGGTAACCAGCCGATACTTGGTGAAATACAATTAACCGGATACAAACATGTAAAAGTAGAGATAATTCTGAGCTGGCTTTACCGGAACCATAATCAGAGTGGGAGGTTTTGGGTTGAATTTTTGGGACAAGGAGCCAGAGGGGGAGCTGGAGGCGAAGGTAGGACAATAATGCACCTTCTGATTTAGTTGGTGTCTGCCTTTTTTCTCAGAAGAGTCACATCTGTAGTATGACGCACATCAACTCGTGTTCAACTCATAACTACTACATTTTATTGAAAAAAAAAATACATGTGGAGATTCCAATTGAAGGGGCAGAAAATTTTGTAATAGACGCTGTATTCAGTCACAAAAATATTTGGGCGACTGGTCTGGTAGAAATTTCATACAGCATGCCTTCTAAATAATCTAAATTCAAATAATTATATTGCGGTTTTGTAATAATGATAAATCGTCTTTATTCAGCATATTACAATTAAAATTTGCCCTGGGGGTTAAGATTAGCTATAAGGTATTCTTTAACTCTTAACCTTCAAGTTTACAACCACTTATACTAAAACTAAAATTAATTACAATCGTCAAACAGCAAATTGTTTTTCCAAATATAATTTATTATATTCACTCCTATAAGCAAAAAGAGACCAGTGAAAATGGGGCTTAAACGAATTAAAAAATTGGATAGCCTGATAAGTAAAAGAACGCTTAAACAAGGCGGTGGAGTGATGGGGCATAGTTAGATTATTAAAGCTAATATAGCGGTTATGAATTGAGTTTCTGTATATTAGTTTCTCAAGTAAATAGACAGGTTTGTGGGATTTAAATAAACGGTATAAAAACACCATAAAATGAAGCTTAAACGTTTGGGTAATTTTCAGCGACTTAATTCGGTATAACGGTTCAGTTACACGCTCGTATTTCCTCAAATTTTGAACAACTCGGCAACATGTATTTTGTATTCGCAGCAGTCGATACTGAGAATATCTATCCAAGCACGGGTAATATACTGCTGAACAATCTATCAAAATTAAATCCCTGATATTAGGGACAGCCATCATCTCAACAAATATTTCTTAAGCATTATAGAGGTAGCCAGATCATCAGATCTCACGCTATTTGACTGTCAAGTTTATGGATAAATTGTTATATCAAGCAGAAATTGTAAAATAGCAGATTCTGCAAATTTTTCTTGATTTTTGCTATTGTTCTGGCAAACTTATCAGGACGTATAAATAATGTTTATTCAATTAGTAACATCTGTTCCTTGAAAACGGTTAAAAGAACATTTATTAGTTTGTGTTTTTTTCATAAAACTTTGAACGATGATAAATACTTTTAAAAAAATTAAATATGATATAGAAAAGTACAATTTAGCTGTTAATATTATTTTTAATTACCAAAGCAGTTTCGTGGGATGTTGGACCATAAAAGAAAAATAGCTTTTTTTAATATTGCCTACTTTTCGTCTGCTTTATTTTTCACACTCCTTTGAAGCAGTAGAAACAATAACACTAATTCTGACAAATAAAAGTTATTAAATAAATTAATTATTTTGAATGTTCATCTGGGATTTTCTCTCCTCGCAATGGTTTCTGAAAGCATTGCGAGGACAGAAAATCCCACATGAACATTCAAAATAATCATTTGCCTCCTCAAACATTTAGAAACTACTTAAATAAATTAATCACTTTGGTTTAAACAGTTTTTGTTGCAACCAAATATTGTTGAATTTGTTTTTATTCTTAATATTCTAAAACTGCCCGCCTTTTCCTAATATAACCATAATTACTAATTTATATAATTGAATACACAAAATTATTAAATTATTTCGTTATTGTGTCTGAGAGAGTTAATTTCATATACAATGGACTTGCACCAACCTAACAAACACAATCAAATACCACTAATTTGAGTATATTGCAACCATAAGGAAATTATAAGCAGTCAGTCATGTACACTACTGAATTCATAAAGCCTAAGGACAAAATGTTGTCTGAACCCTTGCTGAAGAAAATAATAACAGGGAAAAAAATGAAATTTCAACTACAGTAGTTCCAAAAATCTATGGGCTGAGATAGGCTCACAAAGAAGACTGTAAACTGAGATCGGTTGTTAGTTGTATTGTATTGACAAACCTAGATTCAATTTATTTATTGTGAACAGACTATTTACTCTAATGCTAATAGGATCTGAATGCAACAGAAAGAACTC
This sequence comes from Octodonta nipae, assembly GCA_034190945.1. Classification (NCBI taxonomy): domain Eukaryota; kingdom Metazoa; phylum Arthropoda; class Insecta; order Coleoptera; family Chrysomelidae; genus Octodonta; species Octodonta nipae. The sequence continues at coordinate 115,543,160 of CM067219.1, read as the reverse complement.
TTCTGAATATATTCAATTTACCAAAATGTTACATTGCCAAACAATGAGCTTCTTGCTTCATTGGAAGTGGTTTCTCTGTTCTCAACAAAACACAGGAACTCTTGGTTGAATTAATGAAGATTAATTTTGATACGAGTTACTTTACATTTAATGATCAAAGATTTAAAAGTTTCTTGGCCAAATTTACATGTGGACTTCACAGTACTTAGTACCTATTCAGTATTGCCACTTTAACAATATAATTTAGGATGCAGAAGCAGAAAAAAAAGGCACTACCCTATCTAAACATCCTGGTAATACCAAACGGTAGATTAAAGCCCAATCAGTATGTCAAACATATTAGTGCATGGAAAGTGTTGAATTACACACAAACCACACAGTTACACAAAAAATAGAATTGGCAAGTCTTAATACGCAGAGCATATACACTGATTTAGCAAGAATACAAGAAAAACTTGAAAAAGTTTCAATGCTACTGAGAAAGTAAAATTATCCTAAGACGCTCATCAGTAGATATATAGCAGATCCAAATTAACCAGGATCATCTGAAGTGAAGACATAAACAGCTCGCTGTAGGGAACCAATTCTAAACTATCATTTTGTAATGAGTTGGAAACATATGCACGAAACTGTAAATAAGGACAACTGGTGAGAAACAATCTAATGTTATTTACATAATCCCTGACATGTAGAAACTCGTATATTGGGCAAACAAATCGAAAAATGGGAGCTAGGACCATTAATATAATTTTAAATTTGATATCCCGCACAAGGATAAACATTATAAGAAACTTTTCGAGGCGACACCTCATAACCTTATAATTTCTTTGATAATCATACATTATGGAAGTGTAGAAATTAATTTTAATAACTAAAAGAAAAAGGTGAGAGACAGGAGAGAGACAGACTGAGCGAGTGAGGGGTTGAAAATAAGAAAGAGACATGTAGCTAAATTGCTCCAAACGACATCATTTACAATGTCTGATGTAAAAAACTTTGTTCTCTGTGTTAATAAACAGTTCAAACATGAAAAAATAAAAATGTATGGAATTTCTGATATGGGCTATTTGAAAAAAGTAACAAAGAGAATTTATTTCAGGTATAACAATTAACAGAGGCAATTCATGCACGATATCTATTACTATTTGGTCTATCAAACAGGATATGGTCCCAAATGAGGCATATGATCGGTAAGCTTAGATTTGCCGAGAAATTGAGTAATGAGCATACGAGATTATCTCATATCCATTATGTCAGGATTACCAACTGTTGTTATCTATTATGCGCGTGAAGCTTTGCCGGTATCCAAGGAGTCCTTTCGTGTATATCGACAATACGTCAGGTGGTATTAATTGAAATCTATTTCATTTCATTTTTCATTTTCATTATATTCTCAAGAAATGTGGAGATAAATAAATAACTGTTATTTATTGGTATTTAATATGCTACAAAATAGAAAACAGGTCTACAACGAAATCGCCAATACTGCATAACAGTGCAAAATCTGGTGTTAATATATGGATATTTAACTACACTCAATACTTAAAAGAATAAAAATAGTGAGATTACAAGTGATATCAAAATGTTTGTTTTTCATCATTTGAAATTGACAATGAAGACAAACTGTAGTTGAGCAATTGCAGAATGTTGTATGGATTACTGGTTATTTCTTACAGAATGTCTTCCTCTCAGATGCTCTGGGAGAATGAAATCTCTATAACATGACTAACCAGTCTTATACTTATTTTTATTGCAGACTTTTCGATTCTGTCAACTCTCTAGTCTTTGTGAATCACTGTATCCATTAGCTATGACAGTGGCGGATCCAAGATTGTCGTTGGCGGGGGGAAGTTTGATCTCGTTTGGCGGAGTGCTTGACCATACCGTTTTATAGTAATAAAAACTAAAAAATATACCACTCATATGATTTTGGTGGGGGCTTCAGCCCCTCAACCCCCTCTTGGATTCGCCATGGAATATTCATCTCAGCTCAAGGTCCCACTACAGTTTATAGCGGCGAACGCTGGTTGGCTTAGTTTAATTAGCCCACGTGTCTTCGTGAAATATTGTGGTGTTTCGTTTTGCTTACTACTAAAAGAATCGTAAATGGGTGGCCATAAAGACAAGCTACACTGTACACCCAATACTTGGAACTTAGGACTACGTTAAATTAGAGTTGAATGGGACTGCGGAGCGGTGGAACACTAGTATGTAATGTTGTGTTTTGTAATACGGATGTGTCTTGAATGGCAACTGAGGAAATGTATACTACAAGTCTTACCTTTGTGCGAGATACCCAATTCTACTGATATTTAAATATGTCCTACTAAAATTGTTTTATTGTACACTGATTTCTATTGCTCCCTTTGTAGGCGAGAATATTAGTGAGAAGTGATTTACAGTAGGTGTGTAGGTACTGCAGCTTCAGCTTCAACTAATTGTTGATCTTTAATCTGACTGGATGTTCGACTTGACTTCAAGAACCTACTTATTTATCTTATGGACATAGCAACAAGTCGCCTGGAATGCACGAGCTAAATAATTTTTTAAGTGAGTGATCCACAAAATTTGGACGCTCGGTCTACCAGAGTCTTTATTGCAGCCCTCTTTTGGCCAGTATGGCTACTACAATATTTGATTATGTAACGGTGTGTATTTAGAAGGCCAGCTGTCCATTTCTATCTCATTGTGAAACGGATCCCAATGCTCTGATTTGATTTCGTTTAAATGTCTTGTAAGTTTATGATTTTTTCCCGGCGCTCTAAACTATAAGTTGTCATCAACTTAATGAAAACGACATGACGGTTTTAAGGGAGAAGAGTTCAAGGCTGTGACTTCGGAAAACTCTCTGTAAAAAATTTGCCCTGACCTGGCTGAGAGAAATTCCTAGGACTATACAGCCCAGAATATAATATTTATCCATTGGTACCTGAACTGTAACACTACATCCTTTAATAAATACTATTTGCTCAATGTGGTATATTAGTGGTAACGTACGGTTTGACATTTATGAAACATAGATTACAAAGTTAAATGAGAACTTCACAGTCTTGTGGAGAAGCTAAAACAAGGTATGTCCAAAGAGAACAGACCAGATATCAATTATTAACCAAGTAGTAGATTCCAGTCATAGAGTAAATCCTTGAAATTGCAATCTGTAGAACATTTGGTACGCCAACATGACTATGACTAGACAAAAATACAAGGTTAACTGACCCAAAAATTAGCACCCAATAAAAACGGTAAATATCGTGAAAAACATATTCATTTGTATCTAGATTCATCTGGTCCAAATTTCTTTCCAGTGGCTAGTGTCGTTTTGTACAATCTCACAGCTTCAACGCCCTTCTATCAAACGGTAGCTGAAGATATTTGTGGTACTAATGATAATAATCCAATATAAACAGATATTAGTTCCTGAAAACAAATTAGTTTTAAAATATTAAGTTCATTTTGCGTAAAATTTGCATTACCTGATTTTCCATAGTTATTTCAGCCAACGTACTTATCAATAACAAGGATATATGTATTAAATAACAAGATGATTAGTTGCAAAAAGCTACAATAATTATACACCTTTGTTTATAAGGAAAGTTTAAAGAATTCAAACATTGTTGAGAAAACTACTAACTCAAAGTAATTGCTACCTTTGTAATTTTTTAGGATGGGCTAAGCCACCAATAACTATTTGACTGCGAATGGTAACAAAAAGTTCTAGTGATGAAAAATTTGGTAGGCAGTTTATAAAGCAAAATTGAATTCATTTTCGGCCATAAAGTTCAACAGCAACCGTTTATAGAGAATAATTGCTAAGATTTTAACAGTAAACTCATAGAAGTCAACTAATTAAATAATATTCGTAAAACTCGCAATATTACAAATTGCTTTGTTTTCGCTTATTTAATGCAAAGTAATGAAGGAATCAAAATTTTCATCTACAGAAAAGTTGTAGATAATCACAGATCTTTCTTAATGGGAGTTTATAGATCCCGATTGGATAATTGTTGGCCGAATAAACTCATAAATTGGTCAAAACTAGATTGTTTTCAAAAATTGTTAACTTTTGTGTAAGTAACTCTGGAATACTAATCATCCTGAAACCGATAGTTTATGATGTTATGTTTATTTGAGTTCACGATGGATACTATTGAAAAAGTAGTCTATCTTGGATTTTCGTTATAATTCCGTGGAATTGGTTTAAAATATTAGTAAATATTGCATTAAAAGTACGAATATGCG